>CM076729.1:18984270-19291770 GCA_038501795.1 Pseudopleuronectes americanus | reverse complement strand
TTCAATAAGTTCTCAGCTTCTAATGATTACTGAGGAGAAATATCAATAACATGAGAGTGACTTCATGAGAAAATCTAATAACGGTCATTTTCTCAAAGGGAATCTTTTTATTAACTCTGCTCAGGTTATTATTTCAACCTTGTGCATGTGTTCGTTTGTCAGCAGCAAGGGTAGAGCAGGAGGAGGAAGCAGTTTTCAGGCATAACTTAATAATTCTTATGCTTATTATGATAAAAAACACTTTTATTAAATGATAGGAATCATCCATTTAGGTATGATGGTTTTGAGCCACCTCCTGCTGGGTTTACCAGCGACATTAAACACTTTGAGAAGTTAAATCTCTAACTTCCAGCTGGGAGCAGAGAAGATAAATATGTTACCTCCCTCATTTCATCTTTTCTCTTCTAACTTTCTCCTCAGAAATCTTCCCAGAGGGGAAATATAAAAGAGGCGGGGGTTCACCCCTCTTTGTCCCAAATGTACAAATCTCCTGCTGCTGAGTGACATTTAGCAGAGACTGGTTCAAACATTCACCCTCTACGCCATTTTACAAATTTAGAATGGTTCCTTTCTCCAGGTGAAGACACAAGATGACAAACTTTTACTTCTCTGCTCCACTTGTTTTGTAAAAACTTCTCCAGAAACACTTTTCAGAAAAGAGACATGAAAATCAGGTCGATCCAGACAGATGACGTCAAAAGAAGGTGAATAATTCAAGCCCCCACTTCCTCTGCACTTTTTCAAAAGGAGAGTGAGGCTTCAAAACCTTCGACTGACAAAAGACTATTTCTATAAATGACCTTTTTCTCTCCTTTTCATTCTTTTTCTCCAAAAGATATAAAAGGTGTATCATAAAAATGTGACTTAAATATGGAAAAAAATCACGATTCTTCAGGCAGACAACACAACGCTGACACATGCTTGAACGTGAAAGCAAAACTAACCAGATCAAATTAAACTATGGAACAAAACATGAATCTTGGATCAGACTCTCAAATCAGAAAACTGATTTCTCCAAGTTTGAAAATTACTAATATTGATGGGTGAAAGTTGAGTTTTCCGCCTTTTAACAAGCATTGACATTAAGGTTTAAACAGCAGGTCAGAGTCTGTTAGAGGTTACAGAGACTGAAAGGCCACAGCTCTCATTAACAGGAGAGACCTGTGCCTTTCTAAAGGTCTTTCACAGATACTGATTTTAAAAGTCCAAGTCTTTGTCTGACACACTTCTCTGTCCGTCCTCCAGAAAATGGATGAATGGTTTTTATCTCCAACTCCAATCTGCGACCTGTCTCTGAAAACCTCAATGTGCCTCATAGTTTAGAAGTGAAACAGGCAGATTGAAAACACTGAAGTCATGAGTTCTCTTACAAATATTTACAAAATGAATATGAATCTTTCAAATAACTTGTCATGTTAGTGTTTGTCTGGTGAGACATCGTCCGGTTGGGGGCGTGTACCTTTGTAGCCTTGCTCCGCCTCCCGTAGATCGATCTTGGTGATTGGTTTAAAGTCGACATCCCACAGTCGGATGCAGCCGTCTCTGCCTCCTGTGGCGAAACCCTCCTCACAGAAATACATGCTGAAGATTCCGGCCTGATAAAAACACACACACACACACACACACACACACACACACACACACACACACACACACACACACACACACACACACACACACACACAAACACACACACAAGACCAATATTAGTCTCTCACAGACATGTCAGTATTGGTGATAGCTCTCCCGTGTCATGACCCCTCTGCAGGTTTGAGTCTCACCCCGTGAGCCGCCTGAACGGTTCGTATCAGGCTGAGTCCCTTCCAGACGTAGATGTCCCCGTTGAGCGCCCCGGAGTACGTGAGGTCGTCTTTAGCAGACGCCACACACAGGATGGTCTGCAGGTCGCCTGTCTTCCCGAAAATCCCTCGCTTCGCAGTGAGAGAGTTTCCACACAGAGACCAGAACTACGAGAGAGAGACGTCCAAATGCTCAGTATGTCGTTGAGTTGATATTGTATGTTAGTGGGTTGCTCTAAATACTACAATTCCCATGAGCCTCAGCTGCAAATCTCAGACCATTTACACCCGTCGCTAAGGTAACTGAGTTCATCACAAAATGTTTCAAAATCAGAAACAGAACAGATCCAAACTATTGAAGATCTCATCAGTGTAATCTTAAGCTCACAAGAGCAGTTAAAGCTCTGAAGGTACTGAAGTGAAGTGGACTTTGGGAGTTTGTATGTATGAGTTCATTTGTGTGTCCATTGTGTGTTACCTTGATGTGTTTGACTCCGCAGCTCACAAGACGGTGATGTTGAAACGGATCCCAGCAGACGTCGAAGATCTGGAGGGCAGGAGAGACGAGAAAGCACACACATACAGTCAGTGCAACTCACACAAACACACACACACACACACACACACACACACACACACACACACACACACACACACTCACTCACTCACTCACTCACTCACTCACTCACCCTGTCTGAGTGTCCGGTGGCTGTAGCCAGGATCTTTCCTCGCTTCCACTCCCAGATACACACCGTGTTCTTGGCATCCAGGCCGATCGAGGCTAACCGCTACACAGAGCGAGAGAGAGAGAGAGAGAAAGAGAGAGAGAGAGAGAGATGAAAAAGTCATAAAAAACATAAATAACTAGAATGAGGCCTCACGGTTGAACGCCTCTGCCAACCAATCAAATTGCAGGAAAGAGGTTATGTCGTGAACATCTCATCTTTCAAACACTTCCTTTCAATCCCGAGCATCGAGAGCTGAACTGTTTTTCAGGGAGAGGATGGCGTCGGCCAGAAAGTGACCAACTTCACAGAAATCCTCCGTAGATTAGCACATTTCATCTGAGCTGAACCTTTGTGGCGTGCGTGGCCCATGAAGGAGGCGGCAGAAACAGAGATTGCAAAACGTTCCAGGTTTGGAAGAATTATTCGGACTCAGTAATAAATCTTTTGCACCCAAAGCCAGAGCACTTGATTTATTAAGAAGTGAGATTTATGATTATTTTTATTGATCCTGTGTTTACTCTGATTTACTCTGAGTCGTTAAGTCTTTGCAGAACAACATTCAGGCCAGAAGCTCAAACTGCAGACGCAGCAACATCAGCATCTTTCATGAAGTTACTTTGTGAAGCTTCAGGTCCACTTTTCTGGGTCCTAACACAAATCAGGCAGGAAAATGACCACAAAGTAATAAATGGTGGCTCAGTGCATTTAAACGGACAGGATTTATATTTGCAGTTTGAGACAATGTGTCTACAGATGCTCCCTCTATCTAAAAATTAAGCTGAAGTGTAATTCAGCCCAGTATAACCATAACTGACGCTTGTCTTTCCAGTGATGGGAGAAGAAGCTGTTGGTAAATATTGTAAATCTCTGCCGTGACTCAGGGTCAACATCACCAAACACAGGTTGAGTCACAGTGACTCGGAGGGTTTGGTCCAATAAACTCTTTTTAATCTAATGCACACCATAAATGTGATGTCTACTCAAAGTGAAGTGTCCCAAAGGCCCCGGTGGCTGCCTGCAGTAAAGGTCATAAGCCCCGCCTCCTCCATGTTAGCAGATGGGACATAGACCAAGTTAACAAAATCTAAGTAGACGCCACATAAACCTTTGTCAAAGATGGTGTTTGTCAGTTTCTGTTGTTCTTTAACACTGATGTTTGTTCCTGTTCCTGATAAGTTGTGTTTAATTAGTTATTTGATGATATAAAAACAGGCTGAGATGCCAAGACTGACTTGTGATTGGTCGAGACTCCGAATGACACCACCAGCACAAAATGGCAGCATTCGTGTCAGAGACATTTTACTTCCGTTTCTGGATAGAGGGAGGAAGAGGAGACGTGTCGTCCATCTTTATTTACAGTCTGTGGTTACAGGTAATTGAAGTTATGGAACCAAAGTGATGAATAACAGTCATCTTCATCATCCTATTATTACCATCCTGCTGTCCATCACCCTCTTTTGTGTGTGTGTGTTTGTGTTTGTGTGTGTGTGTGTGTGTGTGTGTGTGAAGCTCCATTCTTCCTTGACCTTTATGTTGATGCCTGTGTCCTTTAATGACAAAAACCATCTGTCGGTGACACAGAGGTCTGCCCGCTGAATCAGATTATGCATCATTTATCATGGTCACTGTGTGTGTGTGTGTGTGTTTTGTGTGTGTGTGTGTGTGTGTGTGTGTGCGTGTGCGTGTCACCTGTCCGTCAGCACTGAACGCGAGGCAGGCGATGCCGTGCGTGTGTCCGTCACGGAGCAGGGACACAGTCTGGGCGGTGAAGGAGTCCCACACACACACATAGGGATCCTTCCCCACCTGACCCGTCGCCACCAGGGAGCGCTCCGGGTGCAACGCCAGGCTGAGAGGTGGGGTGACAGTGGGGTGATGAGATGAGAGAGAGAGGCGAATTGTTAAACAACAGTTATTAACACTGCTTATGTTTTGTACTTAACTTGTCATATGGCTTTAAATGAAAATCTGATTTTATTTATCTGATGCCGCTTCGTTCTCTTCTGTCAACTCGTGTGAGGAGGATGAAACAAATCAAATCTATAAATAAATAAGAGGAAAATAACATTTTCCTTAAATAACTGCCTTTAATTGATAAAAGAACACTTTTTATAAACCTGTCCTCTCTCACCTCACAGGGTCAGCGTGTGTTCTCCTTTACAAAGAGAGAGCTATAAATACACTCAGTACTTAATTGCATCATTATCAATACACACACACACACACACACAAACACACACACGTATGCGTGTAGGGTCACTGCAGTGTGACCTTGGATTCTCTCATTGTCCCTGTATGATTTTAGATCCTGAGACACATTATAACGGAAATACAAAAAGTCAGAGAAATGTGTGTGTCTGTTTGTGTTTGTGTGTGTGTGTGTGTGTGTGTATATGAAGAATAAAGTAGAACAGAAATAGAACAGGTGTGTCAGGCACAGAGCCCAATTGATCTCAGGGATGATGTCTGCTTACGTGCACACAGACACACACAGACACACACCCTTCGACATGCAGTCTCCTCGTCAACCTGCCAGCCAATGAGCCTGCAAGCTGCCGCGGTTGCCATGACGACCACATCGCCAAGGGCACGGGAGCCGACGACTGAGCAAAACAACCGTGGAGTCAAGGTCAAACAGTACAACACACACAGTACAACACACACACCTCACACACACCTCACACACCTGGCTCATTCTCTTTGTGCCTTATTAATCCTACATGATTTCATTGACACTGTGATCACCTCCGTCAAGGAGATTATGTTTTCGTCTGTGTTTGTTTATTTGTTTGTTTGTTCATTAGCAGGATCGCACAAAAACTGCTGAACCCATTTCCATGATATTTGATGTAGGGGTGGGACGTGGCCCAAAGGAGAACCAATTAAATGACATACAGATCCAAATAAATGGTCTGATCCACTTCTCTCACTCTCCCGCAGATATAATTCAACCTATGGTGATAGCGGGGGTGCACGTGGTCGCCCACGATGGCCGCTCTCACATTCAATAGATTCAAGAGACACAGAGACTAAGGAGTGAAAGACAAGTTATTGCGTAAAACCGACAACTGCATTGATTACACAACTTCAGCTGAAACTGTGAGTTTGATACTGCGTGACGGTAACAACTTATAGAAGGATTGCACAAGCACGTGATGGAGCATATGGCAAAGTGCAGACAGCTGAAAAATAATAATAATAACAATACAGCAACGGAGCAAAACACCAAGTTAGAAAACTCTTATATTATTTTGAGAAGTGTTAGAAATGTTCTTCCTCATTAGGAAGCTGTGACAGGACAAATTAGAATATGGAGCCGACACAGTTCAGATAATTCATAGGAAGACACTGTGGATCTGGAAATGCATCGTCCGTCTTAGTTTACAGTTTATGATTTCCTAAAAAAACGTTTTAGGTATTACAGTTTAGTTATAAACAAAAACAACAAAATGTCTTCTTCTTGAAACCTCGGACCTCATTCTTCTCTTTTTCTCATTTCTCTTCTCTTTTTGGACAATTTTTTTAAATTCTCTCATTTTCTATTGACTATTTTCACTCAACTTTCTATATTTTCTCTCGTTTGTTGAAAGCACATCAGGTGGAGGTCTCTCTCTCTCTCTCTCTCTCTCTCTCTCTCTCTCACACACACACACACACACACACACACACACACACACACGGATTCCCTCTCTGTTATTTATAGAAGCCACAGTGATTTCACTGCCTTCTAAAAACAGATCTGCTATCTGAGCCAACCGTGTGATTTATAGATGATTTACCTGCAGAGACAAACACACACACATCAGCAGATGGAGATGGAACTGTTAGCTGATTAAATACAATATGTTATTTATACATTGTATTTTATATTTGTAAAAATGCTTCTTTAAATAAGGTGTTATTTAAATATTTTTTCTTTTTAGATGACAAAGTACTGGAAGTTTCTGTTGGGCCGACAGTTCAGACATCTCAACCAAACAAACTGAGTTGTCACCTGAAACTGAAGCTGCGTCTTCTGCTCTATAATTCAGTCACTTTCCCTAAAACTGTGAAAAGCGAATGAACAACAGCGTCTGTTTCCTGCAGATCAAAAACCCGTCTGAGAGCGAAGAGGCAACGAGAGGCTGCAGCTGCTGCCAGCAGGGAGATGTGACAGACACACACACGCACACACACTTTAATAGAGCCAATTAAACTGGAATGAACACACATCATCCAATGAATATTGAAAATGCCAAATGAATAATAAATTGACTCTAGTTCTCTGTGTGTGTGTGTGTGTGTGTGTGTTTCCCTCCTTTGCAATAACATACTCCTCTCTCCTTCCAACCTCTTCCTTTCTTCGTTTCTGCATCGTCCACCATCAGGACAGATTCACAGAAACAACACACTGTGACCCTCTGACCTCTGACCTCCACATGCTGCTGTGGTTGAAGAGGCTCCTTCTGATTTTACTGGCAGCTTCAGAAAAAACAGACGTTTATTTATAGCAGTATAGTGGTGAAATCAGGGCAACTTCTATAAATAGCCCAGAGGATCTCCTCCTCTTTGTGTGTGTGTGTGTGTGTGTGTGTATATGTGTGTATGTGTGTGTGTATGTGTGTAGGTGAGCTTGTTGTCCATGTAAAGGTAATTGAGAACTAAAATAATATTTATATACTTGACAAAGCTCCTGTTGGTTCAAACAGTTATTCTACAAAAACACAACACGTACTCTTCATTTTGTCCTTATTTGTCCATTTCTTTTGAAATCTTAAGGATACGGACAACACAGATGAAATAGAATGGGACCATATATAACTGAACATCAGCCGTATTGAAGAAGAAGTGAAACTGGAAACTTGAACCAGTCCTGCTTCACTTTCATCAGCAGGAATTCTGCTCGTGGCTTAATGGGAAATGATGCGTTGAGCAGTTTGGCTCAGTGAGAAGAGGAATGCTGCTCGGAATCAGTTCGTTCAAGAGGAAACTCTCATGTTCTCTGGCGATTTTTCTCAATGGAAGCTGCCATGTGGAGAAATGTGTGGGAATATTTATTTATATCTGCTTCCTCCAGGGACATGTGGATAAGACGTCTCATAAATGCCTGCGAGGAGACGACGTGTTCCTAAAATAAAGTCGCCATCTTCTCGTCATTCAAAGTCACGATAAGGAGTTCAGTCTCTCGCTCTATCCTTTTTCCTATCACTTCACTGTAAGTAGCTTAAATTCAGTTTTCAGACCTTTTCAGAATTGCGCTGAAGAGTGACATAACACCCCGTGGGGGTTTGTGTGCGTTTGAGTAAATCCGTGTGTAGGAAAAGTGTGTGTTTCAGTGCGTTCAAGTGCCAGCAGATTGTGGGAACATGTGTGGCCGAGGGGCAGATTGGCGGTGGGATGCTGGACAGATCATTTCTTAGTCATCAGCTTAATAAGGACCACTGAGCTGTGAATCCTCAGAGCCACCAGGCCTGTGCTGCTCGCTGCTGCCATTAACACACTGTGTCTGTATTAAACTAGGTTTCAAGGGATTGATTCCTCTGCTTTACTGCTTCAACTTTGAGAGAAACTGAACAAGTCTTCAGTCAAGTAATAACTCAATTCAAGCTTCTGACTGTCTCGAAACACTTTCAGAGGGTGGGACGTTAACCTTACATGCATTTTCCAATCTGACCAGTTAGTCCTCATCCTTGAAAAAGTTTTCAGCAGCAGCGTCTTCTCAGCCTCGCTGCCATTAAGTCGGAGAGGTGAGCTTTTGACCGATGGATCCCCAGTGGATAGATCTGGGCAGATAAAGTGAAAAGGCTCCTGTCCCTTTTTTTCATTACCACCCCTGAGGTTCCCTCGAGCACGGCCTTTGACCTCGACTGCTCCGGTAGAGCAGCTGAGTGGCAGCAGGTCAGACAAGAGGGGAATGTTTGTCACTGAGCTACAGAGAAATCCTGAGAAATAAAGCTTAGCGCTCAGTGAAGCTTCACTGAATAAAAAAATCATCATCAAGCAAAGATCTCATTTCACTCACAGAGGGCGAAAATGTTCATGTTTAAAACTCAATCAGTGTTGAGATTCTGCTGAAGATAAAGAGAATTGGAAATTGAGGGCAAACCCAGGAGTGTGGACACCCCCGAATGTCGTACATGTTTAAACACAGTCTATGTTCTGACCAGCTGATATGAAACGTCTTATGAACACAACACTGCTCGGGTCTGTTCTCCGTTACACCAGCGTGACTTCAGCCTTCATCCTGATTCCTGAGTCAAAACAACATTAAGCTCCAACAGTCGCTGCAACATTTTCTTGACTTCTGCTCACACAACACAACACCCTTCAGCCCCGAAGCACAACAGCGCACGACAATGCATCACTGACCGCCACGCACGGCTGCCAGTCCACACGCTCACAGCGATGACAACGTGATGCTAGCCCCCGTCTTCAACAGCTTAGCCAATGAGCTCCCGGTGAGAGGGAGATGAGCTACGCTACGCTCCAGAAGACTCCCTTCCTTCAGGCACACACACACACACACACACACACACACACACACACACACACACACACACACACACACACACACACACACACACACACACACACACTCCATGCCCCTGGTGGCCCTGCTGGTCAGCCTCAGCTCTGTAATTAGTGTTTCTGGAAGAATTGGTTTTGTGGTCGCTGAGGATGAAGATGAGGATGAAAACAATGATGATGATGATGATGATGATGATGATGATGATGATGATGATGATGATGATGATGAGCCTGCAGGTCTGAGCCTCTCTACTCTCAGTGTTAATCGATGCATAAAGTTCAACACTCCCTCAACCAGCAGTGACCCACACACTGGATTTAAATCAAAGGGAAAAACTTTCTGTTTAACAGCCTGACAGTAAGAGTTGGTAGAATCAATTTACTTATTGGTTGACCGATAGAAATGCTATCTATCTATCTATCTATCTATCTATCTATCTATCTATCTATCTATCTATCTATCTATCTATCTATCTATCTATCTATCTATCTATCTATCTATCTATCTATCTATCTATATATCTATCTATCTATCTATCTATCTATCTATCTATCTATCTATCTATCTATCTATCTATCTTTCTATCTATCTATCTATCTATCTATCTATCTATCTATCTATCAACTATCTATCTATCTATCTATCTATCTATCTATCTATCTATCTATCTATCAACTATCTATCTATCTATCTATCTATCTATCTATCTATCTATCTATCTATCTATCTATCTATCTATCTATCTATCTATCTATCTATCTATCTATCTATCTATCTATCTATCTATCTATCTATCTATCTATCTATCTATCTATATATCTATCTATCTATCTATCTATCTATCTATCTATCTTTCTATCTATCTATCTATCTATCTATCTATCTATCTATCTATCTATCTATCAACTATCTATCTATCTATCTATCTATCTATCTATCTATCTATCTATCTATCTATCAACTATCTATCTATCTATCTATCTATCTATCTATCTATCTATCTATCTATCTATCTATCTATCTATCTATCTATCTATCTATCTATCTATCTATCTATCTATCTATCTATCTATCTATCTATCTATCTATCTATCTATCTATCTATCTATCTTTATGAAGATATCTTCATTCCTGTTTCAGTACTAAAGTCTAATTTCATGCTTCATGATTCTGGTGCAGTGATGAATCTCTCTCAGTCTCTTACCAACACAAGTTCAGTCCTTTGGGTTAATTAAATTTAAAATAGATTAAAAAAAACAGAATGAAACTCAACAGATTGTTTTCACTCGTTTCAGTGAACAACTCAACACAAGCTGTGATCAAAATAAACTGGTTCTGCATTTTTATAAATTTGGTTTCATAGAAATGAACTGAGTCACTAGAAAACTGGAAAATAAATATTATTATGAAACATGATGGGATTTGTTAAATAGTACCACTAACCTTAAAATGTAATCATTACAGAGCAGCTCAGTGTGTGTTTGTGTTTGTGTGTGTGTTGCATATGTCTTGTGTCTCTTGGGTGATCTGCATGTCAACCAACTCTCTGGCGCTGGAAACACAAACAGTTGTGTGTGTGTGCATGTGTCTGTGTGTGTTGTGTGTATGTAAATATGTGTGTGTGCTAGGTTTCCACAGTGTCGTGTCTCTTGGGTGATATGCATGTCAACCAACTCTCTACGGCTGTAGACACCAACAGTAACGCTTTGTTTGTGCGTGTGTGTTTGCGTGTGTGTTTGCGTGTGTGTGACCTGGGAGATCACAGTTTTCTCTCTGGAGTTTGTGACATTACAAAGCTCGTCGCTAAACTTCATAACTTCTCTACCGTAACACAAAGACAACTGAGGAGACTTTAAAAAAGAAATACTTGCTGGTGGAAAATAGAAACCGTCACTGACCTGAACGACAACTCATCCCGACCTGGTTCATTTAACGCTGTCGAGCAGAAACACCATCAAAACAACACAACAACTGTAATGAGGCCGTTTGGTTTGGTTTACTTCCTCCTGAGCGTGTGTGTTAGTCGGTCAGGTTCTGCCTGCAGGCGACCAGAGGGAAGTGGGACAGGAAAAGGAAAGAAAGAAGAGACAGAGGACGACAGAAAAAGAGAGAGAGATAGATAGAGAGAGAGGGTGTGTACTGATGAAGTGAAAATACAAACCAAAACTCATCCTTTAGCTCCAGTTCATCCTCATTCATCGCCTCTGAACATCCACCATTCATAAATATATACTTAGAAGGTCTCTCAGTAGAACTCATACCTCCACCAAAATCCAACTGTCCCTTAAACTCAATCTAGCTACAGATAGAAGTATATATGTGTAATATAAGTCCTCCAGTATGTACGTTCTTTTATTAATAAAATAAATTATTCTCCAACCTTGATCCCTCTTTGCATCTTTTGCCAAGTTTTGTGAGTTTTTGCATAATTCGCCTGAGAAACAATCGGATAGAAGTGAAACATCAACTCCTCCTCAGCTTTCAAATCTTCTTTTCAACAAACTGAACAGAGTGGAAGAGAGAGTAAAGTGAACAGATCTGAAGTGAGCTGGAAACTGGAGCTCTTTACAGCTGCCATGATAATCGGCGCTATTCAGCAGCGGCCCGACGCTTCGCCGCAAGACGAGCATAAAAGGCCGTTCGCCCCGGGAGGACTCGGCTCTGAAAGGCCCGGTGAAAGAAAAAGGCAGTCCCACTCTCCGGCTTCAGAAGAAACTAAACATGGATTTAATGCGTCAACATGGAGCCTGCAATTACCGAAGTGATCCATCAGGCCCGGAGAAAGAAGAGAGAGCCGTTATGATTCAGAGCTCTCAACACACTGAGCGGCACCAACTGATTTAAAACCTGAAAAAACGCTGACGGGGAAGAAAACTCAACATCCAGCTTCACTTAGTGTTTTATTTCAAATACTACGAATTCATATTTTATAGGATCATTCCGTTTTCTCAAGTTTTAAACAAAGTAAAATATAAATCACCAACTCTGTCCCCAGGTTGATTGTAGATAACTGTGGGTTCAATAAGCTCAGGGTCAAGCAGTACTTTAGCATTGCTTTGACCTTTGACCTTGTGAAGTTTGCTGCCCTAGGGACTGACCACAGACATGAAACTTTGAGTTAAGGTGTTGAATCGTTGGGAGCAGCGGCTGTTTGAATAAAACAATCTGGTCTCTTTAGATTCACATAAACACTCTTCACTAATTAAAAAAGCTGAATCGGCAACAGACTCATGTAATCTGTGAGTGAGACTGGAGGAGTTCGAGTATTAAACTGTTCTGGTTGAGGTTTTTCTATTCGCCCCACTCGGGGACCAGAACTCATCAGCATCCATCACAGTGTAATGGTGCGTTGGCAGATTTGTCCGTGGTGACGCTGGTGCCAGTGGTGATGAAAAGGCCTCTGACTGCATCAGACTGGACCAGTGACGCTGATGATTCCTGCAGACGGTGCTAACAGGGCTAACAGTGCTGACACCACTGATATGAAGTCTGTTCAGATCCTGTGTCGCTTTCACTGAGAACAGACGACATTTGAAAGATGGCCGACCTGAGCTGAGCTGTGCACGGGACAAACCCAAACATATCCTGACACAAGTGGGGGAATCACCTCAGAGTCAAGATGGTATATTTGGTTTTCACCCATGTCCGTAAAGTTTTTCTGTTTGTCAGCAGGATTATGCAAAAACTACAAAAATGATTTTCATGAAACTTGGTAGAATAGGAACTTATTGAAGGCAGATTGAGGCGGATCAGGACTTTCTTTAACATTATGAGATGTTTTGTGCTATTTTTACTGATTTCCCACAGAAAATGTTCAGGAATCCTGATGACTTTTTTTTATCAGACTAGGTTTCATAGGGGCTAGGATTTATCTCAGCTGCTGTATTGTAGCACGTAAAGCGACACATCTGCAACTACCTAGCTGACATCAGGTGGATTCAGCAGAGAATCAACAGTTCATATGAATCTATAGAATTTAGAGAACTATGTATAATGAATTTGGCTCCTCCAGATGCAGCTGGGAACCCGCAGTCGGCCGGGAGGGATAATCTGGCACAAACACAAATTTAACACTTCTATCAGAGCACGAGCGGCTGAGGCAGCATCCAGCTTTTCAATTAGTGCCTCACATACACACACACACACACACACACACACACACACACACACACACACACACACACACACACACACACACACACACACACACACACACACACATGGTACCACAGGCTGCAGCTGACTGGCCTGATGTAAAAACTGTCCAAACAAGCTGCTGTGATGACTCATGGGCTGTTTAGTGTTGGTGAATACCAGGTGTGTGTGTGTTTGTGAGTGTGTTTGAGCGTGTTAGCATGTGTGTTAGCATGTTATTATGAATGAGTGACCTCAGTGAAACATCTTTCTCCTCTATTTGCTCTAATTTCCTCTCATTAACAAAGGAAATCTCTATTTCTTCTTTTGCTTCTGCGATGACCACGTCAGCGAAAAGTTATTCTTGAATTTAACTGTAAAAGCTCTAAGTCCAGTGTGGCCTCTTTTTTATCTCTGGGTTTGGTCTCCACCATTTCAGCTGCTAAATGATCAACTGTGTTCAACAGCTGCTGTTTACTGCAGGAAACACAAAGTAAAGTTGTGCTGAAAAAACTCTGAGCTAAAAGAGGCTAAAACGATAAAAAGCGGAGTTTTTTCTCTGGTCCTTAAAACGAGAACCTGTTCA
The DNA here is from genome assembly GCA_038501795.1 of Pseudopleuronectes americanus. NCBI lineage: Eukaryota > Metazoa > Chordata > Actinopteri > Pleuronectiformes > Pleuronectidae > Pseudopleuronectes > Pseudopleuronectes americanus. The sequence goes on along the minus strand of CM076729.1, from coordinate 19,278,015 downwards.
GCGTTGTTCATGATTGGGAAACAGAATCTGTATTATATAATTATCAGATAATCCCAGATTAAAGGTGTTTGCTTAGTTTTATGCTCTGAAAAAAATGTTTAATTAGTTCATGCAGATCCACAAGCCGCGCTGCAGGGTTTCAAGGGGTTTCCAGGTTTCATAGAAACATAGTTAATCTTTGCATATATACAAAAAAACAATCAAATATATAATTAACATTTCTTCCAAGCTCAGTTTTCAAAATTATGATGTTTGAAGATAATGTCCAGACGCATTTCTCTGTAGAAACTGTTCAACTACCAGCACTGCATCTGAAGCAATTGAGCTTCCCTGAGGTTCGAGTCCAAACTTTATCATTGACATTAGGATCAATTGTAATTACACTGCAGATAATTATAATGAAAACCAGTAATCAGAGCTGAAAGTGAGGTTTTTCAACTCAACGATGATTTAAAAGTTTTGGAGATGGAACCATGTGACGAATCAGTTTCTCAACAAACGTCCACATTTATAGTTCTGTTGCATTTTATCCCTGCTATGATCCACGGTGAGATCCTGAACCTCCATCTGACTATTGGTGCCACAACCAGGACACACTTGCATCAGAACCTTCCTCCTGTTTCCTCACAGGTTTAGCTCCTCTCCTTATAATCATCCAATAAGAAATGCATTGAACATTGTGTATTTGAACTGTCACATAAGATATGACATTTGAAGTATTTATTTCACCAGAATATAGTTTGAACTCAAGGATCCAGGTGTGGCGGCAGTCCTACCTGATGATGTCATCGTTGTGTCCCAGGTAAAACCTCTGGCTGTGCTCTCTGGTGTTGTAGACCACGCCGACCCCGGCCACGAAGTACACCACCTCCTTCCCGGCCGTGTAGTACAGGTTATTGCGGCACTGGTGGCCCCGGTACCCATAGACCCAGTCCAGTCTGAGCCGGCAGCCCGGGGCGCTCCGGTCTGACATGATCACTCATCTGAGGGTCCACACCGTGTTCTCCAGATCGCTCCTGATGCTTCCTTAGAGTCCAAGATCCTCCAGAAGAACAGGGATCTGATCAGGTCACTTCTACAGATAACCTGATGAGTGTTGGTGCTTCTCTTCAGATTGTTCTGGTTATTTCAAAGTTTAAAATGTTTGTTTGAATCAAATATTTAATGTAATTTTCTCTTAAAGGTTAACGACTGAAAATGTAGATGTTCTTCCACTCTTCATTCTTCTTTTCCTTTTTGTCGATTTGTTCCCCCCATAATAATCTCAATATTTATATATATAATTCTGCTGTAACCTGTTATTTAATCTGAAGCATCGTCTGCAGCTTTACAACGAATAAACTTCTCGCACACTCAGTTATCGTGTCTCTGTAATATTTCCATATTTCCATAATCCTCTGTCACTGTTCACCTCAGAGCTGCAGATTAATACGAATCATTTCACAGTTATATCTGCTGACTCTACGCTTTATGACTCTACTGCGGTTTGAGTGTAATTTACTTTAATGCTCCTCAAGGGACTACAAGTCTTTTTATTGTCCTCTGTGGTGAAGTTCCAGCTTCAATCCTATAAAATATTAATTATTCATAACATGAGACCAACTTCCATCAGCCTGGAACGCTCTCTGCTTCATGCCACCTACAAACACAGATAATATATCTATCCTGGGTTTTCAGAAAATGAAATAAAAAATGATGCAGAGACAGAAATAAAAAGAAAAGACAGAAACGCGTGTGGAGAACTTCTCCTCGTGTCCAGGAACCAAAGAGGCAGAGACACAGCGAACTGATGGAGGATTCTGCTCCTGGAGAAGAATAATCCCTCCTGACACTAATCCTCGACCTCGGGACCAGCCATGGTTACTACAGCACGGGAGCTTTCTCTTTTTTCTCCTGTGCGCTCACATCATCCCTCAACGCACGGACCCATTCACAAATCTGTGCGTGAGTAAAAAAAAATCCAACAGAGTCACAGGGACGTGATGTCAACTGATCCAGAATCACAGGCGGAGTATTGTCCCCTGGGAGACGCTCGGACGGATCCGGAGAGGGAGCGACAGAAACCGAGGTTTAATCCCCGCAGATGATCCAACTTCAGCGGGCAGAGGAGGGGAGAAGCCCCGGGCTCAGACCGCAGCATCCCGGCCGGATGACGAGTGAGGAGAGTCCCGATTCCCGGTGGGAGGAGAGCATCCTCCCGCTGTCCCTCTGACCACAGACAGGCAGGCAGACAGGCAGACAGACAGGCAGGCAGACAGACTCAGCTGACAGGACACCGGACTGCAGACCCGAATGGAGACCCTCCCTGGACGCAGAGTCTCTTCACTGTGGTGTTTTGTTGCTGGTTTTCGGGATGAGAAGCAGAAAACATCAAGAGAAGCAAAGACACATCACCACACACTGTTTCCTCTGACGACCCTTACAAAATAAAAGCCTTGTGAGTGAGGGGGAGTGAAAAGGGCCAAACCAGGAGGAAGCTCGGAATCTAACCCGACTTAATGTTCAATTAATTTCAGATTCAAATCACAACATTATCTCAGAGCTCTTTACATAGTAAGGTGTCCAACTGCAACTGACGACAGGTCTGATTCATCTGGTGACACCTCTGAGGGGCCGGACCCCAAGGTTAAGAATCACAGGAATAAAACAGCTGTAAAATTTAATAATTAATCGAATATAATCAATAAGATCAATCAGATTGAATCAAGCTGCACCAAATTGCACTCAGACTCATAGAATCATTCATCTTAATATGTCTGATTGTTGTTCATCAGGATCCATGAATTATTCTCTGGAAAAATGGTGAAAACTCATCTCACATCTCACAAAGTGACGGGTGAAAATATAAGCTCCTTGACGGAGGTTATGAAATATGTGATCGTTTCACAATCACTGTATTTGTGACCTTTCCTTCTAATTCTGCAAATGCATTTGATCTATTTTACCTTACTAATACACATTAACCCTACACATTTCATATTCAGTTTACTTTTATCAAACCTTTGATATATATCTAATTATCTTTATTGAACTTAAGATTCTGATTTGTTTTTTCCACCTCAGCTGATTTTCCTGTTCTTTTCAAAGAATCTTTTAGCTTTAATCTCCTGTCTGCATTCTCACCTTTATTTTAACTAAGCATAAATATTCAAATATTTATCAATATATTTAGTCGAGATCTTTGAAAAACCTTTAACATCAACATCCTGAAGCACTGTGTGATGAGTTTAATTCAAACTCATCATTAAAATAATTATACATCGAGCCAGAAAAAATCACGTAATTTATTTTGAAGGTTTCATCTCCCTACATCCGCTCTTATTGTGGTTGTTTGTCACAGCTCGCACTCGGGAGGTAACCACGACGCACGAGAGCGCGCGCACGGCCGCAAAGGTTTGTGGGATTTTGTGTTTTTATTTCCTAGTTTACTGTTGTTCTTATGTTTTCACCAGGAAGTGATAAAAAACTACAAGTACCAGCAGCAGCAGTGATGGAGGAGCTGTCCGCGGTGCTGAAGTCAGGGGAGGAAGTGATAGTTTCATTAAAGTAAATACAAATATAAAGATTCAAGCCAGTTTTATGTTCTTTATTAAATGTATCAACTGACCAATCATTTCAGCTTCACCTACATACTCAAGTAAAAGGGAAATTCACTGAATTCACCATCTTCAGTCTGTTTGAGATATAGTGTTTGGAACAATTCAGACGTAGAAGTAGAAAAAGAAGAAGAAGAAGAAGAAGAAGAAGAAGAAGAAGAAGAGGAAGAAGAAGAAGAAGAAGAAGAAGAAGAAGAAGAAGAAGAAGAAGAAGAAGAAGAAAAAGAGGAAGAAGAAGAAGAAGAAGAAGAAGAAGAAGAAGAAGAAGAAGAAGAAGAAGAAGAAGAAGAAGAAGAAGAAGAAGAAGAAGAAGAAGAAGAAGAACTTTAAACCCAGTGGTATAAGAAGCAATCTGATGTTCTAATGAAGTAAAATAACCAAAACAAACAAGGTAAAAGTACCTCACTGTCCTACTTACACAGTATAATGAGCTGTTTCATTTGGCAGAAAACTGATATTCTATCGTAAATATCTGCTTCTGTAGTATTTTACTCTTGTAGATGCTTTCATCACTTTATATTAACTCCTTCAAGACTTATATTTAGACCTAAAAAACATCTATAAAACCCTGAAGCACAGATTTGGAAATAAGCTCGTGAATTTGAGAGCTGACGAACTGTAGCTTTAGATTCTCTGCAGACGTTAACTTGTTATTCCCTAAAAACAGTCTACATAGATATAGTGAAAACTACCATATGACCTGAAGGTTACACAACTGACGAGTCTGCAGCAACAAAATGAACCTAGTAACACAAAGCACAGTCACACACTCAGATGGTTGAGTGCAGTGGTTTCATACTGAGGATAACAGCTGTTTTTATCCTCATTAATAATGTAGCTGTTGTGGTTTCAGGCATCAGTTTGACTTTAATGAGTTTTACACTGTGATAAAAATGAGTTACTCTGCTAAAGTCACACACACACACACACACACACGGTTGATGATGACATTTGATACGTCTAAAATAAATTAATATTTTTCTTTCTGTCCACCAGAGGTCAGCGTTGATTAGCTTTAAGTCACAGGCTGTAAATAAAGATGGATGACATGACAGCTCACAACAGTGAAGCCAACATGTCTCGATCGCCCCCTGGTGGCTTGCTGTTGTATAATCCTGTCATTTAAGGTACTTCTTATCGCACTGATGATATGAAGGTTGCACTGAATTTTAATAACTTAAAATGATTTATTTTATTTTCCTCACAGTGATGCCTTCACATAACCATGTAAAAATTACAACTTCACCCTCCTCCAAACCGACCAGTGGATGAAATCAACACATTTCAGGGTCTCAGGCGTTTGATTCAGAGTTCTGATAAAATCATGATGAACTTCACACACACACACAATAAATGAAAGAGTCGTCCGGTTCATTTTAAAAGCATTTTAATGGCTTTTTGCACGTATGTAACAGAGATGGGGAGAAGTCTACAGGTGCAGATCCAACTAGCAGTGACCCCTGGTGGTCAACATCACACACTTACTACCTCACCTACAAAGCCCTGCCCGCCCAGCCCACCCCCTCCCAACCACCCGCCCACCCCGCATCGTGGCATCATTGATTGTGCAATATGAAGAAATATCTTGTTACTATGGTTACAGTGACAGAGGAATGCACACTATATTCATAAAATCAGCAGAAGGAAGCAAATAAAAAAAACAAAAAAAAACAGGAAGCATTTCAGGGGCTGATCCCTGATTGAAGAGACGAGCAGTTACTTGACTCCACCCGACCAACTCCTCCACCAGTTTGCTCAAAACAAGCATACCCCCCTGTCTCATGGGATGTACGGAGGCTAATTAATGACAAAATTAAAATAGTGAGTCTGAGACAATTTCAAGCTTTTAATCAAACTGGTTTTAAGAGAATAGTTTAAACTCTGTTTCTGAATGTGGCTGGAGGATACGCCACCTGGAGGCCAAAGCAGGAAGATCTAAGAAAATATACAAAAGGAAGCTGCTCACATCTTATGCTTTCAGAATAAAAGTGTTTTTAACAATTTTTTTTGTTCACTCTCTCCAGTCTAGACTCTGCAACAGAATATTAGGCCCAAATGATCTGAGGTTTGAAGAAAAGGTCATAATAAAGTTGTATATTATTATACAAGGAGAAGAAAGTACATTAACTTGATTAAGTTTACCCTAACCCCCTCTTTTTCATTCTGTTTATTGCAGGTCAGTCCCTTAAGTTTGATTTCTTTCTCTCATACTATCAACAGAGCTGATTTCTTCTTTTAACATTCTCATTAAAAATCCTCCGTAGACAATCAAGTAACTCGTCGTGCTCCACCTCGAGGTCAAAGCCTGAAATCTTCCAATCGAGATGCTGAAGCCAACAAGCAAGCGACCATTATTCTGCAACACTACTCACTTCCAGTAAATGCTTAATTTTTTTTTAAAAAGAACCAACCCGCCCACTTAACAGCAACGCTTAAAAGTTATTTTGTTTTTATAGAACATCAACGTCTCCATACTTGTCGGACTAAATAAACCTTAGACACTTTCTTAACTGTGGAACAGAAAGAACGTGATGGAGAAAACAAAAAACAAGAGAAGAAGAAAAGATTAGAAAAGAAACTAACTGGATGAGTTCAACATTCTCACTGGTCTTAGTTATTTGTTCCCGTCGAGTTGGACGACTCCGACTCGACGGCTCCTTCATTCAGTAAATAATCATTAAGTCGTCAGGTAAAGAAAGTTATACTCAAAATGAAGCTTATTATGGTTGGTAGGTCTTATTAGTTGTAATAATAATAATAATAATAGGTGAAATTAAACACAGGTTTATTTTTTAACAGTTTGTTATACACAAGTTATACATACAGTTCAAAGCACAGCGGGGTAACGCTCAAAATTACAGCCACTTCCTGTTTATTTTCTGCAGGAATTAGACAGCACCGAAATTCAACAGAACACAATAATTATCCACTTTTTAAGGTTGAGTATTTTAATTATTGTTCAGTGCACAAAATGCTGTTCAGAACCCGTGATGTCGTTCTGTTCTGCAGATTTGATTTCTCCGCTCATTAAAAACTTTGACGACAAACTTCTCAGCTCAGATTACAGACTCGACGACGGCTGTAAAGTTGGAGCTTCACTCCGCTGTGGTCTCAGTTTTCCCCACCACAGAGGGATACACGTCATCTTGCAAAGACAAGGCCTCTGCAAAAACTGAGGATGGACCCGAACAGGAACTAAACTACGAGCTTAACAAAAAGAAGAAGACGGTGAGACAGCCGGGGAGCGTAAACACAACCCACAGAAGGCAGTAGTGGACAAAGAAGCCGGGAGGAGGAGGAAGCAGAGAGGAGAAATGAAACGCTGGGAGATCGAAAACACAAATAACAGCAATAAGAATAATAAAGTGGAATATTTGGGGAACTCCTCTACATTGTGTTGTTGTTGTTCAGCGGCAAACTCTGGCTTTTATTTTCATGGCAGCAGCTGCATGAAGCTTTAGCAGAACCCCCCCTCCCTGTTTATTCATTAATTCATTTTCCTTTTTCGGTTTTTCCCTGCTCCTTATCTTACAAAAACTGAACAGAGGATACAGGTGGTGTGTTGTAGCTGAACTGTAGCTCTGAGCCGGACCGGACGGTTGATAGGCACAGAGTGGAGAGTTTTGGCTCGGAGCTTGCATGCTGAAGTCACGCTTTGAGAGGAAGAGGAGGAGGAAGAGGAGGAGGAAGAGCGGCTGTTTGGGATTATATTTGTTGTAGAGTCTACTTATGTTGTAACGGATGTTTTTACCATCGTTAAACGAGCTGAATTCGATTTTTACATTGAATCATTATTTATTTACAGTTTAAATAAATTGAAATCCAGTTTGAGGTCAAATTTATCAATTATTTAAAAATTGTTCGGTTTAATTCTGTGTTATGACAGAATCAGCTGCTACGAGCAAAATCTGGAATCTAAACTTTGGTCGATTGACATCTTTGAGAAATATTGGACCAAAGATTGATAAACGAAGACGAGCGACCCCAAACAGCAGTGGAGGAGAGACAGAGGAAGGAGAGAGGGAGGGAGGGAGGGAGAGAAAGAAAGAGGGAGGGAGCGTCTATTTCTTCTTGCTGAACAGGCTGAAGCGCTTCTCCTTGTCTTTCTCACGTTTGCCCGGGCTGGACTCGACCGTTGTTGAGGCGACGGAGGCCGGCAGCGTCTGAGCGCGTGCGGCGGGGGCTGGCGTGCTGTGGCTGCTGGGCGTCACCTCCACCTTCTCAGCCGGCACAGCTGCAGAGATGGCCGAGATCCACGTGCTCATCTCCTCCTGGAGGATGGAGAGAAAAAGAGAAGAAGAGAAGAAGAGAAGAGAGGGAGTGAGAGGAGACCCAGGAAGAGTCGCTGTTAATGAGGATTCACTTCACATTTATGAGCAAGTTACAAACATTAAATAGATGGTTTATAAAACCTGTAAATTTAGTCCTTTATACAAAATAATAAGACTGAGTTCATATAAATAAAAAAAAACTAAGAAAAATATAATAAAAACGACTTTATATAGAAGATAAATTAGAAGGTATAGTTTAAAATAGAAGAATGCACAACAGCAAATTCATTAAAATATGTTGTTTTCACTTACTTCGTCTTTGGCTTGGAAGAGATACTCGTTCCCGTCAGTGATTCTGTGAAAGTGAAACAATAAATCAGTGTGAACATTTAGAGGAAGTTTATAACATATAAGATTAATGATGTAACAGATTAAATTAAACTGTGCCTCGCAAACATTGTGTTTTTGCATCATTATAAGTTTGCTGAATCAGCAGTTTGTGGAGAACCCACCCTGGATATACTTGATACTAAAGAAAACCTAAAAACCTGTTCTGCAGATGTTTTGGGTGTTTTAATTTAAATCCAAGGAGATTCATGGATGTTTATGTATTGGACCACTCACTTGAGCTTGAAGACGTGTTTCTTCTTCTTGTAGTCCAGCGCCACCTCGCAGGCGGCGTCCTTCAGGGTGACGGGGATCTCGCTGTGGTAGGGGATCCCCTGACTGGCGCTCTTCTGGTCCTTATAGAAACCCATCTCCTGCTGGTTGATCACACAGTACACGTTGTGCCACGACCTGCAGGGAACAGTCAGAAGAGACACATTCACAAATGAGATACGAGGCCATCAACAGGCGACCGAATGAAACCTTGATTAAAAACTACAGATTTCTGCAGGTTTGAAAATAAGATATAAGAACACAACCCGGCTACAGGTTTAGTTTACTGTAATGACACAAATGAACATATTGAACCTTTAAAGAATGTTTTTGGACAATAAGATTTAAAAGTTGTGAAGATTTGAAAGTTAGTGGTTTGACTCATACCTGCTTGAAGCCTTCTTGTTATGACCCTCCCACTCGTGTTTGCGGTGCAGGAAGCCCTCCAGCTGGGACGTGGGCGCCTCCTGCTGGCTCTTGGCCGGCAGCGTCGCCGCCTGGCTGCCCTTGCCCTTGCGAGACGCCCCAGGAGACCCCGTGGGGCTGGGCTCCGACACCCCGTTCACCGCTTCGCCCCCGTCAACGTTCTCCTGGAAACAGAAGAGAGCGTCAGGGGAGAGATCCCAGCGTCACACATGATGTTTTAAAACTGATCTCAGACACTCAGAAGCTGTGAATCAGTTATCAGAGCTGCAACATGCAGAGCAGAGCAGAATCACAGGCCGACACAGACTCTCTACACTGAACTGTAACACATCAATGAATCATGGGTCATATCAGGTGAATATATTCAGATTAAAGTATGATTCAAACTCTCGACAGCGTTAGAACTCAATCTATATAAACACTGTCAACTTCAGCAGCTTCCTCAGTCTGCAACATTTAAACTACTCTGATTTACATGCCAGAAATGGTGTTGAGATTCTACTGACTTCTAATTCACCTGATTTAAAGCAACACTATGTCACTGTTCCGGGGAAACAGCGCCCTCTATAGCCAAGCGGGGAGATTAATTATGTCAGGACTATCAGTGTGTGTTGACTGGGGCTCTGAATGCTGGATATTACCCATAATCCTCTGCTCCCTGAACCAGAAGAGCTGTTGTTGTAAAAAATCAAACTCACTTTATTCAAAACCACTAAAACCTGATATAAGAATCTCAACTAAATCTTCTTCAGATCTGATTTTCAAACCTCTGACGTCGGCTGAATCTGCTCATTTCAATTAATTTGTAGTTTTCTTTTTTAAAGCGTTGTCATTGTGTGAGAGCGTTGGATTCAAGAACCAATTAGAGAAACGTCTGCGTTGTTTGTTAACAGCACAAAGAACCAACAGGGTCATGCACAGATCACAGATTTACAACATGCATTTAAAAAGTCACGACACCACAGCATTAAAAAACACACAACATGGAGGAGGAGAGGAGGAGAGAGAAGCTCGCAGAGAAGAAGAACAAAAAAAATCTCAAACAATTATCAGGAAATTGCTTGGAACTCATTACTGGGCGTCGTTATTGGTGAGGGGAGAGTGCGATTGGCCTAGTATCAAAAACAGATTTTATTTTTCCACACCACACCCAATCCAAGCGGATGCTTATTACCCTGTGACTGAGCTCTTCAAGGCCCGGATGAGAACGGTTCAGAGGGCCGGACCAATCCTGGGAGCTTTTACTGAAGGACTGCGAGACCTGGACCAATCCTGGGAGCTTTTATTTAGAGTCTGACCAGACCTGGACCAATCGTGGCGGCTTTTACTGCAGCTCAACTAACCCTGAGGACTTTTACTTAAAGCCCGATAAAGGTTGGAGGAACTTTTACCCAGAGAGCGAATCAGACCCAGGATCCTTTTTATTTCTAGAGGAAGTTTTTCAAACACTAGAAAAGTTCTTAAGAGGTTTTTGTCAGAGGTTTTCAAAGGTTGGACCAATCAAGAGAGCTCTTACTGAGAGACATTAAACATCTGGACCAATGGGAGCAGCTGTAGCTCAACACGTTATCAAGCATTCCTGACAAACTTATGAACAATTCTGAAAACTGGTGATTGCAGTTTGAAACTTTAAGACTAAGAGTTCACCCTCGTTTGTGCTAAAGTTTCTAGAAATAATGTCTCTCACAACAAAGACAACAGCAAATAAAGATAATTAGTTTTCGTCTACTTAACGAAGGTGTAACACAAAGCCCCAGGATGAAAGTCAGTGAAAAACATGAGATGAGGAAATAAAACAATGACAGAAAATGCTAATTAAATGCTAATGATGGTGACAGCATGCAACAGGAACAACAGAAATCTACAACACTGTGTATGGAGAGAAGTTACAAACATGGTTAATACAGACAAACCAGTGAACTGATTGGTTTTAACAGGTTTATTGTGGAATGTGTGTTAGTGACGGAGAACGAGTGACAAACGTGCAACAGGAACCATTGAGAGGAGTAAAGAAACTCTGACATAGAACTGTGACAACAATGAAAATATAAAACACTGCTGGGGCAACACAGAATCCTCAGCTGATAAATAAAATGATGTGTGTGTGAAAATGATACAAACACACAAATACACACAGGAAGTGGCAAACGTCTAAACGCTTATAAAAACATGGGGGAAACTGTGGAATGATTTTAACGATGGATTAATTCGTCAGTTCCTCAAACAGATAATTAAACATTAATGTTTGAAACCAATTCCTGTTGTTCTGTCATAAATGTGAACAGAAATTAGAAAACAGGAAATGAGTGGGAAGTTCAGCTTCAAGTTTTAAGATGAATGTTTATTGTATTGCTGATTTTTAAAAGATTTGAATTTAGATTCCTTCTCTGTTAAAATTATGTAAAAAGAAAGACAATCATGTAAGAAATAAATTATGATTATAATCTGATTATTGTGGCTTTAAGAGTTCAGGATTTGACAATAATAATGTGATTATATGATAAACTAAGCATTAGTCACATAAAATGTTTTACATGTAGAAATGTATGTGTAGTTACATGGATGTGAGTGTGTGTCGTATGTGTGATGGTGACACACATGAATACACTCAAATGAATATGAACTGTGGGATGTCGACAAATCTGGGACACAAATATATATATAAAAAATGATGATTATTGTTAAATACTTTCAGGATGTTCCTTGTATAATTTCAGGTAATAGTGTTTGTTAAGTCATCTCTAGATCATCTTTAACCATTTGATTTCTCTTCATTTTATTATATTGAACAGAACTTTAAATCTGCTTTATACATAAACCAGAAGTTAAATCCGTTTCCTCTCCAATGACAATAACTCATAATTCTTTATATGTTCTCATTGTCCTTAAAATATTAAATTACATTTGTCTTAGATTATTCAATTAACAGATTAGACTGTAGACGTGAAGTGTTAATGATCAAACTTGACTTTGAGGAGCGTAAAATCTTTTATTTTAAGACTAACAATATATAAATAAGAATAGATGTAAGAGATTATTAAACTGAATATGAATCTAAATCATATGGTCTACTGTTAATTAATATCTTCTGATTGATTAATGTCGACTCATTTGTGAACTTTGTTTAACCAAATGTCTCATGACGCTGTCGATTACACAATTTATATCAGAGAATAAATATCATCTTTAAAAATCTCACAAATGTTCACAAAACTTTAAGAGATTAACAGATTTGAGTTTGAAGTGGAGAATAGATTTGAGTTTTTTCGTCTCAGGTGCTCATGTTCCACAGAGTGAGTTTGTAAACGATGACGTAAAAGAGCAGAAACAATAAGAGCTGAGGGGAGAGGAGGGCGGGGGTGTCGAGCTGGGAGGAGACAGAGGGAGGAGGGGAGAGAAAAATGAGGGGAGGAACGGAGAAACACACAAGTGGCTGGTTTTGTTTGTGTGCGTTTTGTCGTCCCATTCACTCTTTATTCTGTCACACTCAGATTCACACTTGTTTTCCTTAAAGTTTGAACTAATTATAAATGACAAACACGACTTTCTGTTTACGTCTCTCAGGAACTGCTTCCCTGCTTATCTTGGTTAGAAAGTTTAAAGCACCACTTGTTACATTTATTCTTCTAGTTTATTTCTAAGTACAAAATGGAATGTTAGGGAAAGTTTGATAAAGTTGAAGATTAAGCCCATTTGTAGGACACAGCTGATACAGGGACTGTAGAGGTGAATGATTTCCCTGTGTTATTAATACTCAGTTTTGCTGTTTGTTCTGGATTACCCTGTGTGTCCACCTGGAAGCGCTAATCCTTAGCAACTGCTTAATGAACATAAAATCTACGTAAGGAGTTGGTCTGCGAGTCCCTCAAAATAGATTCTGCTCCAGTGAAAACTGAAGATTTCTCCAAAATACACTTATTGAAAAGAACATCTGCCGTTCTTCAAACTTCTCATCTGTCTGATTACAGAGGTGTAACAAGATAAGAATGTGTTGGAGTGATCTGTTCTGCCTGATTTAAAGATTTAACTCCTTCTCCCACCCACCTCAGCTTTATTGCTTAATTTCAGATTTGCTTGCCCTGGGGAGAAGTTGTGGGCGAAGAGTCAAATTAAACTTTCAGAATAGAGAACGTCTCTTAAGTCTTGACAGTTTTTTTCTACAGTTTGATTTCTTCTTCTGATCGTAACAGACGCTTCCTGAGAAACAAGTTACTACTGCCGAGAGACGATCCAGGTGGACAAACGGGTGCTGGAATAAAACCTTAAGTTTACCTCTTAAATAAATCAGGATAATTAGAGTTTAAAAGTGCAACATGTATAATTTTTTTACCATCAAAATGTTCCCATGGAATTATTTGTTTTAATGGATTATTTTGCTTTAAATGACATTTTAACATATTTTGTTCCTTATTTGTGTTTTCTTGTGATGTTTTGTGTATTTTCTGCTCTTCTCTACCACATTGAACTCCCAGGTTAAAATAAAGGTTGAAGGAATGAATACTTAAACACATGAGGCTGATTGGTCCTCTGACAATAGTAGCACACATGTTATTTTTATATATATTTTAACTACGTTTCCCATCAGTCCCTTTGCTTCCTGACTCCTGTTCCTCTTTCTAAAGATGTGATCTAGACGCCTCTCGAAGACGAGGATCTCATTTTAAAAGGGATTATACGAATATCTCAAAACCAAGTCGTTATCAGTTGAAGATCAAATTATACACATGACACATTTGAAGCTTAAATTATTACAAATAAGGAAATTAACGAAGCAAATAATAAATGAAACAAACAAGAGGGATATGTGTGTGTGTGTGAGGAGGAGGAGGAGGGATACAACACAACTGGTTAACAACAGTCTGCTAATTCTGTATGAGGTCAAAGGTTAGAGTTGTGTGTCTGTGTGTGTGTGTGTGTGTGTGTGTGTGTGTGTGTGTGTGTGTGTGTGTCAGGGTGCTGCGGTGGGCCTGCGGCTCTGCAGGGTGCTGCTGTATTGCTGGTAGGCAGGTGAGCGGTAACTAACCCTGGGAGACTCCTGGTCGGACGGCAGCCCGTTCTGAGACACCTGCTCACCCTCCCTGCAAACACACAAAGTACACAAAGAGTTATTCACACACACACTTCATGGACTTCAGTCTGTGTCCTTTCATCGAGAATATCTACACATAGACACACTCACCTGAGCTGTGCGGCAGCCTCGGTGCTCTGAGCCTCAGTGGGCGGGGGTTGTCTCCTCCTCTCTTCCTCCTCTTGCGATCTTCTCACTTCCAATAATTCCATCTGCACATACAAACATCACGTCACAGCTGTTTTTATTTTCTGCCCTGACACTTTTCTCCCGCTCCACACAGAGACAGCGAGCGTCCTCACCGTGGTCAGCCTCTCCAGAGCGGAGAAGCGCTCCTCCCAGGTGGCGGCAGACTTCTCGAAGGCCTCGTGGCGTTTGATGAGTTTCTCCACCTCGTCCACACTCTGGCCCATCTCCCTGCCGGACAGGTAGGGCTCCTGACCCAGCAGCCACGCCTCCGCCACGCCCGCATCCCGGGAGAACTGGTGCACCTCCAGGACTGAACGCACACACACATTAAGACGTTAAACCAGATCAGTGCAGCCTCACACGATTTAAAGTTTGATTTGGACGCAGCATCGTACCCAGTCTCAGCCACTCCCATCTGTCCTCCCACTTGTCAATCATATCTTTCCTCTTGTCAGTCAACTGTAACAGCTTCTCTTTGATCTGAGGAGAGAAACGATGATTTTAAAAGCTGCGATTGACTCGTTGATTCTCTGCCTTGTGAAATAAGAAGCGTCAGTGTCTCCACCTCCTCTGCAGCGTAGTGCTTCCTGGCCAGCAGCGCCTTGCCCAGCTCGATGCAGGACGTGAAGCTGTCGTTACGGGCGTCGATCTCCGCCTTGATGCCCTGGTGGTTGTTCATCAGCAGCTCCACCGACGACACGTCCCTGGAAACAAGCAGGAAAACAATATGAAAAAAACCAGTTCCTCTATTACTATTGATAATCTGGTTTCTCGTATTTAAATCTTCATTTTTAGAAGTTTAAACCTATAACATAAAACTATTAATCCTGTCATGAAGGAAACAGATTAACATTCACACGTTAAATGTGTTTTATTTATAACTTTGGACCCACTAGTGTAAAAGTTCAACTCCAGTCGCACTTTTTTTCCAGCTAAGAAATTAAAATCTAATTAACAGGAATACATGTTAATTTCTCATGTTTTTTTATAAATCCCTAATTCCTTCAGCCTCTCTATTTGCAGTTGTGTATGTTTTTGCTGTGTAGGAGTTAAGTCCGTGAGTCACAGGGATTAATGTAAGACAGAAAGTGGAGGTGGAGCAGGAGGGTGAAGCTAAATTTAGCAAAGCAGAGTGTGTGTGTGTGTGTGTGTGTATGTGTGTGTGTGTGTCCTCCTGAGCATCTGAACAAACGCTGACTCATCACAGATCAGGTGGAACCAGCCCGTGGTCCGTCTGCAGCTCGTACCTGGGTTTCTCCTGGGCCTCGATCAGACGGATGACGTCCTCCATCCACAGCATCAGGTCCCGCACCATGCTGATGAAGCGGAACTTGTCTGCAGTCTCGACCAGCTTCACCCGCCGGCCCTCCGCCGCCTCCAGCAGGTTCTTCCAGGCCTCCAGCACCTGAGGGAGGACGAGACAACAGCGAAGAGTCAGACCAGAGAGACACCAACATCACTGGTTCAACCTGATAAAAAAAAACAGCTTCTCACTTTTACTGCACCGAGAGTCTGAGTGTGAACAGATATTATTTATATTATTGAAGCAGCCTGAGAATAACGGACACAACCAGGGAGGATCGTCTGTGAATCGTGTTTCTTATAAATCAGAGGAGACTCACTTTGATCAGCAGAGAGTGGCTGAAGAACGGCAAAATGTTTTATGTTCAAAGGGGACATTTATTTATGATAAATACACATGTTGATTATTAATCGATTCATAATATTTGAGTATATCAACCCTGCACTAGAGTGTTGTAGTGCAGGGTTCTCTGGGGGAGCAGTGGAATAAATAAATGGGATAAAAGCGCAAAAATAAAATAAAATCGCAAAGCATATGAGCAGATTCCAGATGGAGAAGCACCACAAGGGGGTGACTGGCGAGCTGCTAGCTGCTTCATAACAATACGACTTTTATATGGCTTTTAAATCAACATCTGGGAGTGATTTAAGATACAGACATTTTATTTTGATCCATACTTGATCCAGCAACCTTGAACTCTGCACAATATAAGTAACCTGCATGTAAGCGACCCTTATTTGTTTGGAGCATCTTTGCACTCTATCGTCGTCTGGTCGTTATAAGTAGAGCGACGCTGCTGCTCACAGAGAAGATGGAAACGTGGCTGCAGACGACTGCAAGCTGCGAGTGTCCAGCAGCTAAGAAGCAACTACTGTTGAGCAAAGGTGAAGGCAAGCATCCGATTGCACTGCTACGTGCAGCCATTAAACGTCAAAATATCTAAGTAAAGCAGGAGCTAAAATCTTTGAATTTATCAGATCAAAACTGTTCCTGCAAACTACCAGTAGCATTGGATTTAACCTCCTCAGGTCCCAGGCGGGCGGAGTTTAGAGTTGATCCCGAGTTCCGGTGAGGATAAGTCAATCAGATAAACCGTTTAGTTTTTGTTCTGTGCAAAAAAAATCCACATGAAGTAAAAAAAAACTACAAGTATTTGCAAAGCAGCAGGTCTGGGTCTGACTCTACGGAGGGCTGAGACTAATCTGCATGAAAAACCACTAAAATGTCACTAAAATTAAACATTTTAGTCTGTATATTAAAGGAACTGCAGCCAAAATGAAGCCTGATGCCAAGCAGATGTTTCTGGTAAACAGAGTCTCACCTCTCCCTTTCTCTTCTGGGTGGACAGAGGATGTGAAGGGAAACATACAGGGAATGGTCAAAACACAACGCCATCAAAAACACTTCTCAACAGTCAGCTCGGGTGCACAGGAGAGCGCACGCTGTGCACGTCATGGAGGAGCTACAGGGAAACTCCACTTCAATTCTAAACTCTTTATCGTTCACCATCTTAAATTTCAGAATCAGGAAAAACTCTTTTCCTTCTTTCATGACTCAGAAACACATTAAATGGAGTTGAAGACAATTTCATCTTTGTATTCATATTTGTATAGTTAATATATTGATCAAATATATTCAGATGTTTTGTTTGAGAACATCACAGTTGAGAACTGCAGATTCTGAAAAATAAGTTTTAAATCAAACATTAATAAAAAACGTTCTGCTTTAGTTTTAAATACAAACAATTACCAAGCCTAGAATTTTAAAAGTGACTGCAAATAAATAGTTTTTCATATTTTTAATCTCAATAGAAATGATTGTTCATCCAGAGAACCTGGTTTTGTTTAGTTGACCATGCCCTGTAAGATTCTGCTGTGTTTATGTTGAAAAGATTCTGGTTTCATTATGAATAAAGATAACTTGATTAATTGCAGCTGTGAAAAACAGCTCTACACGTTCAACAGCTTTACTTTCTTTGAGTGACGTCTGTACGTGAATCATCTTGTGCTACGTGTTGATTTATACAATTTGAAGGGTTAGTCTGTTTTTAAATGTCTCCCCGACCAGGAGCAGAGGAGCGGTGCAGAGTTAATGCAGCAGCAGTGCAGCATGCGCCAGGCAGAGGCCTTTAACACCGACTTCATTAACATCAGTGCTATATCACGAGTTCTATCTGAGGTGTTTACTGAGTGAAGTGAAAGGAAACTGAGCCCAGCCCTGAGGAGCTCCATGTCTTCACACCACAGCTCACCTCCCCCTCTCTCTTCTGGATGTCGTCAGCTTTGTCTCCAGCGTACGCCGACTGCAGACGGACGGCGTCCTCCTGCAGCTGCCGCACCTTTATATATAAAAAGAGAATTGAAAGTCACACACTCATAACAGGTCCATGCACCGGAGTTGGTAGCTTTCACTTCTTTCATTGAGTTTCCTCTCATGACGAATGAATGAAACTGAAATGAATCTTCCCTATGTTCCAGATTTTTCTTTGCCTCTAGTTTCCCCACTCTAAAGACCTCACCTGTGTTCCCAGAGCCTGGATGTCGTGCTCGAAGGTGGTGTGCATCCTCTGCAGCGTCTCCACGGTGTTCTGGTCGCGGCCGAGCTCCTCCGGCAGCTTCTTATGTTTGTCCAGGATGCGGTTGAGGATCTCTTTGGCGTCGTTGTAGAACTTGTGGAGCTCGAAGGAGGCGGCGAGGATCTGCGTGCGGGTGTCGATGAGCTCCAGCAGGTCGGCCCAGGCCTCGTTCAGGCCGTCCTTCCACTCGGCGATGGTGGCGGCGTCGCCGTGGCCGGTGTTGATCAGCTCGTCCGCCAGGCGGTTGACGGCATCCACGCGCTCCTGGCCGATGTTCCCGGTGTCACGGGCAAATTCTCTGAAACGCTCCTGAAGCATCTGATAGAGCAAAGGCATAAAATGTATACATTTAAAAAATAAATAATCACACAATACATTTATAAAGGAAATGGTTGAATTGAAAAAACAGAAAACTGCTCATCCTGATCATTTAAAAAAAAAGGGTATAAAATGCTAAGAAATGTTAAATATGCAATTTCAGCTTTGTAGTTTTCAGCCTCTGCAGATCAGACTCATGATTTATCTATTTATTTAAATGCAGATGTGTGTTGTACTGACGGTCACGTGCTCGTAGTCCTGTCCCAGCTCGTGGGATCCGGCCACCACCTCCCGCTCAGCGATCCACTGCTCCAGGTCGTCCACTTCTCTGTTGAGCTGGAAGAGACGGAATCGCTCGTCCAGCTTCCCCCGACGCTCCTCTGACAAATCCTTCAGGCCGGCGTAGAGTTTATCCACCTGAGACTGACGCATCCCGATGCGCTCGCTGCAGGAAGAGACGACAGAGATGAATTCAATCTTATGTTGTTCCCTCTCTTACTTTACACCTTTTTATCCTAGAACCTTCTTTTCCTTTTTTAATCAACTGTTTTCTAATGCCTCCTCGTCCTTCCTCTCAGTTTCTCACCTGTCGGGGTGTTCGGCGCCCACCAGGCCTCGGCTGGTGCCGGACAGCAGGTGGACGGTGTCGGCGTAGTCCTCCACTGCCTGCTCCAGGATCTGATGCTTCTTTAGCATGGCCACAGAACTCTGCTCGTCCTGAGAGAAACACACAAAAGATTTCTTTAACTCGTCTTTTTCGTTTCACTGTTCTGAAAATGCATAAACTGACACTGAAAAGAAGAATGAGTGACTAAAAGGAGGAGAAACAAAAAGACAAATGGAAACCGAATCACTGGGAGAAACTGCAGAATCATTTAGTTTGAGGAAATGTTTCTCACATGAAAAGGATCAATGAGACCAGATTTATAGACTCTTCACACAATAAAGACTCTAAACATCTTTAACACCAACGCTTAAATAAAAGAGTAAATAACTGAAACCATCTCTCATAACCAGAGTACGGATTGTTTTCATACACCGAATTAAACATGTCATATCAGAAAGTAATGAATTTAAACTGACCTGCAGCGAAACAAGTGATTAAACTCACACAGCAAACTCACAGTCTGAGGAAGTGACACGTGAACGGAACCAAAACAAAGAAACAGGAACTTTTTAACCTCCAATGACCCTGATCGTACAAACTCTCTACCAATCCTGAGTCGTCTCAGCTGTCAATCACGACATCTCGTTTTTACACCATCAAAATAACTGAACTTGAACATTTGAACAAACATCAGTGTGAGAAGAACTTTCTGAAATGACAGAAACTATCTTTGACTCACACTCTTTAGTTTTGTCTCATCTGCTAACAGCAGCAAACAACCACCACTTTGTGCATGAGATTACTCTTCTTCTTTTCAACGCGTTCTCACCTTGGCCTTCTCCTCTGACATCATGTACAGCTCCTGCTCGCTCATCCAGGCCTCGGCCTCGGCTGCGTCGAAGTAGTACTGCTGGGCCTCGTGGGCTTCGCTGAGGCGGGCGTGACGCTTCTCCGTCTCCTTCCTGATCTGCTCCCACAGCGCCTGCAGCCCGGAGAGCCGCTGGCGGATCAGCTGGGCGCTCGGGCCGTCCTCCTTCAGGATGTGCTGGCTGCGCTCGAAGATGTCGTCGTAGCGAGGCTGGTGGCCCTGGATCTCCTTCTGCAGCGTCTGCAAGGTCACACAGAGGGTAAGGTCAGGTCATGTTCGGAGGAAATGTACTTTAAAAATCACACTAATGCAGAAGTTTGAGATTGAACAAACTGCTTGTCAGTAAAAAGGAGAATTCTGTCCTTCAAACATTTACTGACATGTCATGATTCGTCTTTTAAATTTGTTCAGTGTGTTGATTCAGGTTTAAATATTAAACAAGTAGTTTGCAACAACAAATGATGACGAGTCTGAGGAGAAGCTTAGAATAATACAGATAATGTTCATGTGTATATATATATTACAGTATATAGTAAACTATAAGAATTAATGAACTGTAAATAAGGATTTACTTTGATAGGACCAGGTGTGTGTGTGTGTGTGTGTGTGTGTTGTGAGTTTGTGTACCTGGTTCTTCTTGATCAGCAGCTGTACAGTCTGCAGGTTGTTTCCGTGGTCGGTCGATGTGGCCAGAGCCATCCTCTCCTCCACCCAGAGCTGGAGACACAGTATGTATTTCACTCGTCTGTTCTTCAACCTTTCATCTCTCTTTAGCAGCTTTTCTTTTCTCTACTTTCTAACTTTTCCTTCATCTCTGACTCTACTCACGATCTCATCCTCCACGTCCCTGTTGAACTGGTGGATCTCCCTGGAGGCCATCAGGTTCTCCCGTCTCTTCTGCAGCGGCGCCTGAAGGGAGTTGAACTTCTTCTCCACGCTGATCCTCTGTCCGTCCACCTCCTCGGAGCCTTTCCCCTCCTGGCTGAGCGCCTGCGACTGGCCCGTCAGCTCCTCCACCTCCTTCTGACGCACATCCACCTGGCTCTCCAGGATCTGCAGGAGGTCACATGTCACACGTTAGTCACACATACCTGCTGCAGGATCAACGGCAGTAATACCAACATTTAAACATATATATATTCAAAATAGACTTTCTAGCTATTTGCATATATTTCAACCCCATCTCAGAGTCTTCCTCTATAGCTGTCAGTTATCAGCTGAGCTGTTTCCATGACAACTGAGCAAAGGAAGCTGGGAAACGGTAACACTTGATCTCTCTCACACACTCACACAAACACACACAGAATCAAAGATTACATAACTGCTGTGGGAGTGCAGTGTTTAACAAGTGTGTGTGTGAGTGCACAGCTAGGACGAAGATTTCTTGATCTCTTTGCATGAGGAATATTCACCAAGTAAAAAACTGTCAAACTGCATCTGTTTGTTTATCAAGTGATTCTGAGATCATTTCTGTCCCCAGATGGTTTGAATAAGTAAAAATCAAGATAAGTATTCAACATAAAATTACATATTTTAAGACAAGGAATGTTTTTACATTAAAATTATAGAGGGTTGCGAACCTGTGGGTCGAGACTGGGGAAGGTTGAGAACCACTGATTTAACGGATCATGAGCTAAAACAATATGTAATCAATGAAATGAATAGAATAGTATGAAGAACCAGATTATTAAAAGTGTTTTCCTTGTACAACAAAAAATAATGAAGAAGGACCAAAAACTGAAATGATACAAATTAGTAATTTCCTCTATAAAAGATGTTTCCTGTTCTCGTTATGTTTTTCGTTTTTCACGTTTAAACTGAGTAGAAGAGAAAATGTGACGTCATACTTGTTCCAGTAATGAATGAATGAGTCAGTGGAGCAGCTCAGTGACTCTTCACACTTGTGATAAACCCTCAAGTTAACGTTGCTCCTCACCT
Source organism: Pseudopleuronectes americanus (assembly GCA_038501795.1). Taxonomy (NCBI): domain Eukaryota; kingdom Metazoa; phylum Chordata; class Actinopteri; order Pleuronectiformes; family Pleuronectidae; genus Pseudopleuronectes; species Pseudopleuronectes americanus. Next base: position 19,256,196 of record CM076729.1, on the reverse strand, counting down.
GCTGCTTCTTCAGCAGGATGTTGACGGACGTCAGGTCTTTGCCGTAGTCGTCGGAGGTCAGCTGTCCGTCCAGGCAGCCCAGCCACTTGTCCAGGTCAGCGCAGCTCTGGGTGAACAGCTCGGCCTTGTTGGCGTCAAACAGACACTTGGCCTTGGTCTGGGTGGTCGACTCCAGGTCGTCCCACATGGACTTCAGGGACGCCAGCTTCTCTTTCACAATCACCTCCGTCTCTGGTTTCTCTCGACATCAGCGTCTGCCCATCCTGAAGAAAAAGATTTATCAATACTCAAGGAAAGCGTAGTAATAGATTACAATCATCTCCGTATTAGTATCTACACGACATAACAAGGCACCAAAGAAGATTCTCCAGGAAATAACATCAATGTGAGAAGAAATGTTGACACTAGAGGAGCATTTCTTCAGATGTTAAAATATTGTAACTAAAAAAATAAAAAGCAAAACCTATATGTTTTATTTATTTCATTTTTCGTTTCCAACAGATTTGTTTTATAACGATTACAGATCATAATTTTTCCTGTTTCCTCACCTGACGTATTTTAATTCATGATGTGTATGTTTCTTTGCATATTCATGAGTCTCACAGGATTAATTTTAAATCTGGGCAACATGAATCATACAGAGCAGCTGGAGTGTGTCCTGCACATTAAGCTGTTTCCATAACATGTCTTTGTCTCTCTACAACATTTAGCTCTATATTTTAACATGTAGCATGGCTGGTTACTTCTAAGCAACATTATTAAAAAGAGATGTTGTCAGTTTTGTTGATTAGATTATTTGTTATTTAAAGAACTTTCTGTTTTCAGCCATAAAGAGAAAACGTCTTGGATTCAGAAAATTAGCTTTTAGACTTTAAAGCACTTCGGGGGGAAATTTATGTAAAATACAGTAAATCCTTAAAAAAACTCAATTCAGATCAACAGCTGTATCTTTGCTCAGTAGCTTTCTAAACACTCGTCTGTCAAATCATGGAAGTTCATCCTGTCTTTATTGAACCTGCTGAAGTTTAGAGAACCTGTGCAGCAAAGAGCAACTCAATCTTTTTAAGGAAATGAAAGAACATTTCATTCTGTCTCCTCCTACCTTCTGGATCTTATCCAGCCACTCCTTGTTGGACTGCAGCTCGGCCATGAAGGCCTGGTGTTTCAGCCACTTGCTGTGGAGGTTCCTGGCCTCGTCGTAGGACATGTCCTGGGCCGTCAGCATCTTCTCGTTGATCCACAGGGACAGCTGGAGACACAGAGAATTAGCTCAGCTTATAACCACGAGTTGAACTGAAGTTGTTTTTAACATTATCGATCTGTTTTTACCTCCTGACAGTCCTGCAGGAACTTCTGCAGGTCTCGGTTGTCCTTCAGCCTCATCAGCAGGTCACTGGCAGCCGCTCGGTTCTTCTTGTGTCTGCAGAACAAAAATCAATGTGTTAAGGAACATTAATCTATTTCCAGACATAATAAAAGCCACATTTTGAGTCACTGAACAGCTGATCTGTTGAAGGCAGGAGCTGAATGTTTTGCTAAAGACCTGCAGGAGTGTAGCTGGTTTAGTTTAGTCCAGGGATTTAACTTCTACAACCTCAGTCCTGCTTCTTCAGCACATTTAAACTTCAGTGAACAAATTCCCTGTTCAAACCAACGTTATCTCACCTTTGGTCGATAGAATCCACCTTCTCCTGGATGCGCTCGGCGTTGATGTTGCCGTCAGCTACAAGGCGGCGGCCGGTGTCGACCACACCGCTGATCTTCTCCTCGTTGGCGTCCAGGGTGGTCATGAAGTCCTCCTGCTTCTTGATGGCGGCCTCAGCGCCCTCCAGAGTGGTGGGCATCTCAGTGTGAGCCAGGACGTACTCCTGCAGAGAGAAGCACAGACGAGACACTTGTTCAGCCACTAAATGAAAATCTAAATTAGTTAAGTTTGGATTTTTGAAAACAAAACCTGGTTTTGAGAGAATTTCCAGGTTTGTAGTTATGGGTTATTTTGAGCACATTCATATTAAAGTTGAGATCCACTTCTGTCCTGTTTATCAGTAACAAACCTTTTTTTTTATCTTATGAATGATAAGTTTAAAAAAAATAAACTTGTTTTTAAACTGGTGTATTGAAGATGTTGCACCACTTGGGGGCGACCTTTGACAGGACTGAAAAGTTCTATAAATATCTTCTCTCACCAACATGTTCAAATGTTAATATTCACAAAACACAGAGAATATTCTTTAATAACTTTTTAGAATTTATTTGTTTACACCTTATTCTCCAGGTGGGATTGGAGCCTCTCCCAGCATGCACCAGCTCATTTTGTGGGATTTTTCTAACTGCAAATTAAAGACTCCACAGAAGAAACTCAAACGGTTGACTTCAGAGTCGCTGATTCACTACAGATGCTGCATGTGTTTGCCTCAGTCCTGAGCTCTTGTGTCTGAGGTGTACCTGGTTGTTGAGGAAGGCCTCGGCCTGCTTGGTGTCCCTGAGGAACAGCTGATAAGCGTGAGACTGCGACAGCAGGTTCTGTCGGTTCTCCCACATCTTGTGCAGCTCGTTCCAGCCGGTGTCGAGCGCCTGCAGCCGCTGCCGCAGGAACATGTACTGTGCGTCCGTCTGGCCCTGTGTCACCATCTCGCCCATGTCTCGCATCTTCTGGTAGTCTTCCTCGTAGTTGCGGATCTCGTTCTTGATCCCCTCGTGCTGGGTCAGCAGCTTCTCGGCCTCGGCCAGAGTGTTGGGCATGTCCTCGGAGGCGATGGCCGTCTGCGTGCGCGACAGCCACGACTGGAAGTCGTCCAGCTCGCGCAGGAACTGCTGCAGCTTGCTGGCCTCGCCCAGGGACTCCTCCCGGTTCTTCATGGTGTCCTGGAAAGAGAACAAATCAGGTTATTATCTTGTGTTTCTCCTCACTGTGTGTGTTTAAACACATTTAACATCCTGAGGTGGAAGAACTCTGATGATCTTAGTTTCCAGAATCCGTTTTAAATTACAGATTCTCATCTCTGGTGGAAGATTTTGGCTTTTTCTTAACTTGCTTTTGAAGATTAAAAAGAGATTTAAGTTAGTCTTTTCTGATCTGACAGATCCTCTAACCTTCATCTCGTCCCAGACGCCTCTGATTTCAGCCAGACGTCCCTTGATGGCGTCTGACTGCTCCGGGTGTTCCGTGGCCAACCGGTCCGCTTCCTTTCCCAGGTCTCCCAGCTTGTCTTCGATGGCGGCCAGGTCGCGCTCCATTCCCGTCAGCTTCCTCTGCAGAGCCATGACGCCGGCCAGGTCGTTCCCCAGCTCCTGAGTGGACTCGATGACCTGGAGGAGGACAGAGAGCGAGTGACGGGTCAGACCAGCCAATCAGTGGCAGCGGGGGATGAATTAAAACCCTGAAGGAGCTGACACGGACCTTGGTCTTCTCCTTGATCCAGGACTTGGTCTCGTTACACTCCAGGTGGTAGTTCTGGACTCCCAGAGCTGAGTTCAGGCTGTCCTTCTTCTGGTCCACCAGGTCTCTGAACTGACTCCACCTGGACGGAGGGCCGAGGGGACAGAGACCATCAGAAGCAAATATCAACTAATATGGAAACTGAAGCAGGTGGGTTATTCATTTATCTGTTTTATTCAAGATTCATTTCTTTTTTCGTTTCATTGAGATAACCTGTTTAATCTTGGTTTAATCCTAGTTTAGTTACCTGATAACTACAGATAATTTACTATTTTAATTCAAGTGTATTACCTATAAAAATAAATTTCCAGTTTATTTCCTATAGCTCTACATGTAATCATCTTTTTTTTTAAATACCCTTTTTTAAATCCCAGTTAATTACCTGATAAACCTCACATTCACGTTTAATTGTGTTTAATCCCAGTTACAAGTAGAATCTCTGTTATTATGATCTGTAATTCTGGTTTAGTTTCAGTCCCAATTATATCATGTTTAGTTACAGCCTTAAAAGCAGTTCACTAACCAGTTTAATCTCAGTGAGGTGGTTGTAGATGTGATAATCTGATCTAATCCCAGTTAGATTACCTGGTGTTGAGTTTGTCCTGCTGGGCTTTGATCTCCTTCTCGCTGGGATGTCCGCTGTGCATCAGTTGCCGGCCAACCTGGTTCACCACGGCGACCCGGGACGCCTGACTGTTCATCTCCGGCTCCAAACTCTCGAACCTGGACAGAGACACAGGAAGTTAAAAATAGTTTTTTTCATATTTTGAAAAAAACATATATTTAGTTTCTGCTGCAACTTTAATTTGTTTTCCATCAAGTCTTTCTCTTTCATTCAGAACCAGGGCAATGCATGATGGGATATATTGCTCTGTTATAAAGTGAGGTTTATTGAACCCAAACTTTGGTCACTCTTTAAGATTAACTGACTCCAGGAACACATGGGAATTTCACCATCGCACTCATCCGGCTTCTGACCATAAAAGTCAGGCTCATTAAACCCAAACTCTGGTTTGACCCTGGTGCTTCTCACCTGTGCTGGACGACTTCCAGGTCTTCCAGTTTCTCGGGGATCTCCATGCTGTTGAGCCACTGCTCCTTCTCATCGATCCACACCTCGCAGGCGCTGGCTTCACTCTTCATCTTGTAGAGCGCCAGAGCGTCCTGCAGCGCCTGCTTCCTGAGGCGCGTCAGCTCCACCACCTCCTTGTATCGCTCCTCGATGCCGGCCAGCCGGCTCTGAACCTGCACATTCAAAAAGAACCATCTCACAGTGAGTGCGGTGCCCTCCAGAAAAAAACTTCACGAGAAGCTAGAACTTAATTTCTGGTAATAATGGACGTCTGGTTGATTTTTAATTTCTACACTGATTCTCCACAGATACAGAACCATTCAAATGAGACTCCTCACCTCCTCAGAGTCGGCCTTCTCGGTCGGCAGCGTGCGGGACTGCTCGTGCAGAGCGTCGATGACGGGCCGGTAGCTGCCGATCTCCTCGGCAACGTCTTTGTGTTTCTTTACCAGAGCCTGAGTGGAGAACTCGTCGTGGCCCACGTCGACGCTGGAGACGATCCGAAGTACGTCCAGCATCCACGTGTCGATGTCGTCAGCATCGGCCTGAAGAGAGGAAGTGATTTAGTTGCTGAGCTTGAGCTGAAACTGGAATACATTTCTTTAACCAGCATTCCACCAGTCTATTTCTATGAGAGACCATGAAAACGTGTTTTCACCTGAAACTGGTGCTGGTTGCAGGCTTCCTGAAGACGAGCTTTACGGACGGCAGAGAGACGCTCCAGAGCGGCCCACTGCTCCTGCAGCACAGAGGAGAGGAAGCAAGGAAGGTTTTAGGAAACTATGCATTTGATGTTTGAGGACGGATTTACAGGTAAATACACATTTTCGGAAAGTAAAGGAGGTTTTATACAAATGAAATCAAACAAATGGAGCAAGAGAGAAAAGGTTTCATCAAACACATAAGTGAGGCTAAGAACCTTTTTATGATATATTCCTCTTTAGGAGATGAATAACACATTCCCCAAAGCATTAAATGTGAGATTTCAGTTTGAATGGCTATAAATGTTTGTTAAACAAGTTAAAGAATGACATTTAGCTGTGATGCTCTCGGAGCAGCTGCAGTTTACCTGGACATCCTGGATTCGCTCTTTGATCTTATCAGCTCCAAAGTGATTGTTGGCCACCAGCTCGTCTCCCTGTTTGATGGTTTGCTGTAAATGAGCCGCTCGCCCAGTCATCTCGTCCTCGAAGGCTTTGTGCTGACTCAGCAGTCTCAGCGCGCCCGTCAGATCCTTCCCATAATCCTCGGAGGACAGGATCTGCTCCTTCTCCCGGATCCATCCCTCCTACGAAGCGCAGACACATTCAGGTCTTGGTTACATCACGTCCCAGCGACCAGACAACTCCAGGTAGACTTTTAATAATAGTAATAAAATAAATAAAAATAACCTCTTCAGCCATTTCCCAGAAGAACTTCCAGAGGCGACGGGACTCCTCGAGGCGAGCTCGCCGTTCGGCCGCGAGCTGACTCAGCTCCTGGTAGCAGAACTCCAGGTGAGCCACTCGATCCCTGATGATCTGTGGGTCACACGGGTTATAACCTGAGGAGGAGAGAAACGATTAATGTCCTGCTCATCGAAAATCTGCCAGAAGTAGAGCACACACTCAAAAAAGTCCTCGATCCATCATCCGTCCATCTCACCCTCGGAGTCGCTGCCGAACTTCTGAGCGTTCAGGTTGACGTTCTTGACCCGAGTGGCCTGGATGCTGATGTCCGCCTCCACCAGAGCGTGTTTCTGCATCAGATCCTCAACTCCCAGCAAATGTTTCCCATAATCCTGAGAGAGCAGCAGCATCTGCACCGAGAGAGACAGAGCCCGGGGTCAGAGGTCAAACCATCACACAGGGACATCTGATATTTCCAGCAACTCATTCTGGACACAAAATCTTAGCAGAGGAAAACTGATAATAACTGTGTCCATTCTTTTTCAGGAAATTCCTCAGTTTAATCAGATCAGCGATTGATCAGATGTTAATTCATCCAAAGAAAACAAATCAAAAGACGAAATATGTCAGAGATTTATAATAGTTCAATAATAGACTAAACGTAAATATAATTAAAAATAAAATGATCTCAAATTCACCTGAATAAACCAAATTAACTTATTTTTATAACTGAAACTCAAACTGATGTTTATAGTAGTTTCTTCTTTCTTTTTAAATACATTAGATTTCAGTTACTTAACCAATATCATACTTGTAAAATCTGACTCCGCTAAAAATATAAAAAAAAGCAAACTTCTGAGCCCATCGCGTTCAAACTTTAATTTTAAAACCTTAACAACAATTGTACCTAAAATAAAGAATTAAATAATATTGTTTCACATTTGTTGTCGATGTTTATTTTCAAACACAACAAACACATATGTGTTAGTAGGTGATTTAATACTTACGTCTTTCTTTTGGCCACAAATATATCACACAAAAACAAAATCACCTGTTTTCACAGATGACAAAATAATTAAATTGTACCCGTTATATTTTAATCTCAAAGTAAAACCCCTGGCTCCGCTCTGATTGGGCCACGCCCCCTGCGTACCTTCATCTCGTCCATCCAGTCCATGATGTAGAGCATCTCCTGGAAGACTCTCTGCAGACCCAGGTTCAGCTCCAGTCGGTGGCGTCGGTCCTTCAGCAGCTCCAGCAGATATTCCCACAGCCGGATCACGTTGTCCTTCCTGGCCGTGATGCGTTTGATGTCGTGGTAATTCTCTTTCTCCAGCTCCTTCGCCACGGAAACCACCGCCTGGGGAGGAGGAACAGAGAAAAAAAACAAAAAACAAAAACAAGACTCAAATGTTAAGAGGGAAATTGTTCAGGAGCTGCAGAGGAATTTTCCAGAATGTGTTTGAATCTGGTTATCTGTGTTTTTAAATGCCCATTTCTGTGTGTACATCATTAGATCTAAGCATTTACACTCATTAGATAATACTTTCACCCGACTCTGCAGGACTCGACTCAATCACGTCAAAAATCTAAGTCATTTTACATCTGATAAAAGTTTAAATTAATAAAGACCAAACCGAGGTTAACTCGTCCGATCCAGTGTTTGTACCGATTTAATCCACGAGAGTAATTGGATCAAGGTTCAAACCCTAAATATATTTATTTAGTTTCCTGGGTTTGAAATCCGAACAGACAGCAGAAGACGTCCAGGTGATGAACTGACCTGAACTCGCTCCTCGTACGCTGAAATGTCCGTTTCTATGGCCTCATGTTTCTTAGTAGCAGCATCCACGGCCTGGAGGTCTAATCCAAAGTTATCCTGGAGGAGGAGGACAGAGGAGACAAGGAGACCAGGACAGAGGAGACAAGGAGAGGAGATGGGAAATAAAGAGGAGAGGATAGAGGAAAGGAAACAGAGGAGATAGGAACATATTTTTATTTATGACTTAGAAACAGGAATCTACATCAAAAAGTGATTTCATTCGTGAACTCCTGTGTTGTTTGATCAAGAGGAATCAACCTTGTGTACGTGTGTTACCTGAGAGACGAGCCGCTGGTTCTCACTCAGCCACGTCTCCCTCATGGCGGCCTTGCGGTCGAAGCGTCGGGCGAGCTGCTCCAGTTTCTCCTGACGAATCAGCTCCGTCCTCAGAGCCAGCTCGCGCTCGTGCTCCGCTTTCTCCAGACGCTCCCACGCCTAAAACAAACGCACCCACAACATCAGACAGGCGATAGGATTGTGCCGTAGATATTCTATTAGTAAACTGCTTATTTCTCACATTAACTACATTAATCTTTCACTCTGTAATGCTGATAAACACTTTTATCTTATAATTTGTTGATTATTATTTTCTCCTTTGTTTGATTTGAATTTTTACAAATAAATAAAACTCAATTGCTGTGGGGAGGGGGGTGAATCCACCTGAATTCGCCCTCTTGTGTAAAAGTTGTTGTTACCTTGTTGATGTCAGAAATGAGCTTTCCCTCTCGTGGAGTGTAAACCTTCTGGTTGTTGGCTCTCATCTTACTCTGGATGGTGAACAGCAGAACTTCCAGGTTCCCTTTCTCTGTAAACCTGCAAAGACGCACAACAGAAACACACAATCAGCAAGGCTGTGACACGGAGAGGTTGACTTTCAGATTTTTGGCTTCAGTTTGTGTTTTAAAAGGACAAATAAGTGCAAAATGATGAACTGACTTTGACGGTTTCTCCACGGTGCGATACGTGTTGAAGGCCTGCAGCTGCTGCTGGACTCCCACCAGAGAGTTGGCGAACTTCCTGTTGTTGAGGATGATGATGGTCTGTTCGATCCACTCCAGCAGGTCGGACGCCAGGGACTCGTACTTCTCGACCATCTTCTCCGTCTCTACGGCGTTGTCCAGGACCTGGAAAACACGCCAGGAACACACATGTTTAATATAATGACGATAATACAAAATAGCAGAATGGTCCTTTAAGGTCGGGATAAGACGTTTGTTAGTCACCTTCCCAATTCTCTTCCCCTCGACCTTCAGCGCCTTCATCTTAGAGAAGTAGTGGTAATAAGTCACCACGTAGGTGATGATTGACTTTTCATCAGGGTGGTCCACGCTGATGTCTGTCGGACACACACACACACATATATAAACATGTATATCTAAATGATAAAGTTGTCATTTCATTCTGAGTGTGAGGGAGTGTGTGTGTGTGTGTTAGTGTGTGTGTGTGAGGGAGTGTGTGTGTCTGTTTGCTTGCGTGTGTGTTCTCTCACCCTCTGCGTCCAGCAGCTTGGTGAGGCCCAGGTGTTGCTCGGCCAGGTTGAAAGCATTCTGCAGGTTGTGGTGAGCGTTTGATTTCTTCAGCTTATCGAAGTCGATCAGGTCGGGTCTGAAAACAACACACAACATATACTTTAAACAGGAACTGGTATTTATATTTCTCAGTTCGAGTGATTTTTATTTATTTTCCTGCTGCATTTCTTATGTGGAGCGACTGGTTGCTTTAAAGGTTGTGATGAAGAGTTTATCTTTAGAGCCGCTATGAACACTTTTATTTATTTGTATTTTATTTACCTGTGTTTGTGGATGAGAGCGTTGAAGGCCATCCCATCTCTCCAGCTGGTGGAGAAGTTGTGGATGTTGACGTTGGGATATCTTGACAGGAAGAGGAAATCATTAAAAACACCATTTCTCAGTGATTACAGTTTAATTATCACGTGACATCACATTAATTTAGTGTATTAAACTCATGGAACCATGTGTGATAGGTCCCACTCTTTTCTATGAATCTGTTTCCAGTTATAACATTGTGCAATTCTCTAAATGATAACACAACATAAAAATTATCCCCTTGAACATCTACTTCCACTTCAGGGCAGGGAACAGGTGGCGAGAGGGCTGATGGGAAATGTAGTCTAAACATTTCTCTGAAGACGAGTGAAAACAGCTTTTAAAGTCTCACCCGGCAGTTTTCATCTGACACCAGAGCAGCAGAGCATCTTTAGCCGACTTCTTCTCCTTGTTGTCCTCCGTCTCCACACTGATGTCCTGGATCTGAGACACACAGACAGACACAGAGTGTTAAAACACTGATAGAATAGATGTTACGTGTGGAACTGTCCATACTTTCCAAAAAATTTACACACTTTCTAAAACTATCTCACTTCATAAACATGTCCTGTCTTTCTATACAAACCGTCTATGGCTCCTGAAATTGTCCACATTGTCCAAACATACTTAACTTTCTAAAACTCTTTTTGAAAATGTCCTCTCTCTCTTAAAATGTCCTCTCTTTCAAAGATTGTCCTGCCTCTCCAAAAGTCCACGCTTTCTTAAACCCTCAAAAAATGCCATCATTTTGTTCCGAACGTAGACATTAGAGCACGTCTCACCTGCACAACATCCATCGGTTTCAGTCTGACTGAAGCATGAATCAAATGCGAGCCGCATATCAGCATCAACACGGCGAACACACAAATGACACACACACACACAAACACACACTGACAGACACACAGTAGTCCTTCTGTCACTCGGCTCCATTTCACATTGGTTCCTCCGCCGCTGGATTTAAAACCACTAAAAAGAGATTTTTAATCCTCTTATAAAATCTAAATCCTTTTCACCCATTTCCCCAACTGTTCACTGTTCTTAATGATGACATCATCACCCGGTGACACGACATACAGTAAAATCCATGACACACGTCTGTTCTTCGCTGACGGTAGTTTATGTTTTTTTTAATGAGGAGTAAAGAAATTATGCAAAATCCAACTTTGACTCTTTAAAACAAAGGGAACAACATTTTCCCTGATGATGCCGCATTTGATTAAATTAATTTTCAACAGTGGATTTATTTAAGAATACGTGAAGCAAAATAGTGAATGAGAATCTTGGTTCCTGGTGGTTGATTTACCGACGGCCAGATAAACAAGATACTGATAATAAATGAGCCTCAACACCATGTGATGGGATGCAACACGGTTCAAAGCACCTGACCCTGGATCCCATGACCCTCGTACCTGGAAGCGGAGGATGATGGTCCAGATGAGGCCCAGGGTGAGGCGGTGGTTTCCGTCCACGATGTCGTGGGAGCCCATGTTCTCCAGGTGGACCCTCTGCTCCTTCAGGAACTGCAGAGCCTTGTCTACGTTCTCCAGACAGTGGATCCGCATCCGACCCTTGGTGGGTTTGGGCTGAAACAAAAACAGAACTCCAGTTTATTTACGACCCTCACAAACCCAGAGGCCGTGGACAGCTTCATGCTGTCGTATAAACACCAGGAAGAAGAAAACAGCTGCAGACACAGCTGAGTGATTTCAAAACCCACACTTTGTGTGTTTTCATAGATTTTCTTCAACTGGACTTTATTTATACAAATCATATTCTTAAAGGATTTCATCTCAACACAGGAATGTTTCAAGCAATAAATATTTCGCAAAAATGTGTCATAACCCAAGAATCATAAGTTATAGAACATTTACAAAAGGAACTAATGGATCTTTAGTTGATTTTATAAACCGATAAGCAGGATGTGATGAGTTTGAGCTCTGCTGTCTTAGGGTTAGGGTTAGGGTTAGGGTTTTTAATGACTCAGCATCTTGTCGAGTCCTTTTGACGACAGACACATGTTGGAGATGATGTTGTTTACATCCTAAAATATAATTAAAACAAACCACAGTGATGATAAACAACTAAAATAAAATAAATGTCTGAGCTGTCAGCGATGTTACATCCTGCAGGTCGTCAAAGCAACATGATCTTCATCATCCGACAATAACACAACTATCTTTGCTTTTCCTCACACAGACACACAAACATCACAGTGATTAGTTCATTCAGGATCTGGTTGGCTCAAGTCAGACGAAATGTATTTACTAATCATCAAAGTTTTAGTTTCACTCATTCTATAACAGATCTAAATGATGGACGACAGACAATGAAGGACGCCCCCTGTTGTTCAGTGTGATTCAGCCTCTTGTTCTCAGACCAGATTCCTCGGCTGCTTCTGGAGGCGTCTTGGATCCGTGTGAAGCCTCAAACTTTCTCAATGACTTCCCCCCTCCCCTACTGCCTCCATCCATCCTGCTCAACACTTCACCATCCCTCTGCCCTTTATTTCAGCTCTCTCTCATTTTATTCCTCTCTTCTTCAACTCTCTGCCCAAACCAGGACTCACAGAACTGTAATTGAGATATAATATCAGAAAAAATACTTAGTTTATTACACTTCCTGAGTGACTGTGCAGTTGTGTTTTCTCCCTGTGTGCGTCTGACAGGTTGTGAAAAGACCGGATGACAGCGCCATGGAGAGGGAGGTCAGATTTGAGGAGACGGGGAAAGACGTGCCAAGAAGAAGAAGAAGACGAAGAAAAGAGGGAGAGGAAAGAGAAGAAGAAGAGAGTTTGGCTCATGGCTCTGGAAGGCAGGTCACACCGGGTCGTTCTGACCGAGTGCGTCTGAGTTTATGTCTCTTGGTTTGACAGAATGAGAGAGAGAGCGTGAACGAGGAGAAGACAACAATAAGACGTTTAGAGACACGAAGGATAATAGATTCCTGTTGCCATGGGGACGGGAAACTGGCAGTAAAATTACTTTCATTAAATCTGTTCTAAAGTTTAGAGAAACTGAAACACTGATTTCTTTTTTGCTTTTGCCGCTGAAATAATACAAACTTAATAATTTGTAGGGAGCAAAGAATCGTCTCAAATCAGCTCTTCCAGTTTGTCCTGGCAAATAAAAGTGATTTGATTTTCTTTGCACTTTTAACTTGATTTAAAATGACTCATTTATTGCAGAGCTCTTAAGAAGATGAATCAAATTGCTCATAAAAAGAAGCACATTTCATTTGTTAATGTGGATAATAAACCTTGTGGTCCCATCGTCTTAGACTGGGACCACCTTGATTTATTACATATTGATGTAAAGACAAAAAAATAATATTCAATCTATAAAGAGAATATTTGGGACATCCCCAGAAGACTGATAAAATTACCAGTAAGAATGAGAAAGGGACAAAAGAAAGATGATTAGAGTCTGAAGCTCATTTAATCTCCCCTGCTGCTGCTCCCCTTCAAAATAAAAGCCCTGACAGCGAGGTGACCCACCAGTCTCTCTCCTGACAGGACCTCCAGCAGCTTGATGAGCATGCGTCCGTCCCTCAGGTCCATGTAGAGGTCGGTGATGCGACAGGAGACTCTGGACAAGTGTGAGTTCACCCATTTCACGAATGTCTTCTTCTGCACCGCCTCACGCTCATCTGGACAAGAGACACAGGGAGAAAGAGAGAGAGAGAGAGAGAGATTAGTCATCACAGAACATGGGATAAAGAGAAACGCAAACAAAACTATCAACAAACAGAGGTGTGCACATGGTGACGTGCACGTACAAGGTCGACATTTTCTCTTAATCGCACTCAGGTCAGAGAGCGAGTGACCCCTCAGAAAAATAAGAATACTTTGTTTGACCCCTGGAAGGAAACAAGACTGAGACACACACAAACGTAGACACACACACAGCTGATAAGAAACCCTGCCTGTAATAAAAATGCACACAAACATTCATATAAATTCATGACCTTCAGGGTGTGTGCCTGTTTGTGTCTGTAAGCAGCAGGACAATAGCTTCACTGTTGACCGGCCTTCAGTTTCTTTATCACTTAGCACAAACACACTGGAGAATGTCTGATATCAAAGTCAAGCTGTAGTAAGTATGTGGAGGAGACGTCACGGTGTCTGTGAGGGGTCAGAAGCAACAGGGACGACTGGACGGAGCCAGGAACACTACAGACACATGACAGTGAGATGATTACAGAGGGGCGTGTGGAGGAGTCTGTTTGAATCCTGGATTTAAGTGAGATCCTTCTGGCTGCAGTGATGGCAAGTGAAAGATTACATCTGATCATTAATACATTTCAAAAGATGATTCTGTCAGTGGAATCAGACGTTTTTTTAAAGGTGCAGTAAGTTTAATCTAATATTTCTCATCTGTGTCGGTCGCTGCTGAAGAGTCAAACTTTTAAAAAACAGGCTGAGGTTTTTCAGAGGTTAGACCCGTTCTCATCAGATGATCCACAGCTCCGGTCATTTGTTTCAGCACATACTGTACTTTACTGTGTGTGTGTGTGTCTTATCTCCATCTTCATGCTTCCTATTGCATTTTCTGCACACAGGGGTGTGTGTCTTCTTTATGGTATTAGGTCTTCTTAGTGTGTGTGTGTGTGTGTGTGTGTGTGTGTGTGTGTGTGTGTGTGTGTGTGTGTGTGTGTGTGTGTGTGTGTGTGTGTGTGTGAGTGTGAGTGTGAGTGTTGAGGCTTCCCCTTCCTGTACAGACAAAATGAAGCAGCTGCTCGTCCGAGCAGGAAAACAGACTCACACACACAGACACACAAAAACTGCTTGACTACACCCATAGAATAAACGTTTGTTGTGTGTGTATGTGTGTTGGAGCTGAACCGTGTGCATGTGTGTGTGTGTGTAATATCACTTCTTCTTTCTATATTCAAAGAGGCAGCTGCAGCAGGGGGAGATCTCGACTCACGTCTCATGTACACATCTGTTTATTAAAATCTGTCCTGGCTCGACACAATGAAGAGCTGATGGATGATCCCTCCATAAAGACAGTTCCATTTATTGACCAAATCCTTTCAAACGATTGTTTTCCTGTATCTGTTTATATCAGTAAAAAGCCACTGGACACGACTCCCAAATACTGGCATCAGATTTGGTGTTATTGGTTATTATTAATTATAATTGACATCAAGAGAGACGTCATAAAGGGGCCATGACTCCAAAGATGGCGGCGGCTGCGCGACACACATCCTGCCCCCTCCTCCTCCCTACGGGCCAATCGTCTGCTTTACAACAGCAAAACAGGAAACAGTTTAACGAGAACATCGCTCAGTGGAGCTCAAGCTTCCACCAAGACCCAACAGTCCCTCACGACCAGTCAAGCTGCACCAAATTACACCCACACACTCAAAATCTGACCTCTATATACGTTTACTTTGTAAATCAAGATCCATGAATTATTCTCTGGGAAATCAACAAAACGTCCATTTCAAAAAGTTTGAGAAAAAGATTCAAAGGAAATGTGATGAGTTATTTCTTGTACTGTTACACATCTTTTCCCTAAGTCTGTGGAACCACAGCCAGTAGTTTTTATGTAATCCTGTAAACACATTAAAACATAACCTCTTTGGCCGGAGGTAAAAATGATCTCTGTGGGATGCACTGAAATATATTTCTGGTAATTTTGTCTGAAACTTAAATATAGAAAAAGTTGTCTGCAATAAATCAATATGCTAGTTTATCAGTTTGTTAAACAGTTCCTCTGCTCTTTATTTCCAATATAGTTGTTTTTACAGATCAGTTTAGAGACCAGACTCATTTGGTGAAGTTACAGTCGGGTCATTGCTAAACAAACAAACAAACAAACAAACAAACAGGAAACAGTTTTATTCTTTAGCTTTTTTTCCATCCTTTAATATATTGTAACCAGGCAGATTAATGAACACCTGGGATTTATACCAGCAGAAGTAATTTCAAGTGAACACTGGTCTGACCTGTGAGTGCTAAGATAAGATAAACTATGCAGAAACGCACACACACCACAAACCCCACACACAGACACACAAACAGCTAAGCAGAACTCAATGTCAGAGGCCTCAATTACCTTTATAGATTTACAGATACTGCTGAATGTACGAGACACAGCATTGTATCTCTGTGTGTGTGTGTGTGTGTGTGTGTGTGTGTGTGTGTGTGTGTGTGTGTGTGTGTGTTTCCAGAGGACACAGTGTTGTCTCCCAGTGAGTCAATTACACACATGTGCACACATTCATACACACACACACACCCACAATTAGAGGATGACCTTAACCTGAGCCTAAGGAAACACACACACACACATTCACACATGGACCAGACAGGGGTGTGGCCTTGCTTGTCTCTATGGGGATGAAAATCAATGTCTCCGCCCTTTTTAAATGAGCATCACACACAACACACACACACACACACACAACATACACACAGAGGAATGCACAGCCTGAGCATCATGTGAGGTTCATCACGGCTTGTATCATTGTGTGAATGTATCAGTGCCATTGTTATGTCAAAGTTGTGTTATGACAAGAATTCACACAGACTTTCAATACAAACACACAAACACACACATCTACACAGAAACTCGTTGTTGCTGCTAATGCTGATAAAATATAAATGGATAAAATATTTGTTAGGAAATTGTATTTTGTTCTGATGTCTAATAGAGGAAAGAAGGTAAAAAACTACTGAGAAGGCAAGAAAAGGTAAAAGAGACTAATTGGAAAAGGAAGGAAAGAAAAGAAAAGGAAATTATTGTGACAGATTTTATTTTTTTAACCAAACAGTAAATAATGTTTCTGTCCCGAGTTTTGCCTTCAGGCCAATTTCATCCAAACCTCACCAGCTCCACCAATCAGCTTCTCTCTGACGTTAAGGTCAGGGTCGGCAGGTCGGAGGGGGCGGGGCTTAAACGAAGCCTAGGAGGTTCAAATCACGGCACAAAAAAAAACTGACATCAACCCACAGCTGTGTTCCCCGGAGTGAGGACTGCACACACACACAGACAGAAACATTCACACACACACACACACACCAGACAGTGTGCATCAATGTGATTTAGGTCAGAAGTAAATCTTTAATTTGGAATCGTCCAGACCTAACTAACACCTTCACATCTATTCTGTTTGTATGTGTGTGTGCGTGTGTGTGTGTGTGTGTCTGAGGACTCTTAATGTTTCATTACTCATCTAATAGTAACTTTAAGCTGTTTTCAGACCTGAACTGAAGAACACACACGTTCCTGAACACATGTCTGAGTCAGTGTCTCTGGAAATTTTCGTGAACTTTTCCTGCAGCCTCCTACTGAGATCTGTGTTAGCAGGAATGTGCACAGGGAAGCAGACACACACACACAAACTTCACACAAATCTTTCAGGTGACGACAGTTAGATAGTTTTCGTTATTTCTTAAAATATTTGAAACAAAGTCAAATAATCTGTGATTTCAGCCTCAAAATGAAGAGTTTCCTTCTTTGTCATACAACAGTTCTGAAATCAATATTTTGGAGTGATTTTTATTTTGGTTGAACTAAGCAATATGTTTGCAGATGTGTTTTACTCTTAAGTTGTGACAGACTTTCAGAAAATACTGGGCTGAATAATTGATTGTAAACAGAATTCAGCAGATCGATCAATAATGACAATAATGGTCACTTCAAGTCTCAGTTGAGAATTTGTGTGTCTGAGAGTTACACAGAGCAAACATATGAAACATCTGTTTCCACTAATAGACACACAACTACACACACACACACACACACACGAATGTGTTCACTCTCCCATGTCTTTGGTGTGTTTCCAAATCCAACCCACTTCTGGGCCATTCATGGTGGATCGCATGACATTAACTAAACACACACAAACACACGAACACACACACACACACACACACGAACACACACACAGACACAGTAATGTTAATATTCGCGGCCTCCCTGCTCATCCTGTGGGAGATCAGGAATGCTGGAATCCTGGAAGTGCAAAACTGGAAGTGTGTATTTTAATAAGGTTATATGATCGTGTGTGTGTCACTGAGGTAAAAAGCCTCATGTGTTCATAGACAGTTGGAGACACTTTCTCCCAGTTTAACACTATGCTCAGCGTTAGCTTCATCATTAGCTCTGTGGTGAATTGGGATATTGAATAATGAGGAGACAGAGTGTGGACACACTTCCTCTGAGTGAGTGAGAAGCTGAAGCTCCACATGCTGCAGACCCACAGCACGAGATCCTTTCAGCCAATCACACCACACAATACTGAGCCTGTCAGACCCTCAGCCAATCACACTGACCTCTGACTGGACGTGAACGAGACATTGTGTGTGTCTTATACACACTCACACACACTGAGCCAGATTGAGGAACAGAGGAGCATTGAGAGCTGAACACTGACCGACTGATGATCAGACTGTTCAACTGACTGAAAACATACGTCCTGTTAACTGGGTTCAGTCCAGTTCACTCTCACGTCTTTAGTTTCAAATTACAAGTTCATTATTTTCATTAAACCATTTCAGAAAGTGGACGTTGTAGAAAATCAAAAAATATGTTGACCGGTAGACGAGGAGCAAAGGAGAGCATCACAACATATTCTATTCAGATACTCACAATCAGTGTAATTACTGTAAAACGTTTTCAGTCTCTAACACTTTGAGCTCCTGTCTCTTCAAAGGAACTATAGCAACAGTGAGGTGTTTGTGAGTGTTGCTGTGCATGCTAATGATTGTTAATGCATGTTGAAGCGTGTTATTGTCTGTATTAATATGCAGCTTAGTATGTTAATGTGTGTGAAGAGTGTGTGTCAACGTGTTAAAGTTTGTGTTAATGCTGGTTAAAATCGGATTGTGCCTTAATAATGCATTAAATTGTGTGTGTTTGTGTGTTTAATTGTATCAAAGTGTGAATTTGTATGTGTGTGTGTGTGTGTGTGTGTTTGCAGCCTGCTGTAACAAAACCTCCGGTGATGTTAATCATTCCGTCCTCTTTACTTTTCATCACTGTGTGAACGTCACATTCCTGAGCTCTGAAAAGATTGATTCTCTCCGTCACCATGGTGTTAATGAAACGCCGTCACAACGACACACACGTCCATCATGTTGTATTAAGTGTCAGAGTCACAGGGTTCAGGCCGTCAGCTGACACACACACACACACACACACACACACACACGTTATCATGTTTTTATTTCATGATCTCCCTCTCTGGCCGAACTTAGTCCCGCCCCCCTCTCTGCTGTTGGGAGCATGCTCAGTGGAGCGTTCCAATCAAAGGGTCCTTTCATCCAACGAGACGACTTGATCACACACACACACACACACACACACAGACACACACAGAGTGGTTTCCCTGTCACACACACTGTTCCTCCTCAGACTGTCACACACACTCTGAAAACACACAGCTTCTTCCTCGAACATTCACTCATGTCACTTTCTGCCCAAACACTCAACAATGTCTCTATTATCCGCCTCTCTCTCCCTCTCTCTCCCTCTCTGTGTAACTGAACCTGACTCGACCTCAGGTGAAACTTTCTGAATCGTTTCCAGACTTTTCAGGAAATGTCTGAGAATCTTTTTTTTTATAACCATGAAAACTTGGCAGGAAGCACGGCGACATTTAGAGAAACGTAACGTAAACATGATATTCCTTATGCTGCCATCAGAAAGAAATATCACATTGAGATGGTCGACAGCTGTGGCCTCAAGAAGTTCAGAGCTGTAAGAAGTAAACCGCAAAAGTTTTAATAATCAATTAAATTAATGATCAGTCAACCCGACCTTCAGCCTCTCGGCAACTTTGTTTCCTGAAGTTACTTAACTGACATTTATTTGAACCCAATTGTTGTTTAACTCCAGAGACACCGATTTAATGTGTATTTAGCTTTTTGTTTACTTAAACTACATAAACGTAAATGTTTTAAATTCAAGTAAAATACAAAAAAGCTGATGCAGACTTTTCTACGTGAAGCTGCTGATTAACTGTATTAAACAATGTTTGATAAAATACTGCTCTGTGGCTGGTGAGAGCTCTTAATTTTTATTACTAAGCAGTTTATCTGATATGGACACCCATGATTAGAGGCTGGTTTATAAACAAATGATAAAAATCCTTTTACATTTAAATATCATTATAACTCTAATGTTTATATGATCATTTGGTGATAAGTGCATCATGAGAAACGACGAATCACAGACATCTCCCCAGCAGAACTTGACCGTGACGACGGAGGACGAGTGATTTATCATCCCACCTTTGTGTGAGCTTTATCGGGTCGAGACAGAAGAAGCTTCTTTTAATTTCACTAAGAGGATGGACGGGGGGGAGGGAGGGAGGGAGGGAGGGAGGAAGAAAGGAAAGACGGGAGGGTGATCGGAGCAGTTACAGACGCTCGGCTGAAGCTCATGAAACATTGATGAGGTGCAGGAGGTGGAGAAAGAGGAGAAGAGGAGAAGAGGAGGAGGAGGGAGGAAGAAGAGCACCTTTTAGACAGTAAGAGAGAGAGAGAGAGAGGCTGGGATATTTTTGTTCCATCCAGACCATGTTAGACACGCCCATGTTAATCCACTCACACACACACACAGCTCAGAGGCTCCCAAACCACCGAGACGTCCTCTGATTGGCTGGCTCGGGACAACAGAAGAGAGCGGGGGATGCTGGGAGCAGCTAGGGATGGTGGTTTTGTTTTGTTAGCATGGCGGCGTGTGTTTGTGTGTGTTGTGATCTCAGGGGAAGGTTTGTGTGGTTCTAACAAAACAATAAATTCATGATGTATCAATGTTTCAAGCCCCACCCACCACAAATTTTCAAAATAAAGCATTAGAGGCTCTTATTGATGGACAGTTCTTACAGAGGCAAACGATAAGGATCGTTGTAAGGATAATGATGTCTGTCTGAAATGCTGTTTTTTGCAATTGACCTTTCTGCCTAAAATCTGCAGAAATATGGGGAATGTAGTCCAGAGGGATTTGAACTGAGAGGCTGTCAATTCAACAACTGCCTAACAAAGTCTGTCAGTCACTGGAGTGAGCTCATCTTCATGTCTCACTAAACCTTCTTCATTAAACCACAATAAAAGTCAAGAAAATCATCCTTGACGGTTCCCTCGAGTCGTTTATCAGTCAACTGCTGACAGCCCTTTGCTTTGTGTAAAAATCTCCCATGAGTCAGCTCAGTTTGCAATTTGTCGACTTGTTGGCCTCTATAATTGCTTGATTTTTAACCAGGACGTTCACTCAATACTGCCCCTAATGAGGTGGAAGAGCCTGCTCCTCATCTCTTTTCAGTCCTCCCAGTGCAATAATCACCGCCTGCTTCTGTATTCATCGCCCCGCTGGGAATTTGAGGATGTGAGGTGCCGCTCTGAACCACCTGAGCCACACATGGGATAAACAGAGAATTTATAGCCACTCAATGCTGAACTACTTAAAAAAAATCCTGTCCAAGACCTTTGTATTTATCTGAGGGTTTCCTGGTTGAGACGTGAAAGGGATTCAAGGAACCGTCTGGGTTTCATATTGATGGTTTCTTGAGGAAGTTCTCTGATTTGTACAGATGGTTTGTAATTCTCAAAATGTTACATTCTCTCCCAAAGGAACCTCCTCCATTTGATGTGATGGTGGCAGGGAATATAACAGCATCACTGCAAACTAACCCCAACTACTGAAAGACGACTTTTCTACAACCTTAAGAACATACAAAAGACCCAGAGGAACCTCCTAAAGGTCCTCAAGAACCTTGTAGTTGATCTGAAAACTATAAAAAAACACGATTGTTAAACCTAATCAATGATTTTTCCCACCTCCAAAGACCCACCGAAACTATATCTGGAAGTTCCTCACAAACCACTGCAACCTCCCTAAATTTATTTTTGTTTAAATGCCAGACGAAAAGTCCAAATGTTCACAGACACAATGCAAGAATCTGTAACAAACTGGGTATAAAGATGGAAAAAGTTGTGTTTTGGTTCATTGCTTATTTTCTGGGATGTGGCTGATCAATAATTAAACTTTCCTCTATCTTATCACCAAACTTTATGATCCTTTAAAGATAACATACAAGATAATTCTCCTTCTACAAACGTTCTGCCTTGGTTTTAAAACCAATATATTCTCAAAGCCCCACGATCGTCCTCCTGCGTCCACCTTCACGTGGCCTCGAGCCAGAGAGATGCTTTCAGAGAGGAGGATGATCCGGAAGTTTCAAGGCTTCAGCTCGTCATCGAGTCTGCATTTAAAAAAACTGGATCTATTAACCTTCAGCTAAATTCAGCCACTGAAGTGTTTCTCCAAGGAAAACCATTTTGGGATTGAATCATTTTAGTGACGGACATTTACTGGAACGACTGAGATGTTCTGAAGAATAAATATGAACCATTAACAGTCGACATCTCAACTTTCATCTAGTGAATGTTGCAATAAGATTTTTCTAGCAATGTGACACAGATGAAAAAGATTCAAATGCATCATGATCTCATGTGATTGGTTGAAAGTGTCGCTCTCAGGACGGTTTGTGGGCCAATCATGACACACACTACAAAACACATAGTGATTACATGTGAAATGACTTAAGAAAATAGGCGTGTTATTCAGAAAGCATTCTGTGACACCAGTCTGTCAAATGAGTAGATGATGAAATCATCTCCTCCTACAGAGACCCGGCTGTGACTCACTGGTTTAACTATTGTCAGGCAACAGAAGACATCATGATAAAAAACAGACGTTCAACTGCATTGTGCTCCACAGAAGAACAAAGTGACAGAAACACCAACGTCACATATGAAGTTTGTTTAACACTGAGAGAAGATCAGTAGGAAACCTAACAACCAACCAACAAATCCCCCCGACTGATCAACAACCAACCAACTTAAATCTTTGTTTTATTTATATCAAAATAACTGTCTAAAATAAGAATGGGTCATATATTGTGTATTAGATGAGACATGTAAAGAAACTTTCCCATTGTCCTTTTTATTAATGAAAGCAGTCACACCAACAGATCTAAAAATCCCAGGGTGTTTGAATAACTCCCTCATTGATATAAAAAGTGACAAACCAACAGGACATTTCTCAGAGAGACTGAAAAGGACAGACGTCCATGTGACTGGAGCGTCAGATCACAACCATCTGAAAGAATCTGGGTGTGGGAGTTGAATGAGAAAAACTCTGGTGTCGCCTCCTGCTGCCCTTCAGCAAGGCACTAAGTACCCTGCAGCCTCTGCATGGGACTGTGTGTGCAGCAGGGTGCGGCTCTGACACCGAGTAAACTGCGATAAGATCAGATCTGCTGAATCATCCACTGAGAGACCGAGGCTGTGATTTCACAATTTCACATAAATTAATATCAATTTCTACTTAAATTAAACTAACTCTTTTAATGCTCTTAAACTTGACTGACAGGACTTTTCATACTTTATATTCAGGTTTGTTAAAACTCATTACCGATCATCTTCAGGATTAATCAGAAGATGATAACTACATAACTTAAGCTTATTCAGATTCATATCATGGACACAAAGCTGCCGTTTGTCTGCAACGTTCAGGTTTGTTTCAGCCAACTTTCCTCTTATTTCTCTCTTTATATTCAGAGACTCTCTCTGTTTTAAAAAGCTGCTCCTCTCATTCTGCTCAGTAAAAACTCTCCGACTCTCGACCCCCTGAAGTTGTTTCAAGAAACTCGAGCTCTTCCCTCCTGCTTCACTCGCTTTGTGTCACTTCATCTGGTGAAGCCACGACTGAATGATTCCACGTGTGGAAATGCAAATTAACAGTTGAACGTTCTGCACATAACCGACCTGGAACTTCCCCCAACTCATCCTCATGGTGTCTTTGCTGTTTTGAGATGTTTTTACAGATTTTTGAGGGCTGGAGTTCCTGTCTTACCTTGAAGCTGTTTGAACCTCCCCTCCAGCTGGTTGTAGTTGAAGGCGGCCTGAGCAGAGAATCCAAGGCTAGGGCTGGGGCCCCTGATGGGGCTGAGACTTGGGCTCGGCCCCTGGCCTAGGCTCTCAGCGTAAGATGGGCCGGGGACCGCCCGGTGACAGAGGGCCGGCATAGTCTGAGGAAGGGGAGAGCGAAAGGGGGCCGGGGAGACCGCTGGTGGCGCTCTGAAGCTCCATGGTGAAACTCCAAAGAGGACGATGGGAGATTTAGAGGAGAGGAGTCCACAGAGGCATCGAAGAGAAACTTCAGTTTCCAGTTGAACGGAGCTCAGAGTGTTAGTTTTCTCTCCAACAGGACGAAGCTCAAGTTTCAACACGATTCGATTTGTGTGATAAGTTCTTCACAGTAGAGAAAAGTTTCCAAACAGGACTGAGTTGTATCCAGGAGGATAAACTCCAGTTAACAGATGAATAAGAGTTTTCAAGAGAATAAAATAATCTCAAATGATTCAAACCTGAGTTTCAAAAACACCAAAGCTTCTAATAGTGTAGAGAAATAATCCAAGTTTGAGCTCAACTCAGAGGAAGATGACGATTCTCTTCTTCAACACTTCCAGGACTGGGCGATGGAGCGGGCGAGAGACATAGGAGAAGAGCAGCAGACTCCCTCTCTCTCTCTCTCTCTCTGTGTGTATGTTTCACCAGCGTGGTCACAGGAATCGCTGGCTCAGCAGACGCAGCATCATGCTCCTGTGTTCTCTCCATCCATTATGTCATTGTCCTCAAATGTCACACCTTCCCTCCATTCAGTGATCCTCCACCAATCCTCCGTCAACACACACACATACACACACACTCCAGCCCAGGAAGAGGAGAAGACTCTGCTGCAGAGACAAAGTGCAGGAAACAGAGGAAGAGAGAGAAGGAGGTAGAGAAAGAGAGAGAGGGGTTGTCCTCCTGTGAGCAGCAGCAGCTCAGACACTGCAAACACCTTCAGGCTGACACAGTCCAGGGGGGAGGGGGTCGCCAGCAAGAGCAGCCCCTCCCTCCAACACCCAATCACAACCCTCGCTTTCTCTGCTGATGTCACTAATTCATTAGCATAAGGGGCGGAGTGGGAGGAGGGCGAGAGAGAAAGACAAACACCGGAGAGAGAGAGAGCTGAAGGGGCCTCTCTGTTCACACTGAAGATAAAACTGGAAAATAAAATAACTAAGTTTTAAATAACATAGAAAGACTTTATAAATCTGAGCCCTTGAGTTGACTTCCCTTCTTCTAGCTTTGATTTAAACTCATGTTATTGCATTGCATTACTTGTTTGGTTCCATTTGAAAGTGGAGAAATATTTCCTTCAGCTCATTTCTAAAGAAATGAGAAAATGAATCGCAACTTTAGTGACTTAAGAGCCAAAAGTAAATCAACTTCAGTACAGATTTATGGACCAATTTACAAACTGACGTATTTAGATTTGGTATCTGTGAGTGTGTGGGATTCGGTGCAGATCCAAATATCCGGATCTTGTGAGATTTAAGGTGGTTTCATAATGAGACAGCTTGGTTTTGGTGGACGGATGAACTCTAGTCAGAGATGTTCTAGTTTGATCAACATTCCTGTTAAACAGAGGCGTCTGTGTCTCCAGCAGTAAATTCTCAACATGCAAGAGTCAGAGGTTCAGTTAAATGAGTTCAGATCACTTTTGGCAAATATAAACTCCTAGCTGCTGCAGTGTGTGAAGTGAAATCACATTATATACACACACACACACACACACACACACACACACACACACACAAGCACATATATGATCACGTGAAAACGCTCCTTCTGTTTCATCTAATTCATGTGGACACTGTGGCAGCAGCTTCTTCATGAAGCTCATTAAGAGAACATAAGACTGAGTGTCAGAGAGGACGAGTCACACTGGAGGAAACAGGGCGGTGTGTGTGTGTGGTGTGTGTGTGTGTGTGTGTGTGTGTATCTCTTCCTGTATACACACAAACCTTCATGAGACCACAGTTTCGTCCAAACAAGACTAAACTTTTTTTCTGAGGTTCTGGTTAAGGTTTGTGGCCCAAAATGAATGGAAGTCAATGTAACGTCCTAACCTGACCTTGGTGTGTGTGTCTGTGTGTCTGTGTGTGTGTGTGTGTGTGTGTGCGTCTCTACGAGCTCATCGCTCATACACAGACGTCCAAACATCCTGAGACTATCTGAGCTCTAATATTAGAGTTTGTTGTGAAGATGTTCTTCCTGCTTGAGTCCAGCCAGTACTTCCTGTTTGATCGTGCCGTCCATCCGCACAGACACACACAAACTGATTTCAACTAAAATCTCATAAAGACCTTATACACTATAATCTTATTTGCTAAACTTGAAAATTAAAGACACATTTTTAAGCCTGGAAAAGTTTCCTCAAGTTTGTCAAACCTGCAGGTTTTGGAGGAATGTGGAGAATTTAGAAGAGATGGAGGAGAATCAGCTTCACTTCCTGTGTAACAGACTTTGGCAAAACCAAAAAAGAGGAGGTGAAAGGTCAGAGGTCAGGTCGTGGAGACAATACGTGGAACAAATATTCATGTGACTCCGACAAAACTACAAGCAGACACATCTGAGCATTCAATGTGTTGGACCGCATGGAAAAACAATCTAGATGTTCTTGCTGCAAAGAAAATCAACTTATAATTGTTAATAATAATTCCAGGGACCATGTGTTGTAGCGCCACCATCAGGACAAAACTTCAGTCCATAACAGGTGTCCTAAAGAGTCATAAAAAATTACAACTTGAGTTGTATTTCAAAAACATCTTTTCTTTCTCTGCTGCTGCTTCTGTCGTCTTCACAAACCTCCCGAATGAAAAGGCACCGACGCCATCCAGAGACACTTTCCCTTTTACTACTCACACTCGTAACGTGAGGTAGATGATTAACAGGTGAGAGCTAGACCAAAGGTCACACACACATACACACACCTTCACTGATTAACCAATCTATGTTCTGGCCCTCACATATTGTCATGAACTCTGGGTAATAGTTGACAGAGTAATATTGTGGATTCAAGTAACCTAAAAAGATTTTCTCCATCAGGTCTCTGGGCTCAGCCTTAGAGATCAGATGAAGAGTTTGCAGTCGCTGCTCCTTTACATCCAAAGGAGCCGGGTGAGGTTGTTCAAGCATTAATCAAAATCCTACTGGTCACCTTCCATTAGAGGTTTTCTGGGCAAGTTCAACTAGTCGGAGAACCAGAACTCTTTGGAGGGACTACACATCCCATCAGGCCTGTGAACAATAGCTAGAAAACGTTGCAGAGAAGCTTCCTGGCCACAGATACCCAATCTCAGATAAGTGGAAGAGGATGAATGAATGAATGAATGAATGGACGGAGCTGTCAGAGTTCTTCAGAGGAACCTACAGATTTTTATATAGTTTTCTCAGAGGAGTTGGTAGAAACTAACAGATCAAACAGGACGTATGTTCACATAATCTTGATCTCTTTCTTCTGGAAACCTGCTCAAACATTCTTTGTTTTTACTTTGTTATATTTTCACTGAAAACCTTTTTTACATTGAAATGTTGAAGTCGACACAACTCTCAAATTAAAAGCATCTTGTGTCTCGTGTCCAACGGCAGCGCTTTAGCATTTTAAAATGGCGTCTAACATGTTTGCAAGATGCAGGATTAATCAAACGTGGACACAGCTTCAGCTCCCGGGTAACCAGCATCCGTCAGTGCAGAGTTCAAAGGTCAGAGGTCACAGCAAACACACAACAGATGGAGCGAACTTTTCTGCAGCGCGACTTCGTCTTCTGTTGATCATCTGCATAACATAATGTTCTTCCCTGCTGGCTCCCAGCATGCTGAGCGTCACGCCGTGTTTCCTGCCATCATCTGGATTCCTCGTGACTCAGCCCCTCAGGCCGACCCGGACAACGAACCAAACGCACCATTCATCCAGCCTGAGCAGAGTCTGACCGCTAAACTCCTCTCACAGCGGACGCCTCGGGCAGCGAAATGCCTGCTGCATCATCCTGAGTTTTTCACTGAGTGAAAATCTGGAATCTGTATTAAAAAACCTGAAGTCACATCTGCAGCAGCTCAGCAATGATGAGTGTGTGAGTGTGTGTGTGTGTGCGTGTGTGTCTGTGTTCAAAGTTGAAACTTGTGACGCTGCAGTGGTGAATTTCACACCGACACGAAACCTCGCCCTCCTGACCATAGAGAGGAATTTCTGTGAGGTCAGAGCGCCAGAAGCGAAACGGCAGCCATGTTGGAGGATGAAACTTTCTGACTCATCAGAGGTGGAACATGTGTCAAGTACAACAACCTGGACTTAATATTCTGTAAGAATAATAATTAAAAACAGGAAGAGTGAAAGATACAGAGAAAAGAAAGAAGTGAGCAGATACAGGGGAAATAAAAGTGAGAGCAAAACCGATCAGGAGCAAGAAGGAGAGAAATAAATTAGTTTCTTTACTTTCACTTTCTCTGAAGTGGAAAACCCTCAAATTCACCCAGTTAAAAAAGACAACAGGCAACATTCCAAGCATTCCACCATCTGGTCCTCTGAGCAGGATGTGTGTGTGTGTGTGTGTGTGTGTGTGTGCGCGCATTTGTGTGTGTGTGTGTGTGTGTGTGTGTGTGTGTGTGTGAATGTGTGTGTGTTTCCTCTCTGTGGGGAACATGGACTGTTCCTGCTTCTAATTATTGAGCGGTTGAGTGAGTCGTCACTTTAATCAACATGCATCCGTCTGTTTGTCGTTCACATATCTGGAGAACTGTTCATCTGGTCGGCTTCACACTTCACATGTGTACTATTGTTGTTATTTAATGCGTGTTATTTTATTTTTAAAGTCATTAATAAAATACTGGTGTTAATTGCTCCATGGATATCAATCCCTGATCTGTTCCTCCCTGCTGAACCTCGGGGGATGTTTGGATTTATTTTTGTTCTGAGGACAGAAAACAAACAGTTACCAGAAACACCTCAGGGCTGCAGCCAAGGTCTTGGGATGTCGATGGACGCCGGCGGCCATGTTCAAACACTCAGGACTGATGCGTTGACCTCCGACACGTCCAGGAGGTCGAGTATTAATAATATTAATCCTGTCAGGTTCTTTCTCTTCACAGTTTTTTTTTATTAAAAACAAAATTCTGACTGCACTTTGTGTCAAAGGCTTTAATTGTCATGAAGTCAATATACCTACAAACCAGCCAACCAACCACCCCACACACACACACACACACAGAAAGCCACCCACTCAGAACCAACACACACTCCTTCTGTCTCTGCCTTCACTGTAAGTAGATCTGTCAGCGTTTCCATGGTGACCGCTGGTTTTGTGTTTCCCAGGATATCATATGGAGGCGAAACACACACTTGGCTTCAGCTTCATACACACACACACACACACCCGATGGCAGCAGCGGACGTCTGTGTGTGTGTTTCAATGACAGACACACGTTGTGGGCTATGTCATGTTTCTGGTCAGATTCACTCATCGAGCTGCAACTAACAACTGTTTTAAAGTGATTTTTGCACGCACACACACAAACACGCACAGAGTGTATCAAATACAAGGCTAATTCAATGTCATCACCACACACATCCTCTGGCCTGCTGAGCTCAGCATGAACAGGAAGAGACTACAGAGACGAGGAGGAAGATAAGGGGGATGAGGAGGAGGAGGATGAAGAGGAGGTTGGAAGCTGAAAATACTTCTACACTGAAAACTACCAGGAAAACACGTATTTAACTCACACTGTGAAACGTTGAATAGTGGTTTTTAAAAAAGAGTAAGTGAAAGTTCTAAGATTTAAATTTAGAATAAAGATAACACATGTTTACTGTCACTACACAAGTGTCTTCATGATCAGGAGTCAAACTTTCATCATATTTCTGGAGAAGAAACATATTGTGTCCCACGTCAGTTTCTGGTGACTCCTCCCATCGTCCCAATCTCAACCCTCAAAATTCAGAACTGAGACAAAACTCTGAGAAGCAGAAACTATAAGATGTGAACCACGGCAACAACCAATCAATCGATTATTTAAATAGTTGCAGATTAATTCGTCTTCCAATCAAGTGATCAATTAACTTACAAATTTGAAAATCATTGTATTTATTTCATCCCGAATGACTGAATATTGCACAACGTTTCTCTGAGCAGCAGAGCACTCACCAGCAGGAAATACAAGCTCCGCCCTGGTACTTTTAAAGTAAAAATACTCTCTCTCTCACACACACACACACCCACACACCATCAGCCTTCTTCTGCATATTTAACACTGATGTGAATTATTTAGTGAAGTGTGACACTAGTGGAGCATTCGGCCATCAGGGTAAAAACAGCCTCAGCCTGTGAGATAGGTAGAGTTACTGATAGACACACACACACACACACACATTTCTCATAGTGCATGAGATCAACAATCATCACAAATTTACAATCAATGATAATCATTATAAAATCTATGAAAACTTCTTTATATCTCTGACGATTGAGATCATAGGAAAACAACAGCTGGAACAAACGTATGTCTCAATTAACTGATTTGCTCAATTTAGAGAGCAGAGATGAAGACTCTGATCCGACTGAAGCTCGTTAAGATGCTCGTTAGCCTTTGTTAGCTCTCGTTAGCTCCAGACTAAGATGCGTTGTGAAGGTGTGTGTGTGTGTGGGGGGGGGGAGCTCTCAGCTCATCTGTCATCAGTGATTTTTACCCTAAACTCCATGAAACAAAATGTACGTTTAACTGAGGCTAAACCAAACACTGTCTTCATTTTCACTCTCCAGAGATTTCCATCTTGTTGCTTTGTTTCGTAAGAAGCTCCATTGTTCTCCGTGCTGACACAAACCAACACATACCCACAACTTGTGAAACCATTCAGACTCTGAGACTACCTCAGAGAACTCACACACGGGAAGGAGCCAAATTAAAGATATGATTTCTCAATACACAGCAACAGAAACATCCCACATCTGGTAAACTCTTCCTGTTATTCAAACTAATCTAGATTTACACAGTAAACCACATAATATGATGCTTCATATGATTTGTCTGCTCTGCTGAAACATCAACAATTAAAAATATAACCTGACAAAAATATCAAAATATTTAAAGCAACACTATGTAACTGTTGGTGAGCAACAGCGCCCTCTGCAGCCAGACGTGGTTATGACATGTTGAGTGGCGCTGACTGTCAAGTTTCACTCACTGAACTGAAACAGCTGCACCATGGAGATTCCTTAGGTCACATGATCAGCACTCAGCCAATCACGTGAAAGCAGGTCTCAGCATCACTCGCCTGTCACGTGACCGAATCAGATCAGTTAATTGGTGATGTCTGGATTTCCGACATCACCAATATCAGCCTCTCGGGGCCGAATTGGTGACTATCAGCACCGGCCAGAATTTCTCTGCTAGGCACAATTTTATTTGTGTCAAATTATTGTGAAGCCTTAAATAGCCGCCGAACCTCCACCATGTAAAACATGTAAGAGAGAATTACCTTAAACTGAAACATCACATTAGCAGAAGAATCACAGAGAGGAGACACTTGAAGAAACCTCGTCCTACCTGCGAGAGCTTTGATTCGTGAGCGTTCGAACAGACGGGCCGAGCTGTTCTCGTTGTCCCAGTCTTCTGCGTCCCAGCGGTTGTTGACGCTTTCGCTGTACTGCTGCTGGATCTCCATGTGGTCGAACTCCCCCGCTACCGACGTCATCGTGACCTCGACACGACTCCACCCCCACCACCGCTGCTGCCGCTTCCTCCGAGCCCGTCCACCTGCTGCCTGCTGCCGTTAGCACCGGGACCCTCCAACACACCCTCACACACACTCTGACCGGCTCTGATTGGCTGGTCGAGAGGATCGTTCAAAACCTGCAGACACACAAACAGAGGACGAATTAGTGGAAGTTATTTTAAAAACACGAGTTATTATTATCTCCCCTTTTAACCCTTTTCTATTATGTTGTTATCACACACAACTCTCTGTGATGGACAACACCTCTACACATCCTGCCATTATCCAGAAATGAAGCCAGAACATCCTGGATATGAACACTGCCATTGTTTGCCGATGACATAGTCTAGGGCCAGAGTCTGCTCTCAACCAATCAGGAGTCAGTCTCAGCTGTCAATCATGACGTCTCAACCCATTTTTATATCATCAAATAACTAATTAAAACCAAACTGCTCAGAAAGATGAACACCTTCAAACATCAGTGTGATGAGAACTACCTAAAATGAAAGTAACCATCTTTGATAAACATTTATTTAATTTTTTAATCAAATGGAGGAGGAGGGGTTAATGATCTATACTGCAGTCAGCCACCAGGGGGCTATTGAGATGATTTGGACCATGTGTTATTATGATGGTCACTTTAAGATCAGCTGCTCATTCACATTACTGGTGAATCTACTGTCTGACTGGATCAGTGTTTTGTTTCTAATTCTTCCTATGTGGGTCTATGATATTTTACTCCATTCTATTCATCTGTATTTATTGTGTGACACCTGAACTCCTCCAGTAAACACGAATATATAGAATAATCTTATTATTACAGCTGAACTAGTTCAGTGAATGTGAAAAACTGAAAAATGTCAAAAGCCTCCACAGCTAAACCAACTTCTGGCCTTAAAAGAGAGGATGGCGCTCCCCTCTGGTCCCAGCACGTTACTACAACACATGACACGCCATAATAAAAACACACACGCACATGTCAGAGTCGAGCAACGTTCAGTATGATGTGAAACATTAGGAGTAAAAAGTTTTTTAAGATAAAGTGAAACAAGGAGCTGATGGTTTAAGAATCAACTCTAAAAATGCAGCAGGAAAACCTCCTGGTCCCAACATAAAGAGCAGTTGAGCCCTTCCTGGTTCTGTTTGTTTTCCCTGCAGAGATTTAAAAAGTTGTGTGTGGAGCATTTAGTTTCTTAATGATTTTATTTTGCAGATGAGGCGTTTACTGTCACTGACGGAGTCGGAATAAACCGAGCCTGTAAACCTGAGAACAGAGAGTCAGCACAGTGAGTCGTTTTGGATCCCGAGGTCAGCAAGCATCACAATGACTCGACACATAAACGCCACAGCAGCAGCTCAGAGAGGCTGACCACTGCAGGCGTCTGTCTGCAGTGGTCAGGTCACATTTCACAGAGTCACATGACACGAGCACGCAGACTTTCATCTAGTTCATATAAACTAATTTGCTCATTTTGTTACAACAAACAGACTCTGATCTGTTCACTGATTGGTCTGTGCTGCTGTCCCATGACGAAACCCCCCGTCCCCTCTAATTCAAACATTGCATCACTCCCTCTGTTCTGGCGCCGCCCACTGACGTGTAATCAGACCAATAAGAAGGTTTCTGCCTCTGGAGATTCTGCAGAGCAAAAACTGTATCTAAGCTACACACTGATAGTGTGTGTGAGTGTGTGTGTTGCTGCCACCCACTTGCAGCTCAACAACCAGTCAGGCTAGAGCTGCTGCTTGTGTTGCTACGCTAAAAATATGCTACCACTGAGACCCTGTTTGAGTGTGTGTGTGTGTGTGTTCCCTGAGTGAGGCTAACACAATGTGCACTCATGCAGAAGCGATAAAGCATGTGGACGCGCACACACACACACACACACACACCACACGCACACGCACACGCACAGTTTTTAGAAAGTATGTCATGTCAGGGCAGCAAAATGAGCGAGTAGGGTGAGAGAGATTCGGAAGAACTGGAAGAGAGAGAGAGGAGAGAATCTTTGAAGTGTTTGTTCCATTTATTAAACTTTAAACCAGAGACGAGCTGGAACAAGAAAATTAGTTTTTTCTGTTTCATAAATAATGTGACGCTGCAGAGAAAATCAACATCAAGCTAAAACAACCACATCTAATAGTATTTTAGATGCCCTTTTCCCCATTCATCTCTTTTACCTCCGTCTTTGGTCTCAACCACCTCCTGAGAGAAAGGAGGAGGAGGTAAATATGCTACATGAGGAGACAGCAGAGAATCTGAATATAAATCCATCCCAAATAAATCTCAACAAACCTGATCAGAAATCAGAGACTTAACCTAACTTCTTCAACATCCACTTTTTTATTGAAAAATGTATTTAACCTGTATTTGCTTTTGCAGTTCTTCTATGTCCAATCTGCTAACATGGAAGAGGCAGGGTTTATAACCAATACTGTAACCAGCCAACAGGGGGCAGGCCTTTACGACATGAAACTATGATGTCATCTGTGGACTGGACAAAGGGCGAGAGAGCAGGGAGTAGCAAGTGAGTGGTTACTATGTGTGTGTGGGTGTGTGTTATATTTATAGAGAGAGCGAGTGCGAGAGAGAGAGAGAGGGAGAATGTGGAGATAAGATAGGAAGAGAGGAAGTGATGACACCAGCTGACAAAAGGAAGGACAGAAATAGAGAGAAGAAGAAATGACGTCTCCAGACTGTTTATAAATCTCCACCAATATTTAAAATATCAGTAAACTAAAAAAAGTTTGAATAAAACAAACTATTTGAATAAGCCCTATTGGATTCAAAGCCATTTTCTCACAAGAGAAAATACTCTGTTATTTCTGACTTTCGAAACCTGTTTCCTACATTTCCCACAATGCATCTCAACTGCAGAGACGCCCACGCCTGAGACCATGAAAGCAGCACTCAGGTCTTTTCACCGTTGGACGGCTCTTTTCTCTCTTCCCACGTCCTCCTCCCACCTCCCAGCATCCTTCACTACATTCAGCTCTTAGTGAAGCTCTCGCTCTCAGTCTCTCTATCTCTCTATTGCATCTTCTCTTCATCACTATGTTTTCCTTCTTCTTTGCTGAATGCAAACATTAATAAGAAAGCTGCAGCCATTCGTCCAGTATTCAACCCTTGCTGATAAATAACCAGTATTTTGATGACGAATCAAATTATATTTCTTGATAAAATGTTAAATATTTGCTCATTTTAGCCTCAGATATAAAAAAGAGACTTTTCAAACCGTCACATTGGACTTTTAAAAGTTTTTTGATGTTTTTACTGTAAAACAATCCTCATGTTGATGACATTAGAAAATGGTCAGAGATGCAGTTATATACATTTCTTATTGTCACTGTTAAATCAGTCAGGTGTGTTTTATTGTGTATTATCATGCTAACAGACTGAAGCTAACAGGTCCCAGGAACCAGCTGAAGGGAAGAAGCCCAATCTGACACACAGCCTTTATCTGAACCTTGCTCTTTGAAAGAGAACATTAACATCTAAACAAAAATAAAAATATTTAAAATAAAGACAATATTGTTATTCTGTCCATGAAGATGAGTAAATCCTCAATGTTTTGAATCAGTGTTACTTTTATTATTTTCATAAAAAGACTAAATTAATTGCTGAGGAGAAACTGATGTTTTTTTGTTTTTTTTTAAATCTGAGTAACACAAGTTCAGTTTAAATATAAACTTCGAAACATGTAATTATCACTTGTTGTGAATTACTCTCTTTCTCTCTCTCTCTCTCTGCATCTACAGCACATTGTCGAGTCAGAACCACACGTCTCCATGGCGACCGCTGTCCTAGCAATCATTGTGTCGGATCCCACTCGTCAGGCTCCTGTCAGTCGAACAAAAGACGCTCGGCTGGAGCCTGAGAGGAGAGAAAAACTTTACTGACACTGAATCACAGAGCTTCTACAGCGAGGAGCTGAAGAGATGCTCTGGAAAATCCAGAGGAAAGAAGGAAAGGTTCAT
Source organism: Pseudopleuronectes americanus (assembly GCA_038501795.1). Taxonomy (NCBI): domain Eukaryota; kingdom Metazoa; phylum Chordata; class Actinopteri; order Pleuronectiformes; family Pleuronectidae; genus Pseudopleuronectes; species Pseudopleuronectes americanus. Next base: position 19,221,057 of record CM076729.1, on the reverse strand, counting down.
CTGTTGGTTTTAGAAAGTAGAATATCCTCACATTTCTCCTTTGTCATGTTAGTTGTTGAGTATCAGTGTCCTGGGTTTTTATGAGAAACGTGCAACATCTTGTTAAGTTTCACAAATAACATATCCTTGATGTGTTGTCTCATCAATTCCATGTGATCAGTAATATTACTTGAGGAAGAAAAACTTAGTAAAACATCTGCGTTCTGAATTTTAATGAATTACGAGCAAAGTAAAAAAGTCTTTCGAAGGTCAGAGGTTAAAGAGATTTGTTTTGTATGTCATGGGTCAGTTGAAGGGAATAAAAAACATTGAAAAGAGAGAAGGAAATAGAGACGAACATTTGATATCAATATTTGATATGTGAGTTTAAATTGAAATCAAATGAAAAAACGAATTAAATTAACTTTGTCACAAGAAACATGTTTTTCCTGCCTCGATTAGTTTTGATTAATGATTCATGAGTTCCACTACAAACTGTCTAACAGTTTATTATTCATGCAGCCTTGAAAAATAATCACTTGACGAGCTGTGTGAGGACAAATAAAGATGTGAGGTTCACAGAGCAATATGGCTTCCTGTTCACATAAAACAACTAAAGCTCTAATCTGTGGAGTCCAGATCTGGAAGAGATGGTTCCATCAAGTAAAAGTTAATTTAGAAAAATCTAGGACTGATCTGGAATCAGAATTTCAGCTGCCGAGAATATGTTCAGGTTCTTGTACAGATGGAAGAACCAACAGATCTCGTCTGTGTGAACTTGATTTTCTGTATTTTTAGTCGTTTTCACAGTTTAACAACTCGAGTAACAATTGTTCACCATGGCAACAAAAAGCTGCCATCTACTGATATGTGTGGGATTCAAACTCCTACGCAGCTCGCCAGTAACTACAGCAGCCACTTCCCTGCAGAGACCCAGAAAAACACACACACACACACAATTTTACAGTTTAACCATAAACGTTATGATAAATAAAAACGATTTAAAAGAAAAGAATTAACCAATCAATACCATATTATATATTTGGTTAATAGCAAATTATCCAAATATACTAGACCTGAATTAATGGAAATAAACAACGTAATGACTATTCTGTGATTTAATGGAAAACAAACTTATGAGAGGTGACGTTGTTGTGAAGGATAATCTAGAAAACAGATGCCCCATCTTACGATCATTTGTCCAAAGTCGATGTTATTTCTGGCTGCACACGTACAGGAAGCAGTTTGACGTTCAGTGTCTTGCTCGAGCACACAATGACATTTTGGCCTGATGATCTGAGATTTGAACCATCAACCAAACCCTACGATTAATGAGTCTAACATCTGCTGCAGCTTCCTCAGATTTAAACAGAACATAAAACAAACAACTCGGGTCAAGGTCACCGCCACCTCCAGTGTTTTATTTGACATGCACACACACAGACCCACACACATACAAAGGTGAGTATATTTAGGACATGTGTGTGTGTCCATGTGTCTGAGCAGTGCTATATAGGCCACACAGATTCATGTAGGGCAGCAGCAGTTATCTGACCCGACACCATCAAACTCAAACAGCATCAAACACGACAGCGACAGCAGGAAGGAGCTCAGGATGCTCCGGTCCACCACAGGCACAGTCCCAGCACAGGTCTGAGGACAGGACGTAGGAGACGGAGCAGCTGCAGAATCTGTGGCTCCTCATGTCGCAGTGCAGATATCGAGTTTTTAACACTGACCCAAAAACCTACATCTCAGTGAGGTTTGATGATATACATCTTCTTGTTCATAAGTGATTGACGTGCATTAAAACATGTCACAATGAGCAATACATCAGTGTGATAAGAACGATCTGAAATTACAGAAACCATCTTTGACAAACATCTAATTTATGTCTAATTTAGATTGTCTTTGTGTCCATGTCCAACCTTCTAACATGGAGTAGGGTTTATGACCTATACTGCAGCCAGCCACCAGGGGGCGAACGACACGATTTGGCTTCACTTTACGTCGTCCATCTTTATTTAGTCTGTGCTAAAAGCAATTACACTTAACAGTGTCCAAATCTGAGCTGCTTACATTTTAACCAATCAGATCAGCCCGTTCTGGTCATGTGGTTAATAACCAGGATGAGAGCGATGAGTTGAGACAATAACCAGGTGACGTCAGCTGGTTAATTTAGCCTGAACACAGGATTAATAGTTAAAACTGTCTAACCTGTTATCTGAACGGTATCCAGCAGGTGACGTAGGTGAGTATTTGACTTCCTGTTGAATCATCCGTGTTCCGACAGCCATTATTAAAATAACAGAGAACAGACGTGTTATTGTCGTCCTGCGTCACTTTTATTATGACAAAGTGACACATTAACATCGTCTGTGGGCGAATCATTGAGTTCACTCTCTTCCTGTGTAATTACAACATCTTTTATTATGCTAACTCAAGCTGAGGGAGCTTTGTTCTGCTTAGTGCTTCACTGCTGAAAACCAGAGACCACTTATATTTATTTTTATCGATGATTCATTCTTCAGTTTCTGAAAATATTAAAACATGTTGATTCTCTTTAACAGGAAACATTTAAAGTTGCATGTTGTAAATCTAAAGCATCCTGTGACGGTGTTATTACATCTCAGCATCAACATGAGAAGGTCAACTGCTGACATGGTTCGTGGTTTCAATGGTCGCACTATCAATCAATAAGTCAATGGGCCGAACACGCACACAGACACACACAAACACACCAACACCTCTTCTCGCCTTTCAATGTCGTTTTCAAATGTTGCGTGAAAAGTTACGGCATGCTGGCGACCAAAAAACAATCCAAACCCCCTGGTGGCTGGCTGCAGTTAAGTTTACAAAACCCCACTTCCTCCTCCATGTTAGCAGATGGGACATGGACCAAAGTGAAGAAGACATTAAATAAATGTTTGTCAAAAATGGTTTCAATTCATATATGGGCGGGACCTCCTTTTCTGCAGCAGCCCTAACAAATAAATGCAGGTTGCGTGTTTTTGTGTAATTTCAGTTCTTCATCCTCTCTGAGTGTCGCAGCATTACAACTGAAATCTCCTCCGTCCTTCACTCTGAGGACAAACAGTGACGCACAACCTGGAAACACAATCCACCGCTGCCTCGTCCCAATCTACAGACGACCAGAGGGACGCGGCACCGCTCAGGCCTGAAGCACTAATCAATGACGAGAGTCGATAATGACACAGAAATAAAAACCTGATCCAGAATCACGGCTCTCAAGTTACTACCGGTAGATAAAATCTGATCTTACAGGATGATGATTGACGACAGGAAGGGTTTGTGACATATTCGCATCTGTGTGGTTGTTGAGTTCAATATGATAAAGTTGTGTAACTTATCAGTGCCTAAAGTGAAATACATATCTGAACACACAACCGTGACATGTATAGATTCAGTGTGACTGAGTTTAATCTTAGAGAGTCATCAGTTTCAAGCTGCTGCTACAGAGCACGGTGTCTGTCTATTCAAAGTTTATTAATATCTAACTTATCATTGCACCAAATTCAACACTGATCTTCACTGGACCCAGAACAACACACGACATGTGTGAAGAAGATGAGATGAACGGTTCTTCACACATGAGCGACTCCGACAGATTACTTGATTTAGTAGAAAGATCGATGTCGACAGTTTTGTTATTTTGCTGATCGATTCTTGACCACAACCAGAATCTCTTTAAGTCCAATTGAAAGTTTGTACCAATTATAAAGAAAGAGGTTCTTCAGATATCTTATTTAAGAGAGGGATGGACACACAAAGAACAAAACGCTTCATGTCATCTGCACTAAGGCATAAAAACTCGGCCACAATGACACTGTGGCTTCAGAGTTTAATTCTCTTCCAGATAATAAACCACATTTCAGTGACTCTGCTGACCACAGATCAGTGTGGACACCTGTGTCGTGCGTGCAGGAGAAACTTCCTCAACACCCACGCTCGCTGTGAATCCTCTGGACTCTGTGCACACGTCAGATCAGCCGGACATGAAACCAACTCAGGAGCTGGAAGGTTAAAGTTCATTTAACGTCCAGTTCGACTGATTCAGACGTTTGTTTTCACAGATAAAAAACTCCTGACAAAGATCAGTGAAAGTGAGCGAGCAGCTCAGGACTGGATTCAGACCTTAAACTGGATCCATTCCGTCAGTTTCCGGGGGCCTCTCTGCTCCGTCATGTGAGAGAGCATACAACGCACACACACACACACAGACACACACAACAAAAGAGCGAGGGAATAAAAGGCTGAAAGCAGAGGAATGTGTCAGCAGTCGGAGGAGATGAGATCACACATCCAGAGCTGGCTGAAATAAAAGGGCGTGCGAGTACACCAGTGATTGCAGAGAGAGAGATAGAAAGTGACAACGGAAAAAAGATACCACTGACTCTGATTCCACCTGATAAGAGAACCATCTGTATCTGATCATCAGGAACAAAACCACAGTTTACACACAGAGTTCAGTTTAATTAAAAACAGATGCAAATGTAAAACTCTGGATCATGTGACATTAGTCAGATAATAAAGTCCAGATGTCACATGACGACCAGAGGAAGACAAGAGACGATCAAACAGTCGTTTTCTGTGACAGTTAAACAAGCTCACACACCACTGTACATGACTATTAACTGCTGTCTGTGTGTGTGTGTGTGTGTGTGTGTGTGTGTGTGTGTCTGTCTTTGTGTGTGTTTGTGCAGACAGATGCAGCCCTCATTGACCTCTGACCCTGCCTCGGGGAAGTCTCGCCCTAATGAAGCATTCTGGGAAATGTTAGTTAATCCTTGTCTCACTTACTCTTAGATTTTGTAACAGACGTCACTGATTAAAATGTTCTCACATGGACATTTTAGGACTGACCCCATTACGAATATAAGGGAGTAAAATATTTCATCTATCATTATTGATATCATTATTATGTTATTGGTGTATTTCGATGCTTATGACAAAAACATAATTGAGGTTTGATATTTTAGAGTTTAACCAAAAAGGTTATCTTAAATACCTAAAAAGAAAAGAAAAGAAAAATGAAACCAAACACTTTTTATGTAAAATTAACATTATTATAGATCTTTTGTTAATTCTGAAATAAAACATAAACAAAGACTAAATGTTTATGTAAGTTTTTGACCAGATCTGAACGAAGCCGATCAAACAAGGCAAAGTGAATTCTCCGCTCCTCAGAGCAGCTGAGCTGAAGAGGGCGGCGGCTTCACACCATCAATAAGTCATGTGGTCACATTTGCTCACTCAGGCAGGTTGTTTTTCTTCAGAGTCTCTGAGACAAAGGAACAAGACTCACCGACACAGAAACACAAGAACTGACAGAAAACTACTCGACAGAAGCTGCTGCTTCAAACACAAACTGAGACTGAGGAGGTTCCCACAGAATTTTTCAAGAGAGCTTATTGTTATTGAATTTTAATAATGAAATCAGATACACAATTATTGTATTATAATCAGATAAAAATCTTTGATTCGCCACCACCTTCGTCTACGCCCGAAGATTTAACCGATGATAAAACCACGCAGGTCGCTAACTGTCAGAATCTATAATCACAGGGAGGAAGTTAAAAATTCCAGAAAGCTTTCTGATTGGCCGGAGAACGAGTTTTGCCAGGAAGAGAAAAGACAGATTTAGATGTAAAAACATCAGGATGTTGGTTTCATAACAAGAGAAATGAAGCGTTAACACAGGATTCCACCTGGAACATGTATGATTCGTGCCACGAGGCCTTTAAAGAGTCAAAGGTCAAACAATGGAAATATCACTGAGACAAGGAAATTCCGCCTCATCATCTGTATCACAACTTCATATTTATCAACTAAATTAATCTCGTAAAAGATTTGTTTGTGAACTCAAATGATTGATACATCAGCATTTGATAACTATCAGAGGAATCTGTTAACTCGAGTTCTGTGATTTTTCACATGTTTCCTGTAGTTTTCTACACGCGTGTTGTTTTGTAAGTGGCATTAACGAGTCAACACAGCTCGTTACATGTGAGCGATGCAGAGTTGTGCGTTCAGAGCGTGTTGAGTATTTTTGTGAATCCATATTTGATAACTTTACCATGAATAAATCATCTGTTCATGCTCGTGTGTGTGTGTGTGTGTGTGTGTGTGTGTGTGTGTGTGTGTGTGTGGGGTCACAAACACATACAATCTTTACTTAAGTCAACCTAACTGTTCCTTTACATTTACACACACGCAGACACACAAACCAATATATGATCTACAGTGTAAATACAGCTCTGGAGGCACTTAGCACTCAACAGAAACACGCGGACACACACACACACACGCACAGAGGGAGCACTCAGGACCCTCATTGATAATTAATAGATGCAGCTACATGCTTAACAGTATATTACGTGTGTGTATGTGTGTGTGAGTGACTCCGCCTTCCATTAGTAACAGTCAAGGACGCACGGCATCCTTTGTTCAACCGGGAAATAAAGATGTCAGCACGAACACACACACACAGTAAGCTTATGGCAGCCCATAAAACCCAGTGATGGCTTCCACTCCTGTCTCATAACATTGCAGCGCGTTTGATGTAACTCAGGACACACACACACACACACACACACAGGATCAGTAGTAACACTGGAGAAAGAGAGAGAATGAAAAAGTTGTGTAACAGTTTCTAGCAGCAGCTTCTCTCTCACTGTGTCGGAAATCCCTCTGTTTTCACCACCTACTGAACTTTGTACATATTATTCGAATACACATGGAACAACTGAGATATTAATATTCAAATATCATATTTGCCCAGATATATTGAAGACACAGTTTTTCTTGATGTTAATATTTGGAAACTGGACGTGTTGGAGTTGATCTGACGGCTCAACGCTGAGGATTTGAGGTTGTTTCTCATCAGTAAAATTACTGAACTAAACCTTTACTAACTAATCACCAAACCCAGTGACAGACGCTGACAGTCGGGAGCTGGTTATAATCTCAGTCGTCATCCGACACCGTGATCCTCCGCGTCTGTGAGACTCGTCTAGAAACACATGATCCGATGAGATTAAAAAACAAACGGTCACTGTTTTTACAGTGAGACGCTGCAGCTTTGACCCACGTCTACAAACCACTAATAAAGTAATGATATAATCCACCATTTCATCATCCAGTGAATTTTATAACAGTTTTTTGGGACAGAGCCTCTTGAGCGGAGGTCATGAGGTCATCATGTTCATTTACAGTCGGATCCTCGTCCATTAAGAATGAAATAAGTTCACTTGAGGGGCGTTGCTAAGATGGCGGCCGCGTGGTAAGACCTGCGTACTATGAGGTTACTGAGAATCTATGGAATCGCTTCATCATGTGAGGAAACATCCGAAGAATTCAGTTTCCTAACGTAAACACTGATAACCAGACGTGTTGGCGTGTTGAGCCTCGGCCTGACACTCGTTTGTTGAGCGTGTTCCTCTCACGCTTACACTCGTGTGAGCGCTACAGAGGAAATCTGTTTCATGTCCCAGGTCGACCCGGAGTCATCGTCCTAAATCCTGGATCATTTAGAGAAATGAAGGAGAACAAGACGATCCAGAATGTAAACTTTAAAGCGTCTGCTCCTCTCCCTCACCCTGTGTCTCCCCCTCGTTCCCAGTACAAACTCTCCCACTGCTTTCCTGCCATTATGCAGCTGAAGCCAAAAACAGCCTCCCTGCCTGGCTGCTCCCTCCTGTTCAAACAAACAGCCTCTCCGCCCTCCGCACAGCAGATGAATGAGACCAGGACGCTGTTTGCAGCCCGCTGGCTTTTATTTAGCAGAAAATGCAGATGAACAAACTTTGAAGGGTTTAAGTGGAAATCCACGGGATCTTTATTTGGAAAAAAGTTAGAAAAATATTTTCCCAATCACAAAGTATTATAATGCATTATAAATGACGTCATCTTTATGAAAGCGCATTACGATATATAAACACACAGGTTATGCAGTACGTGAGCAGGGTGTGCCTTGCCCCTCTGACGCTTTTTATTTAAATCAAACTCAATGTAATTCTCAGGAACAACTTGTATAAAAGTGGTGACATCATCTTTCTAAATGTCTCCTCATGCAGGATTTACTTCCTGAGCTTCAGTCCAACAAATTCACCTCCGAGATTAAAGCTGAGTCACATCTGTATTTCAGCCGAGTTAACTTCCAACATCACAGAGCTAATAACCCTGCGTGTGTTAAACTCTAAAGGCCGACACACACATACAGACACACACACACACACAGACACACACCAGTCAAGTGCAGAAGCCAAATGACTCGAGGACAAATGTGATATTCTCAGATAAACAGCACAATTATTCCCTCATATCCATTTGTAAATGGCCACAGTGTCTGAGCCAGGAGACAGATGGGCTGATTGTCGGTCCAGACGCCTGGGAACATTCGACACCGGCAACAACACATCGATGCAGCGAAGGCCGAGGAACGCAGCCCCGCTCTGATGCAAGCAGACCTTTTAATGAAGTTAAGCTCTAATTTGTCGGACAGAGAGAGAGAGAGAGAGGGATGAGGAGGAGGAGAGAAAGAACCTTTTCTCTCCCCTCATTAGCGTCTGTTTCCATTGGATCTGTGACCTTCACACACAAAGACACAGATTAACACTGAAACCTGAACTTTTCCTGAACTATAGACTCATCTGGAAAATCCAAGTTCAAGACCACATGTCTGTGATTCTGTCTGTTTACTGTTGTTGTGAGGATACATTCAGATCCTGACCAGACACAATTTGATTGATTCCATATGTATCAGAGTTCTAAGTACTTCAAATTGATATTGTGATTTATTGTAGTATTTTAGAAATTTGTTTAACACAAGACCACACATGTAGATAAATTTGCAACCGAGCAGAAAATATGTTGTTAAATATTCACTGGAAGTCACTGAGTAGGCGTATGTGGGCGGCAGCTGTGAACACACACACACACACACAACCTTCCAGGAGACGGACATTTTGTTGCAGAGGAAGAGTTTGAGGTGAATGGTGAAGAGGAGGAAGAAGAGGAGGAGGAGGAGGATCAAGCTCCACTGGGAACATATAACCTCCTTTTTTACTCCACTTATCAGGACGAGAACATTATCTCAGTATCACACTGACCTGACACTGAACAGAGCAAGACCAGAGACCACCCAAACCAGCACAGACCAGTATCAATGTGTAAAAGAGCTGCAGGTGGAGAACAAATGTTGGAGGATTGATGGAACTAAAGAGAAAGCTCCTGAGAAAAGAAAAGGATGAAGCTCCCGAGCAGAAGAGAAGATGGAGTAAAGGAATGTGAGGAAGTGATCAGACGTGCAAAGAGGAACGAAGCACTCGAGATAAACGTCTCGGGTCAAGAGGACTCTTCAGAAATCTTTCTGATCCGTCCGTCTCTCAGAGGAGACGAGTGTTTACTGAACTGTGTGTTAACTGTCATACTGAAGAAACTTATCAGTACACTTCCCTGTGTTCCTAAACAGACTGAGACACGGTGCATAAAGAACTGACCTTACAGAACTGCGGTTTGGAGTAATAAGATATATTACATTTAATGTTCATGTTTACTCTGGAGTTTTTTAAGTATGTCTGAGACGTAAAGAGAGTGAAAACACACTGAGGAGAACCTGGGACACAGAAATCCTGTTTTCAGACATGAACTGAAGTTCTGAACTGTTCTTGAGTTTCTGTTTGTGAGAACAAACGTCTGAGTCAGTGTCTCTGGGCATTTTCTGGGACTTTTCCTGCAGCCTCGAGTAAAATGTCTGGAAAATGTCAGAGTCTGGAAACTACCCACTGAGGGAGTGGACGTGTTGATGAGGTTTCTAACACGTGACGGACGTGAAACTGGAAGAACACAAATATCTCAGGATGAAGAAGAGGTGGAGCCGTACACGTAGAAGATGAAGACGTCAACATGGAAAGCCAAGGAGATTCCAGAGCTTTTGGTGATGAGGGCCGACTCCGATGTGGATGAGCTGTAAACAACAACACTGATCTTTCCACAGCAGAATTTATACATCATGTCCGACCTCCTGCTTCTCTACAGGCTCCGCCCCTCGCCTGAATGTTCCCCACATGTTCCTGTTGTTGTGAACGAGTCGGACCCGGAACGATCTGCTGCTGCTGCTTCACACGAGAAACACGGACTACAGGGAATGTCCGGTAAACTGTGTGTGGAGTTCAAATCTGTCAAATGTCCAGAATTTGACGTCTGTGATTCAGGCCGCTCGATTTAGTTAATATGCCGCCATTAATCCAGTGAGAGGGGAGGACAGGGGCCACTGCTGCTTAACAGAGCAGTCAAGTGTGTGTGTTTGTGTATGTGTGTGTGTGTGTGTGTGTGCGCTCTCTCTACCTCTCTCTCTGGAGACTGGGTCTGTGGAGGAACTGCTTGTTCCCAGACTCTCTGATAGAAGCAGGACGGATCACCGAGGCGGAGGGAGGAGTGTTTGGTTGAGCGCCAAGAAAGAAAAGAGGGGAGTTAGAGGAGGGGGTGAGAGAAGAGAGAGAAAGAGAGAGGGTAAAACAGAGGGAGGCGGGGAGGAGGGGGATGAAGGAGAAAAAGGGTGAGAGTCATGTTTGAAAAAGCTTCATCCCCGATCGCCCTCTCGTCTTCCCACCCTTTTTATCCTCCTCTAATCTAAAAACATTCTCCTCCCTCTTTCTCCCACTTCTTTTCCTTCCTCCTTTAATTTGCCTCTCTGTGCTCCACCCTTATTTCTCCCCTTCATCCCCTCAACGTCTTTTCTTACAAGTCCTTCTCTCTGCATTCCACTCTTCCTTCTCCATCCTGTTCCAAAACAACATTTTCCTTCCTCATTCTCTTCTCCGTCGTCCTTTCTCACCCTTACTTCCTCTAACTCCACCTGGCAGTCCTCAGTCATGGTTTTCAGTGACCACACACACACACACACACACAGCCGTGCACACACCCTCCAAAAACCACATGCTCCACGCTACCAGATGTGTTTTATTGGTTCCACACACTCCCTCTCTGGCACACACATCCTTCAGATGACCGACTGCACAGCCCTGCAGACGTTAACTCTCTGTTACCAAACTACAGGCACGTTGCAAAAGACACTGACCTCTGACCTTTCCCTGCCATGACATCACTAGTTTTTAATCTTGATATGTTTCCTACAACTTCACTTGTTGTTGAAGGTAAAAACCACCAGACGTTCAATTAACAATCAATAACTGCTGGAAGTAGTGCAGTCATTATTCGGCAAAACAATAAGCAGATTAATCTTTGGTGAAAACAATAATTTAAGCCCAGCGAATAATCGGGATCCGTAGAAACCGGGATTTAGTTTTTATTGTCAACTCTGCACTAATACAAATAACCTTTTAATTTTAGTTTGAAAAGAAAAACCTGAATATCTAGAAAAAGATTTTCACTGTGAAACAGAACAAACGCTGAGTTTCTGTTGAACACTGCAGCGCCAAAAGCTTCAATCCAAAAATACCACGACTGTCACAAACACACACACAGAAACACACACTGCACGCAAACTCACAGCTCTTCACAGTCCAGATTGGAGGGTCGGCTGTGTCGTCATGGCGATCCATCCCATCATCTCACCCTGGCCAGCTGCCAAACACTTTCTCTCCCTCTCTACAGCTCACAATCCTGCCAGGCTCATGTTGCAGTGCATTGTGGGATGTCAGATCTAATCTATTCAACAGGACGTGTGTGCGCGCGTGTGCATGTGTGTGTGTGTATGTGTCCTCAGTATTAAAACATGATCAAACACATTCCTGAACAGGTTCAGGTCTGAGCGTTCACCTGTCGCACTGACTCACCTGTCTGGCGGCATGGATAATGTCGTATTTGTTTGGAGAATTTAAGCCGACTCTGAACATGTTTGGAGCTGCAACGATTTGTTAATGAATTAAAATTACATTATAATAAAAAATGCAAACAAAATATTAATCATTTCTTACTAATTTAGGAGTTTTATAAAAGGTAAACTTATTAAAAGTCAGAGAGAATCTCAGTAACCTTAGAGCTGATTGTTTTCTGTTGCAGTCGATCAAATGAAACCTTAACTTTAAGCTTCATCGTTTAAAGTCTCCGTCTTTACCGAGAGAAACTTTTATCTCCTGAAAACGATGACGGGAAGAAGTGAAAAGAGCAACAGGTTCAGACTGAACATGAAGTGTCACAGATCTGTTCTGCTCTTCATCGTCCGACACGTGGCTGAGTTACTGTCACAGTCAAGGGCACGTAGCCCCTCCCCCTCCACGTCCAATGTCAGCAGACCCATTACCCAAGATGCCAAGTGTGTCAGCGGGTATTTGCGGGTTAGACTACGCTGGTGTAAAGCTCCTTAATATTACCCTGCACACACACATGCACACACACTCGTAATGTAATGCATGAGGTCATCAGGGTTGAGTTACAGCTCTGCCCTGGAGAGGAGAGGGTGGAGGGCGATGATGTAACCGTCACTATTGTCATAGCAACACAGTAAAGAAGCAGCTGAAGTCACCGCTGCTGAAAATGAGAACTGATTTTTTCCAGGAATCCTCATCTGCTGAAATAAAAGTGTTAAAGCAGATTTCTGCACAGAGGCGTTGATCTACAGTCTCAGGAAATCACGACGAGCGGAAAGTATCTCAGCGCTGGACGTGCACGTCCTCACAAATCAATGCAAGATGTAATAACAGCCGAGGGACAATGGTGGTCATCTGTCAGGAGGCGACGTTAAGATCAGCAGCAGAACAAATCACGACAGCGACGGGGACACTGCTTCATGTGAAGTTACAGAGAACTGAAACCCACAGTCAGCTGTGAGGAGAGTGAAGGAGACCGAGAGCAAAGAGGAAGTCACTGTGAATGTTTTCAATTAAAAAGGTATTATCTAATTATATGGATCAAACATAAAAGATAATGTTGATAGAGAAGCGTCGTTAAAACTGCATAAACATGTGAAGATACAGTGGAAACCAACAAACAGCTGTAACACACACATATAAATGGAGAACTGACAGTAGAGATGCTTTGATACAAATGTTCCTTCTTAACGCTGATTCTGTAAACCAGCCGATCAGAGTATTGATCCTACACCAGTGATAAATAGAACTCATATCACGTGTTCTAACAGCGGTTTGCTTTGGAGAACTCATTAGATTGTCAGTGTTGTATCTGATGTCACGGTTCCACCCTCTTCATATGCTACAGGTCACTCGAGGGAATTTTCCAGGATGAAATATTGACGCAAGTTTGCTCTGCCGAACTGAACTCTAGAAATCCCTTTCTTCTTCGCTGCTCTAAAAGCAGAACAGAGCCACTGCTGTTCTGGAGCAGTGAAGAAGAAGAGGTGATTTGGTATCAGATACGTTGGCTACACATATATTCATGTGCCTGACCTGGTATCTATATCTAGGGGCATTTCTGAAGCTGGTATCTGAATCTAGAAGTCCAACCTTCTCTATCGCCCCCTGGTTTCTAGCTGCGGTATAGGTTAAGAACCCTGCCTCATCCATGTTAGCAGATAGGACATGAAAGTGGAGGATAAATAAATGTTTGTCGAAGATGGTTTCTGACATTCCAGGTAGTTTTCTTATCAAGCTGATGTTTGTTTAAGTGTTTCAATGTTTCTGAAAAAGGGCTGTTATGATCAGATTGACAGCTGAGACTGTCTCCTGATTGGTGTAGAGTGTGAATGGGCGGAGCCTCGATACCGCAGCCTCACTTCTTGATCACTGCTGCAGACTCTGACTGCAAATGACATAATCGACACAAGATGGCGGACCCTGGTCACTACAGTAACAAAGCTGCTCCTCTAGACTTCATCGTAAATCAGGTATTTAAACGTCCTTGTGGCCAGAATAAGTTTTAAAATGAACTTGGTGAACTAGAAGCAGCGATAAAACAAGTCACAGACGGTTTAGGGATTTTGTCGTGCACTAGTGTGGATGCAGCAGAACAGACGGTTTACAGATCACTCATTTCCTCTCTCTCTCTCTCTGGATGTCGACTCCACCCTCACTTCTACAGCAACGCCCCAGGGAGTGCACACGATATATACACAGATATACACACACACAAAAAGTCCCCATGCATGAGCGTCACAATCGATTTAACCCCAACAAAATCTATGTTGTGTGTTTTGTCCTTTGAACCCCACAACTGCAAATTTCCCATGATGCCATGCAGCTTGGGTGGGACTTTACTGTTAAAGCTCCGCCCCTGAACCCGTAAATTGGGATTTTAAAACAGACAACCTCTTCCATTTTTAGGATACACCACACACACACACACACTACAGATGGTTGTGTGTACTCTGACCACATCTGGAGGCCTCAGACTGAACATTTCATTTATCAGGAATGTGAGTGTAATGTGTGTGTGTGTCAGAGAGAGAAACGCCTTTGGCTACAGTGAAATCAAATTAAATGGAGTCCTGCTGAAGGTCAACCCAGAGTGTGTGTGTGTGTGTGTGTGTGTGTGTTTCCCTTCTGACAATTTAAAGTAAACATGTGTGGATAATGTCACATTATCTCAGTTCATCACACAGAAAAATTAAGTGATTGGACGCGACATGAATTCAGCCGTTAACACTGTAATCACACTACTTCACGTCACAGAGGAACTTGTTCACACCTCGTTTGTTTCAGACCTTCAGACTTTTCAGTTTAGAAAGGTTCCTCAGACCAGAAGAGGTGTTCTGGGTCTGGATCAAACTGAACCATGGTTCGGTTTGTTTACAGAGTGAAAAACACTTTTTGGGATAGTTTGGACTTTTGTACCAGTCACAGGAAGTAGAGACACCATTAACGGATAGAAGAAGAAAATGATGAGGAAGCTGCTGCAGTCTTCACCTCCTACAATATGTTTGAAACTATAGGACCTTTGGTGCAATTGAACTAGTGTGTAGTACTGTAGAGTACTGCGCCTGAAGGTGAGGATGCTAGAAGTAATACCATCATGATGTTACCATGGCAACCAAATGAAGCGCTTCATTCATTTCCTACATCCAAACAGAAAGAACAACTGACAACACGCCCACGTCAAATGCCATCTACAAGCCAATCAGAGTCAAGTACCGGTAGACGCAGCCCACTTAAGTGAAGACAACAGGACAAAATTCACTAGTCCCTAGATTACAATGAGAACTAGATGAAATTAAACCCTGGAACAAACAGATGAAGCAAAAAATGAAAAGATCTGATGGTTTGATCAAATCTCAACAGATCCTGATACTGTTATTTTCTTCTGCAGCTGCTGAGGAGTGATTCGATTTGTCTTCTCCGTCATTTAACCTTTAACCTCCGCTGCTCTGTCTCTGCTCCGTCTCTTTCCGCTGCCTCGTGAGACGTCTGTGAAAACAATTAGGCAGCGGCTGCGACTGCAGGTGATCTGGAGAGTGTTGTCGTCTGACAGGGACCAGACGATAGAGACAAACTCTCCTTCCCACAGTGAGGTGAGCCACGATGTTTAAATCTTACAGATCCAGCTCTCTCCTCACGTCACATCAGCCTTGGAGGAAAAAATCCTTCTGAAGCAAATTATCACAGAGTTTTCTAAAATATTGCTCACATACTTTATTCATGAGATATCACAGGTGTGTTTCTGCAGCTTGAACCTTATCTGATGAAACACTGGAGTCTGTGAAGAAATAAAAGCTGTGAGTTATTCCCCAGCTGCTTTGAACCCATCACAGACGATTTGTGTATGAACAGAAGAAAAACAGATGAAGAGCGAGAGATAAAGTTTCATGAGTGATTGACCCCTGCTGAGGTCAAGCCTGTTTACCTCGCCGTGACCCGGCTATGTACACACACACAAGCACACACATATATATCCACACACAGCTGTTGTCGGGTGAAGAACTATCTCCAATAAAAGTTTTATTGTCAAAAATGTATTCCTGGATCCGACCCCCTGCTCCGGATCATCACCCACATCCTTCCAATAAGTGTTGATCCATCCAGTAGTTTGTGTGTAATCTTGCTAACTAACAAACACAAATAAAAACAGAACCTCCATGGTGGAGGGAATTCCACCAGACTCCGACCTCTGTCCTCAGCAGAGCATTTAGTTACTGGTTTCTACTAAGAAGCAGCAACGTGTCCACACGTTTTACTGGTGACAGACCTCAGCCACCATTTTACCAAGTTTAAAAAATAGGTTCCTTCCCCTTCCTCCGCTACGTTGACAAGATGGCGACCGTTCCAATGTTAAACTCTCAAAACAACCTCTATTTTATCTCCATATCAGATAATAACACACGTAACATGACCGTTCAGGTAAACTGGTCATGTGATGTAAACAGGAAGTAGATTGTCTTCTCTGCAGTTGTTTGCTCAGTTAAAGAAAAGTCTTAGTTTCTGTTCGTCCAGACTAAAACACAACTGGGAGTTTTCAAACTAGAAACCAGATCAGCAGCGATACCAGAAGTCTCTGGACACCCGACCCACTTGTCTAACAGGGTTCGAACGATTATTTTTAAACGATTTACTGGTTTGAGTCGAGTTTGGTTCACATCTCGTTCCTGTCGTCAGGGAAACAGAACAGCTGTCGGGTTTGGGCTCAGTTCGTTTCCTTTTGGGCTCGAACGTGTTCGGACAGAGAATTTATCAAAACCGATCAAAAGCTGCAGAGAAAGAAAGTAAGTAGGTGACCTTTTTATTCTCACTCTTCTCTTCAACGACAACTGATGCGTTTTGTTGAGGTGATGGTCGAATTCAACTCTCCTCTATATTTAGCTGAAGCTCTCCACCTCCTCCTCCTCCCTCGCTCCATCCCGCCCTCCACCCTGTCGCACTGTTCCACTTCCTGTCTGCTGGACATTTTCCAGAACATTCTTCCCTCCCTCCTCCTCCTCTTCAGCCCGTCCAGGGAGGATGGTTCAGCTGGTTTGTTTCAGTCCTGTCCTCCTCACTCCTCTCACCTTCACCTCCTGGACACTCACTCCTCCTCATCCTCATCCTCATCCTCCTCCTCTCAGTCATCAACCCACTGAACAGACAGTGTTGCTCAGAGTAATTTAAAAAATGCACAGATTATCAAGTCTGTTTACATTTCCTGCATTTTTGTCTCCGCTTTATTTTAAATCTAGTTATCTTCTAAGGCTGTCTCTTCTCCTCCACTGTCCTCTATCCTCATCCCTCCTTCACTATCTTCAACCCAAATCTTCCTGTTTCCTCTCTTTCACCTCCTTCTCCCTCTCTCTGGACCTCCTCCCTTCATCCATCACCCTCTCCCTCGCCTCCCCTCGGATCCTCTGGGCCTCGGGATGAAGTTTTCCCCTCCTCCTCAGTATAATCTCTTCAAGCCGGAGAGATGGAGGAGGAGTAAACTGGGCCATCGCCTTCACAGTAAAACACCTAGTTTTCATTTGACATTATTTGAGAAAAGAGGCTTTTGGAGAGTGATGCTTCAATCGTTCCTTATGAGACAATCGAAGGAGAGAGGAAGCAAGAAGAGAGGGAGGATGGATGGAGTTTGAGGAGATGAGGAGTAAAAGAGGGCAGAGAAACAGAAGAGGAAAAGAACAAGAGGAGGAAGGAGTGAAATATTAAAGGTAAGAGGGAGAAGGTGAGGAGAGGTGACTGCGGAGGAAGGAGGGAGTGATGAAGTGGAGGGAGAGTCTGCAGTCGGAGAGGAGGAGGAGATGACTGGCCCCATTTTCTATTCACCTCTCTGCTCTTAAAGGGACATTTCACAAAATATACCTTTCTAACTTCTCTAGTTGTACTACTTCACTACATTTCCAAGAGTTCTGTAAAGAAAACAAGCATTTTGACAAAGACAGTAAAGTGGGAGCTGCCTTTACCAGGAGAGACGTTTACCACAGACTTACTTTTACTTTATAAAACACACAAAAAGAAAGAAACAGTGAAAATCAGAAGTTGGAAGGAAAAGTGAAGCTGTTTACTTTAATCATTTAACTCATTCAATGTCTAAAACAATAAATGGGGATGAGAATAATTCTGATTCCATTCAAATACCAATGTTTTCCTCAGACATTGATAAAATATGAATATTTATATTAATCCCTTAAAGTTGTTAAATGTCAAATATCATCAAAACACTTGGATGAGTTTACAGTTTTCAACACTTAATGCCATAAACTATAAATAAAGATCTTTGGACGATACATCTCCTCCTGACTCCAGACCTAAGTTTGTGTCTTCACAGGGCAGGTTATTTTAGACTCCACTCTAAAACGAATGTGCAGGACTTTATCCTCCAGTGTTTCTATGAGAATATGTTATGTAATCTTTTTTTCCCTCCTCTCCCGCAGCGCGCTGAGAAATAAAATACCAGGAGCGGTTTAATATTAGCCTGGTACTAAGACGATGAAGCCCAAAGCTCAGGACTGTGCACGTTATCTGAGACGCTGCAGCAGAGCTGATGATTTACAGCTCGTATCTCGGGCTGCGTCACACACCAGCCAGGCTGAGCCAAGCTGCATCATCATCATCACCACCAGCGCTGCCGCCTCCGCCACCAGAGAAGAGAAAATAATGCACCGCATTCATGTTTTCTGCAACAGGCATCAATTCACTAAAAACGTCCCTGCAGGTGATTTATGAGCAAAACATCCAAACCTGCTGACGGAGGAAGACTGAACATCTGGAGATGAACCGAGTGAACGGACTGACTGATCATTTTATTTTCTGTTTGTGAAGCTTCAGGAGGGAACAACATGCAAAATCAACAGCTCCTGAAATCTCCTTGTTCAGATGGGTTGTAAAGATTGCTGCGTTCAGTATTTTGTGTTCCTGCAGATTAAAACCACATTTTCCAATAAAGACAACGACTTCCTGTCCTGTTCTCACATGCTCCGCCTCTTTTTTTAAAAGGCCTGTAAACGACAAACTGCAGATCTGCGTTTTGACCACGTAACCAAACGTCTTGTGGAAACGTCTGCAGGAAAATACAGGTCCCTCTTTGTGTCAGAAAGGAAAAAGTCACAGACACAATTACACACCAGGATCGTGCCGACTCCACGACACGTTAGCAGCAACAAGGAAAAGATAGCATGACCAAACTGTCTGGGACATGATGCATTGTGGGTAATGTAGGCAGCAGGTTGTCATCATAGAAGAATATATGGAATAAAAATAACGATATGATGTTATATAATATACATCCCTGTTGCTATGGTAACACCTGTCATGTTTCCCATTTTCCAATTCTATAGAGCAGCCTGAAACTTTATCGACATCGCATGTCGTACAGCGACAAGCCCAAAATCTGAAAATGTGCAAAGTCAGTGACGTTTGTAAGTTTTCCTCTTTTTGATTGGTTGACGCTTGAATTAAAATGTTATTGAT
Organism: Pseudopleuronectes americanus; assembly: GCA_038501795.1. Taxonomy (NCBI): domain Eukaryota; kingdom Metazoa; phylum Chordata; class Actinopteri; order Pleuronectiformes; family Pleuronectidae; genus Pseudopleuronectes; species Pseudopleuronectes americanus. The sequence continues at coordinate 19,201,771 of CM076729.1, read as the reverse complement.
CGGGAAAAAAAATCTGGTAACAGTTGTGAGTCTGCAAAACTGCAGAGATTTGATCCATTGCCATTTCCTCACATCAGATTAATTATGAAGGTTTATTCAACTGCAACGAGATGATTTCAAAGTTAAATCAATGATTTCTGGTGGACCTTCACCCTTCACCCCAACTTCCTCTACCAGTGTCCTCGAGTCCAAATCCCTGACCTTTGACCTCCCTGTGGGGGCAGGGTGTGAAATCCAACTTTTCTTTCTAAGAACAAATAAAATCCATGATGTTTATCATGTCTATCATCAAAGTTGAACCAGTGAGACACAGAGTTAGATTAAAAAAGGCTGAAACTTTATGGAAGGCGGTTTGTTTAACGACAGCTGGAGCCAGAGGACAACAACTCGACACCTTCATGTGACATTTTAAAGGCTCAGTCAACAAGTTGCCAAATGTTCCCCAAGTCACTGCATCAAAGAAAAGAAGGGATGGGTGGGGGAGGACGACAAGAGAGAGGGGGAGGTGGTGATAAGGAGAAAAAGTGAGGTGATAAAGAAGATATGTAGAGAAGGAGGAGGAGAAAGAAAGGAGAAACCAGGGAGGAACGGATGAGAAAAAGAAAACAGGAGGAAAAGGGAGACGAAATGGAGAGAGCGAGGGAATGGGAGGAGGAGGAGGAGAGAAAGCAGCAGCCCAGCCTGGATCTGATTACATAATTGCTCGACGGGATTTCAAACCGGGTCTGCACCAAAAAAAAAGAAGCTCTGAAAGCTGCAGCGTTACGCACAAACCTGCTGATTCTACAGTCGCACAACAAGAGCAGTGAAATGTGCCTCATCACTGCAGAGGAGGTCCAACTCCCCCCGAGCAGAAGATCCACCAAACTACAAGAAACTACACAGAGATGAGATCAGGGTGAAACAACTCAAGTGTCAGGAGGAGAGGAGCTCTGGGGAATATTCTGGTGGTTCTGCTCCAGGCTGAGGTCGTTAGAGGAGACTACACTAACATCTACACAACTGCACTAACATCCACACACTAACATCTACACATCTACACAAACATATACGCATCAGCATAAACATCCACTCAAACATCCACACTAGCATCTACACACAAACATAAACGCATCTACACAAATATCTACTCAAACATCCACATAAACACCAACACACAATTAATACGCATCTACAAAAACATATACACACCCACTCAAACATCCACATAAAAATCTACACAAATATCAACACTATCATCATCTTCATATTCCCCATCAGGGAGGAGTTCCCTCAAACACTGGGTCCATCAAAACAACAGCAGCTCTGGCGCACTGAAACAATCCCAGACACACACACACACACACACACCTACACATACACAGACCCACACTGAAACACACACTCAGTTCAACAACACGATGGAGAGGGAAAGCGGGGTGAAGCTCAGAGACGCATCCGACGGGGGAGCTCTCTGTCCGGGGTTCTCTTTGAGCCCCAGCTCCAGAACCTCCACCCTGTGGTTCCGCAGAGAAAAACCCGGGATATCTGCCTCTTACCCGGGATAGGAGCCTCTAACCCGGGACAACGGCAGGATGTGGATGCTTCGCACGCCGCCGACACAATCAAACAAATCCGTGCACACGCTTGACTGAAACCAAACAGCCCGGGTCCGCTTGGCTCGGTTCGGCTGAGCTCGGCTCGGTTCGGACCGGGTCCACACTCACCTAGAGGCCGACAGAAGTGCAGCGGGGTCCCGCTCGGAGTGAAGGACGGTGACCGTGCAGCTCGAGGAGAAAACACGGAGCAGCGGATCTTCAAATCAACCGACCTCCTCCTCCTCCTCCTCTTCATCACCCCGCCCTGCGCGGCTGGACACACCGGGGCGCTCCATTCAAACACCGGCTGCAGCGGGGGGCGGTGCTACAGTATGACACAAATCTTACACGCTCACAAAAACACTCTCTCTCAAACACACACACACACGATGAGTAGACAAATACAAATTATTATTATTTTACTAATAAATGTTCAAACTCATGGTTTAAATGCAAAATGGCTGATTGAAGTATCAAATCTTCACGTCGAATATATTATGACAATTACAATTATTTGTATTGAATAATTCCATTAAACACTTTTATGTAGATGATACATTTATTACCACAAACTATTTCATGACAACATAAACAGTTATCCATGTGTAAAACCACCAATAAAAACTAAAGTGGTTTATGATGATGAATTTAGCTACAGGAGCCTGTGAGGTCAAACTGAGTACTGTGTAGAAAACATTTAAAATCGCCTAGTCATCATTTCTTCTTCCTCCAGCAGTAAATTAATGAAAAATATAAGTGACTTTGCATTTTCAGGCTCCTCATACACGACAGTCTCCACCCCTCTGGGCTGCAGTGGAGTAGATATTAAGTGTTCCCAGCTCCTCCATCGGTAGAGGCGGGGAGAATCAGTCGGATGGAGGGAGAAAGGGAGAACGGGAGAAGGGGAGGAGGGAGGGAGGGAGGGAGGATGGAAGGAAGGATGGAGGGAGGGAGGATGGACGGAGGGATGGAGGGAGGGAGGATGGAGGGAGGGAGGGATGGACAAAAGGTGCAGCTTCCCGAAACATGGATGTTATATCTGGACACAGTTTAGTGTACATCTCCTCCTGAGGCGGGGTATCATCAATTTGAAGTTGTGACGCCACCAGTTCAAACAAACAGTTGAATCCAGAGGCTTTGTGATGGGTAGGTGAACGCACAACTTCCCTGGGCCCCCGGGCAGCAACACTTGTGAAGGGCCGTCCTGAATGTCCTGGCCCCCAAAGAGCATCAGAACGGCCCTGAACAACAACATGGCTGATTGTTTCGTCTCACGTTACCTCTTTAGAAGTTGCACTTACACACAACAGAGCGGAAACCATATGCAAGGATAAAACAAATGCACCCGTCCTACACTTTGAGTGACTAAAAGGTTCTGATATGAGGAAGAGGAGGTAATGAAGAAGATGATATTGTTTTTAAAAGTTGCACTTGAACACAACAGAGAAGGAACGACGATGCATTCAAGGCCTGAAGGACGTCCAACTGTCCTGCAGTCCAGTCGCGTTTGTGCATGTGTGTGTTGGCAGAATGTGATCTGGCCTTGACAATCTTTTTATGCTCAGTGGCAGTGTGTGTGTGTGTGTGTGTGTGTGGTGGTGGTGGGGGGGGATTATCACTCAGATACAAGACACCATGTCGAAATGTTCGGCAGAGTGCAGCCATGTTTGTTTTGAAGCACAGGAAGGTGAGGAGAAGGTCAAAGGTCATCACATGACGGACAGCACGGAGATGGGACGGAACATTTCGCTAAACAACACTGCTCTTGCTTTTATCAAATAATGATATTTTCATTTGATATTATCAAATTTCTGTCCAGCGTTTTCCCTCCATACCAGGAATAATCTCTGTCCATGTTTTGTTTATGTTTATTCATCCAAAAGAGACAAACTGGACCGTGATTGGCTGCTGAGTAGTTGTGATGTCACAAAGGAAGAAAACACGATATTGAGTGAAGATTAAAAACTATCTTTTCCTTTAAGGCACTTTGGTTCAACATTACATCATCAGTGGTCCAATGATCATAGTATTTATAGTCTGAGTGGTGGGCGTCTACTTCCTGTTGTCACCATGTTATTCTGTGACTGTTTAATGTCTTTTATAAAACATACAATCTGAAGAGGAAAGAATAGAAGGAAAGACGGAGTTTGTGTTAAATGTCAGTTTTTCTTTCACAGTAAAGTTGGACTCTACTCCAACACGTTGCCTGGCAACAGCTGGCTATCATCAGCACCCACTCAGGTGTGTGTGTGTGTGTGTGTGTATATGTGTGTGTGTGTGTGTGTATGTGTGTTAGTGTGTGTCATGATGAATAACACTAACTGTGTGGGCAGTTAAAGTGCTTGGCAGATTTTCAGAGAGAAAACAGATGGAAGGAGCAGAAAAAAGGGAGAAGGAGAGAAGGGGTGTAGAAGATAGGACAGAGGAGAGGAAGGAGAAAAGGAAGGAGAGTAGGAAAGAGTAGGCAGCAACTTTTCTTTTTTCTCTCTCTCTCTAACACTTTCAGACAGAGTAACGTTTCCATGGTGAACATTACGGGATGCCAAGCTGCTGGCTGGGAGAGGAGGAGGAGGAGGAAGAAGAGGAGGAAGAAGAGGAGGAGGTCGAGGTCGGGGGGATTTTTTCCAGTGACTGAAGTGTGTGGGCTCTCTCTCTCTCTCTCTCTCTCTCTCTCTCTCTCTCTCTCTCACTTTGCGCCGTGTGTGGGGGTGGCTGTATTATTTATGTATTATTAGCATTATTAATATATCTTGTATCTGCAGCAGCTTCTCAGTGAGTTTGTGTTCTGGTGAAAGAGAGACATGGACCCAGCTGGGAACCATTCACATTTACCTACTTAATGTCATCACACGTGTTTTTGTGTGGTTTGATAGTGTGTCATTTTCAGATTTAGTGTTAAATCTTCAGTTTTTTACACTTAAGACAGTTTTCTAAAGTTTATAAAGACCCGTTTACTTTGTTTCGGCAGAAAAAGTGTAAATACAAACAAAAGCCAGGAAAAGCCAGAAATCAATCTTGATGAAGCTAAAACTCAAGTTATTATGTCAACTTTTTAATTATGAATTATCACGTATTGATCTGATTGACTAGTGGTTGAGGTGAATCTGTCTGGTCGGGATCAGAGCTGAGTCCAGATGAAGAAACTATCACGTCCGAGGTCAAAGAGTTTAAAAACCGCTTTGAACAGCCACGTTCAAACAGCGTCTGCAAACACAGACGTTTGTGTTTTGTTATCAGATTGTTTATTTTAGAACAAATAAACAATCTCAATCAAACTTGGACGCTGTGAGGAAACTCTTTCCTTGTCCCAGACGCTCAGACCCTTGAGGGTGGAGACGCGATATTGTTTAAATATTTGGACAACGTGCACGTTTCCGGACACGCTGACGCCCATCGTCAAACAACAGGACAAACAAAAGCATCAAGCCTCCGTGACGGCAGCTGTTGGTCTGTGAGGCGACGAGGCCTCAGTTTGACATTTTGTTTTTTGAAACCATATTTGGAAGAGCGGGGGTGGAGCCTAACTGAGAGCAAAAATATACTGCAGGCCTACCTCCACCTCCCATCTGCACTCATTGGACAGAACTAACTGTCAATCACACTATGAAGGGACAGCTTGAAACATAAACTCCTAAGGACATTTTTACTGACGTTATAAAACGAGAAGTAGAGTCATTTTCTCACAGATTTCTGTAGAAACAACCAGTGGAGTCGCCCCCTGCTGGTCACTCCACACAATACGGGTTTCAGGCGCTTTTGCATTGGCTTCACTTTTTGGAGCAGGTGTCTGCAGCCATGTTTTTATACAGTCTATGATTATGTCGACTGAAATGACCATGAAGACTAATAACACCTCTGGAGGTCGGACGGATTCTTTGAGTCCAGCTGCTGCAGGCGTTCCTAATAAACTGACAATGTCCTCCTCCTCCTCCTCCTCCTCCTCCTCCTCCTCCTCCTCCTCCTCCTCCGCTCTCTCACAAAAACACACAGTTTGCATGACAGTGACGAAGGGTCAGCTGTCTGTCCAGTGTGTGTGTGTGTGTGTTTTAGTGTTATGTAAGTATGTCATTACTTTAAGATCCCAACAACTACCACCTCCGCCTCTCGTGTCCTGGTTGTGTGTGTGTGAGTAATGTCTCAAGGCGAGTTGGCATGACAACAAGGCGTTCTTCTCCTCGGGGAGCTGGTCTCTGAGTGCACACACACACACACACACACACACACACACTCTGTTCCTGCTGTGTCAGGGTTTTCGTTGCTGTGGCAGCCGATCAGGAATTCCGTCGCTGTGATTTAATTGGATCAGATGGCAGGTGATCGAGTCACATGACATTGTGTAACGACACATGTCGGTGGGATGTGTTTGTTTACATCACACAGTGACATGAGTCTGTAATCACATGTGGTTTATAGACACTGTGGCTTTAACAGCAGTGGATCTGACTGTTGACGCCTCTGATGTACAATAAACAATCAATTATTAACAAAGAGTAATTTATCTACGTATTTTAGACGAGTTTATATTAATTTAACAACAATCTTTTTCCCCCATACATTCATTGTTATAGGACAGAAACAACAGGTGAACTCAAAGTAATTGTTAGAATTCAGAGGCGTAGACACGTATAATTATTACACACATGTTTTAACTGTGTTTCTCTCTCCAGGACTTCAGGGTGCGTTTGGTTATGTGCGGTCAGAAGCGGGTGTTGAAGCCGGAGAGCTCCAGCTTGTCGATGGACCTCTGGTTGCTGAAGGAAGCTCTGGTGATACGACTGGACGGACTTCCTTCTTTACTCAGCCACACCTTCCTGTGGACGACACACAGGGAGAAGAAAGATGACGACAAACGCTGCCATCTGGAGCTCATGAGATCGTTAACAATCAGAATCACAACACATGCAAATACAGAAATACAATTGCAGGTTGCGAAAGCGTCAAAAGAAATATTTCCAGATGAAGCAACAGCTGATTCGTGGTTAAACACTGCGGCTGCTCAGGTAACGTTTAAACAACATGAATCTCAAGTCTCGTCTTCATGAAGCTCCACAAGAAGTTTGAGGTATTTTAGAATCAACCAGACGATCGACGTCATAGGCAAACTGTAGACACAAAAAATAACACAACCAGCCAAATGGGGATCAAGCCAACATCTGGACGACGAGGGGCATGATGGGAAAATACAAACACTGCTTCAGTTATATATATAACCCCTCTAAAAATCTGAGTCTGAGCTGCAGCAGGAAGCGATCCACCACCATCCCTGTGTGTGTGTGTGTGTGAGTGTGTGTGTGTGTAGATTAGAGCAGATTGCAGAGGATCAGGGTCACATCCATCCCAGCCAGAAAGATAGAGCTAGCCAGAGAGGGAGAGAGAGAGAGAGAGAGAGAGTGTTTTTGAAAGTGTCCTACTTTTTGTTTTTTTTGGGCAAAAACACTTCTACCTCTACAACTGACCCATTACTCTACTGTACACACACATACACACACACACAGCTTAGTGTTAAGTCTCCAGCAGCTGATGTTGGTTTTTAATCTGCTTCTGTTTTTCCTCTAAAACAACAAACTTGTTGTGTTTAAAATTTCTGATCAAAACAAACAAAAACTAAAAAAGAAAAGTTGCTGCTCATTGAAATTCAAGTGAAGCCAAATCTTCATTCCTCTTCTCTCTCTTCTCTCTCTTCTCTCTCTTCTTTCTCTTCTCTCTCTTCTTCTGCGTCCTTCAGTTTTATTTCTGAGCTGCTTGTCTCTGGGAAACTGTTTTTATTCTCAGAGGAGAAAAAGTAGAATCCTCCCACTCGTTTACCTTCCACCAGCTCTCTGTCTCTCTCTCTCTTTCCTCCTAACCACTTCTCACTTTCACTACTCTCCTTCCTCCTCTCTCTCTCTCCCTCCCTCCGTCCCTCCCTCCCTCCCTCTCTCTCTCTTTGTCCAAAGGAACAGCTGCCTCCTGTTTCCCAGGCCCGACAGGAAGTGAGGTCGTGGTGAAAGTGGAGTCGACAGGAAGGACGCGAGCAAAGTAACACGGAAAGGATTCCTGATATAATGGAAGGAAATAGTTCGAGTTAGATAGTGTCAGTATTTGAATGAGTGAGTGAGCGTGTGTGTGTGTGTGTGTGTGTGTGAGTGTGTGTGTGTGTGTGTGTGAGGTAATAGAGCAGTAGATCCCTGGAGACGGTTACGTCCTCTAAATGAAGCGTCCACACCCTGGTGACATCACTTCCTTCCAACAGAGATGTCAGAACACAATGAGGTTCAGTTCAATGATCGATTATTGTTTATTGATATAAGATCCGTTTGTGTTAATGTCAGATAATTAATGCAACAGCTGATGAACTTGGATTGAATCAGATCCAAGAGGAAAATATATTTTCTCTCAAGTATCTTTGTTGAAAAGAAGACGTGAGGATAAATATTCTGATTTAAATCTGACATCATGAGACGATTAAAGGAGCGAGAAAGACCGAAATGTATTTCAGATAAGAATGATGTCAACTGAGAATTAATTTTTTTAAAAGTACCCCAAAAGCCCTCAAATCGACAAATAGTTTTTAAATGATTTCACATCAATTTTTTCTAACTGGTCTTCACTGGTCATTCATTAGAATTCAGTTTATTCTCCAAAAGTAATTAAAGTGAAAAAATGTAAAAACTGAAGACGACTGAGGCTTTATTATTATAATATAATAGTGATTTACACATGGTGATAATATCAAGACCATAGAGGATATTTTACGATTATTCGTATTTATCTTGTTTAACTGACATTTGCTTTCACTAGTTTACTCTTCTGCTGTATCTGAATGTGTTTCTGGGATTTATTTGAAATTAAAACGTTGTCTTTTCTCAGGAAACTGTAAAAAGGTAAATGGTGCCACCTAGTGGCTGACAAACAGTATCACCACAGCTGCTAAGTATTGATATCCGACTTTAAAACTGCCTCAGAAACTCACCTCACTCCATTCTGGTGTTACGAAAACAAGCAGAGTGAGTGTTCAGAGTTTTACTTCACGTCCGGATGTTGTTGTGTGTTTTTGTGTATTTTTGTGTATTTTGGCGTAAAGGTCTGTACTCACATCTCCTCCACCAGGTCTGCAGGACCCTGGACTTGTCCCAACACAGTCCCACTGTGGGTGTTCTTCACCCAGCCGACCAGGCCCAGCCGCAGACCCTCCTGCTCTGTGTACTGAAGAGACCGAAATATTATTCAACTGGTTCAATAAAACATAAAACTGAACTCGTTACAGGGAACAAATCTCTGAGAAAATCCTCTAAGCAGGAGGAACAGACCCGACTGATCTGATCTGTTCTGATCCACAGAGCTAAACTCTGACGTCAGCATATTAAAAGTTCATATTCTGTTATTGATTAAACAATAAATTCACAGCTGCAGACTCTTCAAAGAAAAGCATCAGAAAAACAATGATTTATATATTTTCTTTGACATTTTCTTACTGTCTAAGACAAATTATTTGAGGACTAAAGGGCAGTTTGGAGATTGGAGCGATGCAGTTTGGCCCCTGAGGTCCCTTTTCACCTGAGGGGCCCCAACATCCCTTGAAACAACTGGAAACCAACACTGACGTGAACTGAATGGGACAAAGGTTAAGGAGAAACTCACCATTCTGAAACAGACTCCTGTGGAAACAACAAGAGACACAAATAAAGACACAATTAACTCAAATATGTCATAAAGACAGGATAAATTCACTTCAACACATTCAGAGGATTAATTTACTGTGATTAAACCTAAGAGCTGTTTTGGTTTCCACTGGTTGAAATAAGCAGCTCGCTGTGTTTTCAGGTGAGTTTGCAATAATTTTGCTGCAGAGCTGCAGTGAACGTGCAGTGAAATCCTGCTGCACAGCTGAGTCTGGTCCTATAATAAGAAGCAACGGATCATCTTACATCCTCGACTCAGACACAGCAGAGAGGAGAGGAAGAGGAGGAGGAAGAGGAAGAGGAGGAGGAGAGAAGCATACAGACCCTGAACGTGACCGAAGATTTCAAAATCCACCGACGCCAGTTTCCTTCCTGCTGCTTCAGACATAATGAGAGAGAAACACAGGGAGAACAGGAGAAGGAGTGAAGGCCTCCGCTCTCTCTCTCTCTCCCTCCTCCTCCTCACCCACATGCTCACCTGGGTCTGACGGTCTCTGTAGTCCAGAAGAACTACAGCTACACCGTGTCACAGTAACTGATACAGAGGCACTGACACAAACTGACACAACTAAGACAATCACAGCAACCAAATGAAACTGTATAAACCTGTTTTATAATGTGATGTGTTTTTATAAATTATATAAGAATAAAACGTCTGAAGTGTCTCGTCCTCCAGGTTCTGGTTCTTCGTGGAAACATCTGGACTGACTTCAGGTTCTTTAAGACGTAACTGAAGAAGCGTTCAGAACCTAAAGCGCCAGATTCCTTCATACGACACAAACTATGAATAATAATAAGGAAACATGACTAGAGACTTTGTTATAAACATGTACAGCGTTTGATTGTCCACTAGATGGCAGTCAAAGCTCAATAAATCCAGCAGGGGTGCCTCCACTGTAAATTACACACACACACACGCGTAAAGAACACTGTATACTGTATATATATATATACTGCGTGCTATTTACTTGTACTGTACAAATACACTGTATGTACAGTATATGTGTGTACTGTATACATGAAAAGAAATAACATTATATATATATAGCTGTTACAAAGGGCTTCTCAAACAAAAACAAGAATTCATGAAGAAGCAAAATAATAATTAAAATACATCATAAAACAATAAGTCAAAGAATAAAAGAAACCTGATATCCGCTGAAATGTGTATATGTTATATGTATGTACTGTGTGTATACTGGTTGTATTGTATATGGATGTATGTATGTATACTGGTTGTATTGTATATGTATGTATGTATGTATACTGGTTGTATTGTATATGTAGGTATATATAGGTACAGCATGATACATGTATGTATGTATGTATGTGTCCAGACCATCTAGGAACAGAGTGATTAGACCATAATGTTTCAGTTTAAGCCTTTTCAATACCACATAACACATTATAATCTCTACACACACACACAGACACACACACACTCTACAATTAGGGCAAAACATACACAGACTGTAACACCCCCACCCACCCCAACACACACTCTAATATGTGTTCTAATCTGTGTGTGTGTGTCAAAACAAACACCAGAAACCAAAGAGGATGTAAGTCCAACACACTGCTCACATGTGTGTTCCTCACCGTGTCCATCTGCACAAAACACTACAACGCCACAATGTTGTAGTGTTGTAGTACTTAAATATGAGATGTGATAAATGCTTTATGGTAAAACAACCACATTTGATGCTCAGAGACTCAGAGAAAATAATGACGCAGCTCAGTTAACGGTTCGTCGGTTTGAATCCTGAAGGACGCTGATCCTAACCGGAGCCAGAAGGTCAGAATGTACAGGAACATCAAGTACAAAGGCAGCACGCTTTAACACACACAGATACAAACACACACAGATACAAACACACACACAATACCATTACCATCATATCATCAGTACTATTACCATCATCTTGCCACTGCACCTTATCTACCTATTTATCTTGTGTTTCAGTTTTTTTTATTCTATCTACCTCAATATTTTTAATTTTATTCTATTGTATTGTATTTTATTGTATTCAAATATACCTGCTGCTATGACAACTTAATTTCCCTTCGGGGATGAATAATGTAATCTATCTATCTATCTATCTATCTATCTATCTATCTATCTATCTATCTATCTATCTATCTATCTATCTATCTATCTATCTATCTATCTATCTATCTATATACACACACACACACAGTACAGATACAGATACAATGAGCATATACAATTGTATTTTCACCCAGAAAATAATATTTTAAAGAGAAATCGATACTATGATTTAATTATTGATTAAAAGTTGATATTTTTGAAATACATGGGAAAAAAAGGGGGAAATACTAAGAGTTTAAGTTCTGTTAAACACAGACTGTAAATAAAAATGGACGACATAACAGCTCTCAGTGAAGCCAAAACATCTATATCGCCCCCTGGTGGCTCGCTGCAGTATTGGTCATAATACCCCCTCCTCCATGTTAGCTGATGGGAAAAGAAAGTAGACGTTAAATAAATGCTTCAGTTCTGATCACACTGATGTTTGTTCATGTTTCTGATAGGTTTGGTTTTAATTAGTTAATTGATTTTATAGCTGCACAGACTCCAATTGACGTCAAAGACACAAGATGGCGCTGGCCATATCTGAGATATTATGGCTTCATTTCTGGACAGCGGCAGTTTATTTATTTATTCACAGTCTGAGTTAAACCACGACAAGGTTCATTATATCTGTGGCTGAGACGGAGACTCAAGAGACAACAATCACAGCTCATTACGTTGAATTAGCTTCTCCTCTGTGTTCTCGCTCTGAACACACACCGGTGCTGGTCCTGTTCACCGTGTCGTACACGACCACGACCACAGGAAACTGGGGGCTGAGCTCTCTCTCTCTCTCTCTCTCTCTCTCTCCTCTCTCTCTCTCTCTCTCTCTCTCTCTCTCTCTCTCTGCCGTGGGCTGGTGTTGTGCTGACAGCTGCAGCCTCTGACATGAAGCCAAGATGATCGCTCCTGTAGAAATATTTACTACACACAACCACAACATACACACACAGAGAGAGCGAGAGAGAGAGAGAGAGAGAGACCTAGGCTGCAGAGCCACACACTCATAAATGTAGAGCATATGTATCCCCAGACACACACACACACACACACTGTACTGTACAAACTGAAAGGACACTCTGAACTCACATTCCTCTGATTGGCCACGTTATCACCACATTGCTTTTACATGTAGATCAGATGAATCCAGATCAGGATCCAGATCCACACCAAATATCTGATCAGTCTTCACAGATCTGATGTGGTCTTTCAGTTTCAGTTCAGCATCTTCGAGTTTCTTGTCATTTTCACCATCATCTTCTCTTCAAGACACTTTTCAGAAATATGACTCAGGTAATATCACAATTAATGTGTAATGATGCAGCATCTGTTGTTCCTCACCTGTAAGATCAGGACAAAGTGTGTGTGGGTGTGTGTGTGTGTGTGTGTGTGTGTTTGTGTTTGCCTTTGTGTTTGTGTGTGAGAGTGTATTTACTCTTCCATTCAAGTGAGTCAATCTATGTGTCCATACTGTACATGGGCATCTGGTGTGTGTGTGCAGCCAAATGAGTGTGTGACGTAGTGCATGTGTCCACGTGCCTTGTGTACGCGTGTTCACACTTGTCCCTGTGTGTGTGTGTGTGTGTGTGTTAGTGTGTGTGTGTGTGTTTACACTTGGATGAGCCTTCTGTTCGGCGTGCAGGCGCTCCCAGTGAGCTGGGTTTTTAGGTCGCAGTGTTCTTTCTGCCGCAGCCGCACACACGTGCACACACATGCACACACGTGCACCCACCCACACACGTCAGGGGAAGATGTTGGGCGCTATTAGGTGCTGGGCTGCCGAGTTTGGGTGGATGGGGGTGGTGGTGGTTTGTGTGTGTATATGTGTGTGTTTAGGGGGTCCCAGAGGTCTTGTCATGCATACGGGCGCAGAGCCAAGCTGAGAGGTTGTGTGTGTGTCTGTGTGTCTGTGTGCATTTGTGTGTGTGTGTGTGATGCTGGAGGTTGTAAAGCCTCCACTGCTGTGTAACATGTCGACTCTTTTTAGTAATGTCATCCAACGCACAAGTACACATAGTTACATGCAGGACTTTACGTTAGCAAGAGCAAAGCCCTCTATGTACAACAAAACACACACGCACGCACACACACCAACACACCTACACACACACACACCTACACACACACACACACACACACACACACACACACACAGCTCCATGAGGTAACAGACACACAGTCAGAAAGTGAAGGAGCAGTGGAGATGTGTGTGATTGGATGTGACTGGACAGCAGCAGCGTTCACTTGCATTAAGGCTAAGGGACGTATATTAGATACATTACGGTCACTGGGCTCATGTTATACTTTACTATATATTAGATTCTATTCTGCCCTGTGGCTCTTCACCACTAACGCTGCTGTCCTCATGTTTAATGATGTAACTGGCTCTGTGGTGGCCGCGCTGCAGGTCGAGCTCATCTCTGCAGAACCAAGGAGACATGCTCATCCTACACATATATATATATATATATATATATACAGTATATATACAGCTTCACAATGGTATAGTGCTGACCCGGGTGTCATTAACGTTTCAGGGATTCCCACCAGGAAACACAGGAGAACAAAGAGGAGAAGGATTATAAAATCCCAACAGGAACCTCTTCGGCCTCGTGGAGGAACCAGAGTGAACACTGAACAGTCCAGTCTGAGGTGTCGGTTCTTTACAGAGGTCGACGTTCAGAGAGGAATAAACCCTAACCCTAACCCTAACCCTCTTTTCACTGTAATGGGACTATGGATGCAGCTGTTTGACTAATCCTACATTATAACATCGGTGTTATGTAAGTGAATATTGATTCATATAAAAAAAGAAATAAACAATAAATAATAACATTTGTTCTGTGAACAAGCTCTTGTCCAGAGTTTGAGTTTGGGATGTTTTCATTTGTAATATAATACTATCATCTATAATAACATGCATATAAAAAACTACAATGGGAATTCTCATCTAATAATTCTATATACATTTTGCATTCATCATAAACTTTACTCTGCTCATCTGAAATGAAAATGTCACATTCAGAAGACATTTATGTATGCATGTGTGTGTGCGTGTGTGTGTCAACGTGTGTGTGTGTGTGCGTGTGTGTGAGGATGTGTTGCCAACCACAGTTACCAAATTGACCTTAATCAAAGGACACAGCAGCACTGGGCCGCTACAATACACACAAACCTGGAGGGTGGGGAAGAGCAGACACACACAGTCAAAACACACGCAAACACACACACTCACACACAAAGCAGTGTGAGCTGGCGGCAGTGTTTGAGAGAAAAAGCAAAAGAACATTTGTCTGGTCAGTTGGTGTCTGACTCCAAACAAGAAACCGGATTTGCGTGTTTGTGTGTGTGTGTGTTTGGATATGGGGTACTTTAAAATGAATTCATTGTGTCTCAGTAGCTAAAAAAATCCAAATCTTAAAAACAACTTCTCTGGCAACATTTCCTTGACATGTGTTTTAGCCTCTCAGTTTATTGACAGGATGGATGTAAACATGAGAGAGCCTGCTCCGTTCTCCTCATCCTCACCTGCACAACAGCCAGAAATGATTATCAATGTCTGACCATGATTTCATGACTTTAGTCTCAAGCACACCAAAACTGGCCTTCCCATTGGCCTCTAGTCCCATTGGCCTCTCGTCCTGTTGGCCACAGGTTCAACACCTCCTCAGTGAACAGTGAACACTCTGCTGCGGGTCCTTCACCTCCCCGAGCTCCTCTCCCACGTACGAGCACGTTCCAGATATAAGCTGATGATGGAGAGAATGTGTTCGACCATACGCTGACGTACACGTGCTTTCAAAGCAGCAGCTGCAGGTCAAATGTTAGAGATGAAATATTAAAATGTGAGTTTCCAGTAAAACATTATTCATGAATGTGTTGCCTGGAGTTCACCTTCATCTGATGGAGAATCAGCTTCCTCTCCTCTGCTGACTAAAGAGTATACACAGTAAGTAAAGATGGACGACACGTCTCTATTTCCTCCTACTGTTCAGAAATCAAACTGAAATATCTCAACAACATATCTTGATCATGAGTTTGGTCGTCTCGTTCCCCTTCGTTATCATTTTGTGGCGAAAACAAGGAGATTCATGAACACAGAACACTTTCTTGTTGTTCTGAGTCTGACCCGAACAATCTCCTGCTGCTTCTTCACATGAGAAACACTAATTACACAAAATCTCCAGACACTATTTTCTGGAGTTGTAAAGAGTCATGTTGACAGACAGAATGTCACTGATGTTCTTTCCCATTGAAGCGATCTCTTCTTCTTCTTGTTATAAAATCGTCTGTGTTTGAAACCCTCCCACTGTGGATACAGTACGTCACGTTCTCTGACCACACACTGACCCAGACCTCGCGACCTTAGTTAAACCCTGCAGCTAAATCCTGAGCTGGGAGGTCGCGGTGGTAAAGCGTGCCGAGCCGTGGCGTATCCAGCGTTTGTCCCCGAGCTCCAGCAGCGGCGTCATGAATAAGTCAGATTCTGTCCGGACCCCGAGCCAGTGGCAGGTCCCAGCCGAGCCCGACACACAGCGCCACACTGTGATGAATCATTTACTGTCTATGATCTGCGGGTTCCAACGTTTATCTGGAGATTAAATTGATCGTCTGTCAAACATTTGATTTCTACAGGGAAACATGTTAATGGTCACATATACATTGAATGTTATTAATCCTGTTGTACACAAACATTTAACTGTAACTGTGAAAGTCTCAGTTATGACAGAGTGAGTGATGTCTATGTTAGAATGGTTCTATGTTTGTCAGGGTGTTTGAATGGTTCTATGTTTGAATGGGTCTACGTTTGTCTCTGTGTTTGAATGGGTCTATGTTTGTCTGGGTGTATTAATGGTTCTATATGTTTGAATGGTTCTATGTTGTCTGGGATTTTGAATAGTTCTATGTTTGCCCCTATGTTTGAACGCTACGTCTGTCTATGTGTTTGATTGGTTCTATGTTTGTCTGGGTATTTTGAAGGGTTCTATGTTTGTCTGGGTTTATTAATGGTTCTATTTGTTGGAATGGTTCTATGTTTGTCTGGGTTTATTAATGGTTCTATTTGTTTGAATGGTTCTGTGTTTGTCTGGGTGTATTAATGGTTCTATTTGTTTGAATGGTTCTATGTTTGTCTGGGTGTTAGAATGGTTCTATGTTTGGTTGTTGGCAGCAGCGCCCTCTCCGGCTCTCCCTCCCTTCTGTCTCCACTCGGCTGAACTCCGTCTGAACCTTCTCTTGAACCCTGGATGAACTTCACTAAACTGACCCATTAATCTGCTTTGGGTGTATCGCGGGATCTACGGTGGCCTGGCAGGGACACCCCGAGCGGCTCCACAGTCAGCAGAAGCAAAACCACTTAGTAATGACCGAAACTGAGCAGGTCACACAACAACACACAAGAGAGCGGATTGCATAAGATGAAGAGGAGGAAGAGCACGAGTAGATCTGGAATGTGCTCGAAATGAGGAGTGGATCCACAATGATCAAAGACTTGATTTAAATCAGAATGATCTATAATTTCTATGTTTTTCTAATATTAAATCATAAAACATAATAATTGGAAATCCTTTTTTAAATATTGATTATTAATTAACAGCAAACAACCTCATATGATTGATCCAATTAAAGAATAATCATTATTCGAGTATCTCGTTGAGATTTTATTATAGTAATATAACATTTTAATGACATTAGTTAATACTCATCTTAACTCATCATAATGTAAAACTGTCTTGTAATTATTGTTATTAGTATCTTTATATATTTGTCGTGTGTGTGTGTGTGTCTGTGTGTGTGTGTGTGTGTGTGTGTGTGCGTGTGTCTTCCTTGAAACATCCAGCTTCAGTACCGGGATGGTGCAGACTGACGCCACGTGTGTCTTGGGACCTCGTGGACGCTAATGAACAAAGGAGACAAACTTATTTCCTCTCATTTTATTATCTGCAAAGATTTATAATACACCAATTATATCTAAAATATAAAATACACACAAATGCTAACATTAAGTGTGTGTGTGCGTGTTTACGTGTGTGAGAGGGATATATGTGTGTATGTGTGTGTGTCATGTCTAGAGGCATAAAGAAAACAAACCCTCACATACACTCGACCTGGCCCTTCTGGGCAAACACACACGCACACAAACACACACACCCGCACACACACACACCCCTGGCTTCATCACAGTTTTCTAATGTAGGTCAGTGTGTGAACATCCCAGATACAACAGAGCGAGGGAGGGGGAGGGAGGGGGAGGATGGGGGAGGAAAGAAAAACATCCAAATGAATGAATCAACCGAATGTTTTGATTTGAAACGGACGCTCGGTCTGTGTCTCTGCCTCGTGGCAACATGGAGGCTGGGTCGCCGTGCCAACCAGGCCCGTCTTCCTCCTCCTCCTCCTCCTCCTCCTCCTCCTCCTCCTCCTCCTCCTCCTCCTCCTCCTCCTCGTCCTCATTCTCTCAATGAAGAGTGTACACACGTCTCTGCAATGTGTGTGTGTTTATGTGTGTGAGGGGGGGATGGCTTGCGGGGGGTTGCATGTATGAATACATACAGCCTGGGTGTGTGTGTGTGTGTGTGTTTTCTTGTTTGGGCGGAGCAGCATGTGTATTCGGGGGGGTTCTACTACAACACTCTATTAATAGCAGTAAACTCCAGATGACCCCGGTGCTGCCGGCGGGTCAGCCTGATTTAGTTTGGCTTCTCTTGGTGTAACGGCTCAGCCTGTAATAATATCGCCAACGTGGACGACCAGGACACGGCTCCCTCCAGAGGGAGTCACCGCGGCAACGTGTGGCCTCCCTGCTGTTAACGTGCTTTGACAGGTTGTAAGTTCTCCTCCTTCGCTGTAGCTCCGTCTGCCGCCTCCTCTTCCTCAAACACTCTGGCTTGAACTTCAAAACCATCCGGGTCTGGATCACGTCAGGCCGATAAGCGAATATGAAACTGTTCACCGACGATGCTGTCATATCTGTCAGAGTCTGTTTGAGGCCGGGCGGGTGACAGACGGCTGTAGGTTCCAGAATATGAAAACAATCAGGTTGATGGGTCTTTGTCAAACATCCGGCGAGAGCGTCGTCCATCCTGGAAATCCAGGAGCCGCAGCTATAACCCTCAAAACTGTGATGACAGAGGTCAGAGGAGGAACCGGCCGGAGGTCGGAGACACGGCGGCGGAGTCGTGAGGCAGCTCATGCTTGAAAAACAGCGTTGTTGATCATTGGTACTGACGGACAATCTGTCATATCTCATCACAGTCGTACACAAACTGTCCATGAACTCCTCGGCCCAGGTTTTTCCTGGTTCATAAAATAATGTGCGCGGACGAAGAAAATCAACAAACCATTGGTTTAAACTGTTTATTCTTCATTTTGTTCCTCTGAGTCATAAATCAGTCAAATCTGAGCACAGGGACCTGATACAAATAGTTTTAGCTTCAACGAGACTCAAACTTTATTTGTTTTCTATGATGTCCATCCTGAATAAAAGTCGGGACACATTGAAAAGATTCTTCCTACAGCTGCAGAATCTGCACCGTCAGCACATCCGTGAACTGGAGCTGGTTCAGCAGAGTTTTAAATCTGCAGATTAATCAACATGTAAAAAAATGTTGGGCTGAATTGTGGCTCACAGGTAATTTATTGACTCCAAGGAAAACTTACTACCTCTGCACGGACGTTATATTTTCACCTCCTTCTGTGTCTTGTTTCTCAGCAAGTTTACGTTAAAAACTCTGGTACTGGGAAGAACCTGTTAAATTTGATGTATTAAAGTTGTGCCCAGAGTAGTTTATCGTCCATCTGTAAAATCAATATCATCCAAACTCACATCATTTTCAGATCACATGGACTTTGCTGCTTTTAAACATGAGAAATGATTTTCATCAAACCTTTCCAATAATGTACAGAGAAACATTTATCTTGCACGATGTTGAAAGTTTGCTCACAAGTGTCCTGACTGAGCAGTAAGTGACCAGCGGATGTAAAGAAGAAGAATCTGTCCTGAGGCCTAATAAGTGAAGATTTAAAAAGCGTCCCGAGGCCAAACACACGTCCCAGTGAACACCACGCAGTTTGCTGGATGAATTCATACGAGCTGCTGCAACATAAGGACCAGCTGCTCGCGGTGGGAATTAAATCTGTAATCCTGCCTCTGCTAAAGCTTCCTTTTCCCGTTTACCTCCACTTACACATGTAGCTCTGATATATACAATATTCTGTACAAGTGTGGCTGCTCCTGACATTATTATTTCATTCAGATATGATTCTTTTATTGACATTAATGATTAACTGGCAACACACACAGAACACACACATTAACACAGTCAGCTAGATTATTCTTTAAACAGTCATTGTCAACATGATGTTTTACACTGCAAAATTTGAAATCTAATTTACTTTAATTTAATTTGAGTGTCCTAAGAATCTGTTTAGATGTTTTAAACACAAAGATAAAATGTCATTTTCTTTTAACTTTATCCTCTAAAACCATAATTGTTTAATATAAGCCAATGTTTGTTTAGTCAGAAAATGTAAATAAAGACTTTATGAATCAAATGTGGATTCATCCCTCCCTCACAAATGCATCTTTCCTGTTTCCTCATGTTAGATTGTTGAAAGTTTTGTGCTGGAAATTTATCTTGAGATTTGAAATAATGAAATTCTCAGACTGGAGTTGCCATTGAGTCTTTATAATAGTAAGCTCTGCAGAGTTTACACAACAAGCATGGGTGCTCAGGATGGAACAACTGGCTGCAAGTTCAAAAAAGCCAGCACTTATACAAAGAGGCGTTACACAAGACAGTATGAGAAAAAGAAGACATGCCAGAACTAATACAAAGAGGTGCTTCATAAAACGTAATAAGAAAAAGATATGAAATCCTCCTCTGTGTCTAATCTGCTGTGTCCGTCCTGCTGTAGCAAACTCCCTGTTTGCCAAGGCCACAGCAGTGAGACAACTGGTCCGTTGAATTTTCCCTTACAGTTTCCTTTAAAAAACAAACTTTTTATCTGTGAACTCAGATTTACGTCTTCAGCAGGAACCGGTGAGCTCCCAGGTTAATGCGATAAGAGGAAGTTCATTAATCTCACAGGATTAATTAACTTCATCAGCAGCAGCAGGATAAAGATGAGACAAGGTATCAAGTCAAAAAGAGAAAAAATATATTTGAAAAGTGTTTTTACATGAGGTCTCATATAAGTGAGATAAAAGTTGCATGTTACAGAAATCTGGCACATGCTGTGGTGCATGGTTGTTTGTCACGCCGTCTGTCAGCAGCAGGAGGAAACGACCTGCGGTGTGGCTGGGTGAAGCAGCCGGTCGCGGTGATGTCACAGTCTCGTGCAGCGGGGGGGCGTTCGGCCTAAAGGATGAAAGCTCGGCCGTCATCCTCGTCTCAGGGAGCGTCTCGGGACAGAGGCTGCACTCTTCACCCCTTTGTTGAGATTCGCCGAAAGACCACGCTGCGAAAAGAAGACTGGTGCCAAGTTTAGAGGGAAGTTCCCTGAAAGACCCGAGTGTCCTCAGCAGATGAAACTTAATCTGGACTTTAGTGTTACACACTCATTTGTTAAAAGGGAACAAATAGTTTGTAAAGCTTAATTCAGACATGAACTCTAGAAAACATATTCCTGAGTTAGTCTTTGTCTATTGAAGCATCTTCGTCTTCTACGTGTACAGCTCTTCTTCTTCATCCTGACATGTTTCTACTCTTCCAGTTGACCGTCCATTAACTCACTGTGAAGTTTAAAGACATTTTCCTTTTGTTGTGAAAGCGTCTCACTCGGACAAACCCTGGAGAAAGTCCTGACCCAGCTGTGCAGAGTTCATGTCTGAAAACAGCTTCAGACATGAGGGGGGTGCAGGAAAGGTTCCAGAAAATGTCCAGAGCAAATGATTCAGACTTTTGTGTTCTCACATACAGAACCTCAAGAATACTCTGGATACAGCGCTAAATGGCTCATTTTGAATTTACTTTCAAAATAAAAAATATGTTAGTGTGGATGTAGCCTGATCTTTGCCTCCACTACAACTTTAAATCTCCAGCTTCCAGCTGCCACTCTCCTCGATGACTTCAGCGATCAGATCTTCGCTCCTGAAGTTTAAAGCCGAGCGACACGAGAGGAAGACGTTGTGTAAAAACCGTGAAGAAGAGCAGGGAGGTTACATCAGGTTCCTGTCCACGAGGAGCTTATGATATCTGGCGAGTGGACGAGGAGTCAGCCAAGTTCATGTTTAGTGAGACCGGACTCATGATAATCTAACTCTTAAAAGCTGCTCATAAATACTCGTGCTGTTTTGGCAACAGCGCTGTAATCTGTGCAGCTGGTGGCGAGCTCGGCCAGCGGAAAAACTGACACCAGCGTCCAGCCGACTGATACTGTCTGACAGTGGAGATGAAGATGAGCTCTTCTTCTTCTTCTTGAAACATGAACTTGGCTGAAGAACTCTTCTTCTTCTTCTCCTTTTCTTTAACCACCAGGAGGTTAACGCCACAAACAAATATTTAAGGGAGCTCTCACACCTCAGAGTCTGATTTTAAATCATTGAACCATACAGCCTCAGTGTGTTTCATTCTGTCGCCTGTTGGTGGCGTAATTTTTTCCTTTTTGAGGAGTCAAAAGTGACTTTTTATAAGGTTTGAAGTCACATTTCAACTTCACACTTTTTAGATCTTGGTGGTTTTTAACTCTAGATTTGAAGCAGATGAAGGATTTTAGTTGTCGGACGTCTGGATCTGAAGTTTTCAGAGAAACGTTGAGTTTTATCATGAAGCTGCTTTATTCAGTGTTTTTACTGGATGAATTAGTGGCTCTGTTGGTTTTGGAGAGGAGGAGAATCTCCCATGATCCTTTGCTGCTCACATATAATTGGTTTAAGTTGTGTGTTTGACCTTTGACCCTGTGATGTGATGCATCTTTAAAATGCAGAGATGCTCAAGATGACCCTGAGTGGAAAACTCATCTTCTGAAATGGGGGTTCATATAAATAAAATCACTGTAACCCTCTGTGTGTGTGTATGTGTGTTTGTGTGTGTCTGGGTGTGCGTCTTTGTGTGTGTCAGTGTGTGTCTGGGCTTGTTAACGCAGCCCAAACAGACCCTTTGTTGAAAGTTCACATGCAGTTAAACAGAAACACCATCTGGCAGCAAAAACGAAGCAGAGAATTAATACAGTAGATTGGAGGAGGAAGTGTGTGTGTGTGTGTGTGTGTGTGTGTGTGTGCGTGTGTGTGTGTAAACTGGATTCAGCTCTGTTGTCATACAAAATCTGCAGAATGAAAACAAACAGTGTCAGTGACGCAGTTTATAAAATATGATATGTTTTGAAGCGGGAAGAGCACAAATATCTCAGGATGAAAAATGAGGATCTGTTCACATAGAAGACTAAAACTCTGAGATGATACGTCTTTATTTTAACACTTTTGAACAGACTGTTACATATAGATAAGGATAGATATTAGATATTATAGTTGATGGTATTTATACTTTTACTCAAGTAAAGGATCTAGTCAAACTGCAGAGAAGAGAGAATAAACAGGAACCAGCAGCTGATTTTATTTTTAAAACATTTATAGTTTTGAAGAAAGTTGGACTTTTTGTTCAGAGGAAATACATTTTACATTTCAGAGAATAAAATGCAGCAACATTCTACATTTAAACAGCAGAACTAAGTTTTACTATAGAAAACTTCACAGTATAAACACAACGCAATGCAAAGCTTTCACCGGACACTGAACTTGCTCACCAGGCGCTGGTTATCGGTAGATGAGACGGCTGTGATCAACTCCAAAAAGGCCTACATTAAATCTCTCTTTATGTAAGTGTTTGTTTATATTCTCTGTAAATGTGATCTTCCTACAGGATGATCTCAGACCCCCTGCGGTGAACAACCCAAACAGCCAGAGGTTAAAGCTGTGGGACAAAAACTAATCCCATTAATGCTACTTCAATTTTACTGATGGTTTTACATTAAAACACAACATGAATCTTTCTGTATTTAACTTGTTTTTTATTGTTGAAAAGAAAAACCGGAACAATACAGAGGAAAGAACAGTGTAACAGTCTTAAAATATAAAGTCTCAGACATAGAGCCTCATTTGTCTTAAAGATGGCAAAACATTGAATATTACAGTATTAAAAAATACGATTCATTATAAGTTTTACTATAATTAAGTAGCAGCAGTAGTGGAGTGCATTTCTTTTATTCTATTCAGAAAATAACCAGGAAAATATGTGTTGCAGTAGTAATTACTACCAACTGGAGGCGCTGTCGTTCCAGGATCAGATCTGCCTCCTCTGGACTGTTCTCGTGTGTGTGTGTGTGTATATGTCTGTGTGTGTTAGTGTGTGTGTGTGTGTGTGTGTGTGTGTGTGTTAGTGTGTGTGTGTGTGTGTGTGTGTGTGTGTGTGTGTGTGTGTGTGTGTGTGTGTGTGTGTGTTTTCCGGTCCGGCACAATGATTTTTATTATCAGACAATAACGGCGTCCCCCCCCCCTCTCCTCACCCTTAACAAAAAAGAAATACACACACACGACCACGCACGGAGCGTGCATGCGCCGTGTTTGCCGACACGGATTCGAACTATTATTGTCGTTGAGCAAACAAAGCCGCGCAGGCTCGAGCCTCCCTCGACTGTTTGTGCGCCTTTACGCACAAGCTCCGAACGGAGAGGTCTTTTACGCGCACACGCACAGAGAGGAGGGTGCATGACGCACGGCACAATTACACGAGAGAATATTGGCAAGCGTGCACGCGCGTAAATGCCGAAAGAGAGAGAGGGAGATTAAAGAGATACATGACAGGTTAGTGTTGGAGACGTTTGGAGACGAAGGAGCAGAAAAGAGGATTTGTTGATGAATTCAGTAACTTGGAGAAGCTCCTCCTCCTCCTGATGTCGGAACCTCCTTAATTACTAATTTCTCCTGCAGCCACGCTCCCTCGCTCTCTCGCCCCCTCTCTCTCCTCTCTCCCTCTCTCCCCCTCTCTCTGTCTGTCTGTTCTCTCTCTCCACTCCTCCATCCATGCTTCTCTCATCCTGATCCTCATTTCTCTCTCCACGGTCTCTCTTTCGTTTCCAGCCCGGATAACGGAGGAGGACGAGCTTGGAGTTCTTCTTCTTCTTCTTGTTATTTTTTGTTTGTTATTGTTTACTCCTGGTTTTGTGGGAGAGCCACCGGGCATGGAGGATGTAAAAGACCCGCCGACCGTCCACCGGTCCTCCTCCTTCAGCATCAAGAGTCTCCTGCTGCCCTCCAAGTGCGACAGACCCGACATCATCTCCGCTGCCGCCGGTATCCAAGGGACCTTCTCCCCCTCACCGGGCTCCGACTCGGAGAAGTCGCTGGACCCATCGGAGGTGGACTCCACGGCCGCGGCTCTGGACCCGGAGAAACCGGGCAAGGAGGAGCACGGGGACGAGGAGGGGGACGGAGGTGGAGACGGGGACGGCGCCAAGGCGACGCCGGAGCAGAACAGTACCGGTACCAACAGCGGGAAAAACGGGAAATATGACAAACCTCCGTTCAGCTACAACGCCCTGATCATGATGGCCATCAGGCAGAGCCCCGAGAAGCGGCTCACGCTCAACGGTATTTACGAGTTCATCATGAAGAACTTCCCGTACTACCGGGAGCACAAGCAGGGCTGGCAGAACTCCATCCGCCACAACCTCAGCCTCAATAAGTGCTTCGTCAAGGTGCCCAGACACTACGACGACCCGGGGAAGGGCAACTACTGGATGCTGGACCCCAGCAGCGATGACGTCTTCATCGGGGGAACCACCGGGAAGCTCCGCCGGCGCTCAGCCACCTCCCGGGGCAAACTGGCGATGAAGCGCGGGCTGCGCTTCGCTCCTCTCGGGTTGGGGATTAACGAGCGGGCGAACAACCCGCTGTACTGGCAGATCTCTCCGTTCCTCTCCCTGCACCATCACCACCACCACCACCCGCACTACAACGGATCCACGCCCGGCTTTTTGAACCAGGCTGGGGGCTACGGGTCGCTGCTGCCCGCGGTGGAGCAGCTGAGTAACGGGGACCTGGGGCGCTCCATCCTCGGCGGGTCGGCGGGGGCGCTGGGCTTGACGAACAGTTACGGGATGAGCACGTCGCCGGTCGGGCTGCTGTCCGGGCAGACGGCCGGGTACTTCGTCTCAGGGACACAACACTCTTCAGCGGGGCCGCCGGGAGGAGGAGGAGGACCTCCGCCGCCGCACCTCCAGCAGGGCGCACCGGGGTACGGCGGCCTGGCCTCCAGCAGCTCGTCGCAGTCCCTGCTCTCAGACTCCCTCAGAAACAGCTCCATACCGGCCTTCTCCCCGGGCATGTCCGCGGGCTTCCCCGGGATGCTGTCCCATCAAAAGAGGGTGACTCCCAACGCTTTCCTAAACTGAACTCCCCCCCCCTCCCCCCCTCACCGTCCCCTCTCCGCGGATGGCACCGGGACGAGGACGCACTAGAGACGTCACGTTAAAGGGCACAGAGAGAAAGTGGTAAATATCAAACACTGATCCACGGATGACGTGGAACTGTTTTGGGCCATATTCTGCCCCGAAGTGCAACGGGTTTATTTTCATGATTTTATTCGCATTCTGTTGAAAAAGGGACAAACTTTTGTTACCGCGGGTTGTACATCTGTAAACTAGACTTGCCAAAGGTAACGCTATATGAGTAGGATATATTTCAAACTATTTATATCTTGTACAAAGATTTTCAGTACTTCATTTGAGTCTTTTATTTATGTTTTGTATTTATTGTACAATGTATTTAAATTCTATTTGTCAGTGTATACGCATCAGTATTGAGGGCAGGGGGGGAGGGGGGACTTACTTACAGGGTTAATAATTATTTATGAATTTTGAGACAATCGAGGAGGAGAAAAAAAGACAATCAGAACATTTTGTTTTCTCTTTTCTGGAGTAAAAACTTTTTGAATAAGTGAATAAATGAAGCCTTAAGATCAGCAGAGACAATCAGGGGTTAAAGAGGAAAAACAAGCCTACAAATCATATCGTACTCAGGTTTGACCCCGGACAGGCCTAACAATCATTATATGAACAGTAATAAGAAGAACAGTCATAATTCATCTGCTCTCTGTGAAGAGTTTACTTCCAAAATATAGATATCCAAAAAGTTTTAAAGAGCTAAGGATAAAAAGATCACTTTAAATAATATGAGTTATATATAAGTAACTGGATATACATGTTTTCGGAACAGAACTCTTCATATAAAATTATGCAAAACATTGAGTTTTTGTATGTTTCCTGTTTATTATCAAAACCCAGATTGTCATTTTCACTTCACATGAATTTACTGTGTGTGTTTGAGTGTTAGTGTGTGTGTGTGTGTGTGTGTGTGTGTGTGTGTGTGTGTGTGTGTATGTGTGTTTCTAGGCCTGTGCGTAAAACCTGCTGCGCATGTGCACTAATAGCCTCCACACAAACAAACATCCTTATGAATTGAAGAATTAAATATTCTAAATAAAATAATAATAAAAAACAGTAACGTTGTCTCCTCCTGCTCGTGTCCCGCTGACCTGCTCCGGTTTCCCGGTGTAAAGTTTGAAAGTGACGGTGGAGGCTGAGGTATGGAGGCCTCAGAGGGACAAACTTTCCCCAATTGTTTGTTTGTTTGGTGGCTTAAAAAATACACACACACATATATAAACAAACACACATGTAGACACACACACATATATAAACAGATATAAACACACATAAACACGCACACACACACACACACACACACATACACACACATATATACATACAGCTCTTGTCAGGTGAAAAACTTGTATCTCCAATAAACATCTTAATCTGTAAATACATTTTTTACAAATTGTAAAGTTCCATTCTGACTAAAAGAAAAATTCACTAAATGATCTCAACTCAAATTTGTTCAGTTTTATTATTTTTTCATCTGGAAGGTTTTATTTCACCAGAGCCGCTGAAAAATAAAATGAAAACACATTTGCACAGAAACTGAGAATATTGGAGATACAAGGTTTTCAGTCAACTTCTATATGCACAAACATATGCAACTTATTTATTTTTGATTGTTTGGGATTGAAATCTGCAGCGCGAGTTTATCAGCTGACCTCTGCAGAGAGGCCGCCATTTTCGACCTGCTACCGATATTAATGTTTGATGTGACGATACTAAGCTTTTAGTGAATTTCTATTTTACACATTGTTGTGTAATGAGAACATGATTTTAAATTCATTTTGTGACTTTATTTCAACCCGTGGGAGGTTTTTTTATTTAAAAAACTTGATTTCGTGTTGTTTTTTTTGTCCCCACAAGTTCAGTTTGTTTTAAATGAAAATATTAGTTTTATTTAACTTACAACAGTGTCACTAAATTTAATGTAAAAGACATATTTTCAACTTCATTTCAAAATGCAGATTTTATTAAATCCAGTTTTAATTTCCAGTCCAATTCATACTAATTAGTTATTTTCTAAACACTCATTTAAATAATCATTTGCTAAAATTTTATTAAGATTAACCTCATAAATCACATAACATAAATTGGCCACTATATTTTATTTTAGTAGAATAAAGATTGTGTTTTAGCTTCTATACAAACGTTAGCGACTAAACTAGCTAAAGAAAAACCACGAAAATGTTTTAACTTTTTTGAATCAGCATTTTTCAGGTTAAAAAACAATAAATCATCTTGTAGATTATTTACAAATCGACTTATTGATCACCTCGTCATCGAATACAGAAAAAAAAGCGTGAAATATAATTGAGTGTATTTTACATCAGCGATGTGACTGCATTCAAAACAAAACGTGCAGTGTTTATCTATCAGAGTATTGATTGATTATTTATCGGTTTCTCTTCAGATCTCAGGTCAGCCCGTCTGAGCAACACAATCCAAGGCAAATAAAGTCGTCTGTGCAAAAATGAATCAAAGTAAACAAGTAAAACAGGAAACGGTTGAAGTGGACGATATTTTAGAAAAACATCCGCTCAGTAAATTTAATCTGTGTTAAAATAAAATATAAAAATTCTAAAATTCAGAAATGGCGAAAGGTGAAATCTTTATGTAAATGATCGTGGTTCAAAGGGAATAAAGACGTTTTAAAAATTAATTTAGAATAAAGTCTTCCCATTCAAATCTGACATTAACATTGAACGGCACTGTTGGATATATTTATTATTATTAACATTATCATCTGTTTTGAGTCGTTTAACGCAAAAACTAATAATGTTGACTGAAAGTAAACAAACCGCAGGTTGAATTTTATTTTAAATTATTTAAATTTGTGATGTTAATGAAATTGAATTTTATGTACGTTTCTGTTGATATTTTGCAAGTGGTAACAATTTTAACTGGTATTAATTTTACAGTGTTAGCCAAGAAAAAAACTGTAACCTTCTTAAGTTTAACTTAAATAGAAAAATAAAAGCTACAAGAGAACACACACACACACACACACACACACACACACACACACACAACACACACAAATACAGAAAATAAACATAAACATAGTAATATTTCAAGATAAAAGCACAAACACAGTCCAGCGGGTCTGACTGAGCCTCGTTCTGTTTGAGTAATAAAAAAATTGTAATTTTGAATTTAAAACACTAGAAAAAGTAGAAACAGATGAAACTGACTGATCCAGGCTCAGAATTTTTTATTTTTATTTCTAAACTCTTCCTGTGTCACTTTTTCTTTTTGGTTTTGTAAAACAAAAATATTTTAGAATTGTTTTTATTTTGAATTGTAATTTGTTTTGCACTTTTGTCGTTAGTTCACTTGTACGAAATTTGTCCCGTCTGTTCTGTTGCTGTTTGTTTTTTTCTCAGAGAAACTTAACTTGATTAAAAAGGATAAAATAACCAGAGTTTCTGTTTCACTGATTAATTTGTCGAATTATTTAACATCACCAACTGCAAATATAACAATCACAGGTTTTATTTTTATATAAAAGCATAATTTATATATAAAGGGGAAGCAGCAAATATATGTTATTTTAAGTCATTAGTTGTTTTTCTTTACGTTCGGCTATACTTAAGTTTTATTGTTTTAAAAGACATAAATGACGAACTTATACTTGATTAAACAACATATTTATTATATTTAATTTAATTACGTTGAATTTCTTCTTCTTATATGGGAATGTTCAAAATTTTACAAATTTTGTTTTGACAGTGCATCATTCCGAATTTTTTAGTGATTAAAAAGTCAAACTTCTTGAGATTTATGGAAGATATATATGTATTTAGATATTTATATTTAGATATTTATATTTACCTGCATTAAACAATTCCGGCCTGATTATGATTAAATAGTACTTTGCTTTGGTTGTGGAGTTTTTGTTTGAAGGTATATTTCTTAAGTCAGTGACGGTTCACCTCTTTAATCTAATTTAACAGCTTTTTATCATTATTTAAATTTCCACGGTTTGATCTCAGAAGTTCTTAACTTTGACTTTGACTCTTCTTTTCTTCCAAAGTATTTTAATCATTAATCTTTTCTGTTCATATTAATACCTGAGAGTTAACATATTGAATCAGTGTTTTGCTCTCAATCTTAAAAACGAATTATTGCTTTAAGATTCAAGCTTATTATTGAATGAGTTCGATTTCAGTAGATTCATGAGCTTCGCTGCTTGAACTCAGCAGTGTCATGTGATCAGTCCGTGTGTGTGTGTGTGTGTGTGTGTGTGTGTAACTTGACTTAAAATAGTTAAAACTGGAGGAAATCTGAACATAAACCTGAGTTTCAGAGACACAGAAACTTCATTGAATCAGACTCAGTGTTTTCATTTCATTATTTTGTTACATCATTTATATATTTTCGCGTATTTTGTGTTTTCCTCTCTTATTCAAGTCTTTCTTGCTACAACATAAACGTCAAGTTTAATTGTTGTGGAAAGAAATCAACATAGAATTAATTCATTTTCTCTAATTAATGATTACAGGTTTATTTTATTATAACTGTCTCATTACCAAATTAATGGCAGCATAAATATTCGTCTTCCTCAGAACAATATTTGCTCTTTTATTCTTATTATTTCTATCAAAACTTGAATATTCTTAGTTGTGAACTTTTACTAAAACTTTATATTTTAGATGATCCCTTTTCTGTATTTGAACGGATGTGAGTGAACGATGTTTGACTGAGGACTCAGAATCAGAAGGTGCAGAGACGAAGAGACGGACGATAAACTCTGAGATTCTTTCTAACAATTCATCGGAGACGTCAGGAGAAGACGAAGAATCATAAATAATAAGACACACAAGAGAAGACAATAAGACGTCCACCCGTCTGTCCTGTCTTTGTGTCTCTGCACATGTCTTATTGTTGATGCTGTTCTTCTTCCTCTCTGTCTCCATCTGTCTTAATCTCTATCCGTCTCTGTCCTCTCCCGTCTGATTCTTTACCCGTCCGTCTCTCGTTCTGTCCATCAGTCTGTCTCCTGTCTTCCTGCCTCTGCATATGTCTTACTGTTGTGGCCTTTTACTGTTTATCCTCTCCTCTGTCTCTATCTGTCTTTATCTCTGTCTGTCTGTGTCTTTGTCTCAGTTGGACTTGTCTGTCTCGGTCTTCTTCTGTCTCTCTTCACTTCTATCTGTGTCTTTATCTGTCCGTCCCTGTCCATCGCTACCTACAGTTTATCGTTGTCTTTTTGGCTGCTGTGTGTCCTCGACTCTGTTTCTCTGAATTTCTGTCTTTATCTCTGTCTGTCTGTCGCTCTCTGTATCTCAGTCTGTCTTTTTTCTGTCTCTCTACACTTCTATCTGTGTCTTTAAGTGTCTGTCTCTGTCCTCCTCTACCAGTGTCCCAGTCAGTCTAACTGTCCTCCTCTTTTTGTCTTTCTCTTTACCTGTTTCTTTCAGTGTCTCATCTCTCCGTCCCATTAGTCAACATGTCTTCTTGCTTGAGTCTGTTCCTCCTTGTCTCTGAGTCTCTGTCTCCATCAGTGTCTACCTCGCTCTGTCCCTATCTTGTCGTTTCATCATGTCTCTGCTCGTCTTTTCTTTGTCTGCATCTGTCTCTGTCCGCATTTGTCTGTCTCTACCTCTATCATACCTTTTTCTTGTCTGTCCCTGAGTCTTTACCTCATCTCACAGGTTTTTGAGTCTGTCTTTTTCTGGTCCTGCTTGTGTCTCCGTCTCTGAAGTTTTAAGACAAGTTTTCTGTCTCTAGCTGTGTCTCAACTCGTCTGTCTCTGTCTCCGTCTGTGTCTCTGCAGCTTTAAGAGGAGTCTCTCTCGGGGGGAATTTAGGTCAACGCAGCGCCTCCATCGGTGTTTTTGGCAGCTGGGGAGGCCCCAGGGGGCGGGGCTAAACGGAGGGGGAGGGTGTGTAGTGATGTAATTTTGCCTGTGATGTCACTCCCACTGCAGACCAGTCAAAAAACCAGTCAAACTTACTGGACAGGCCAACGACTGGTCGTCTGCTGCCAGAACTCAGCCGACCGTGCCAACGTTCAGCCACAATCTGGAAACCAGAGGACAGAATGGACTGTGTTTACAACCAGAGAGAGAGACACATGTATTATAAATATGACACAAAATTACAACGTTACACATATATTCACCATGTATAATTTTTTGATCAACTGAATGTTATGAAACATAAGTAATTAGCTTTAATTGGTCGTGTTTGGGGTTTTAGCTGCGTTTCCATGGCAGGAACGTTTCCACAACTGGGACCAGGTTTGATATGAAGTTATTAAAGTCTATTTGGAACCATAAAAGTTCCTCCTCAGGGTTTCTCCTTTACAAAAGTACAGGATCCTTTGGGGTGGGGTTTAAAGTGCCGAAGCCCCCTGGTGTCTGGCTGCAGTGTAGCTCATAAATCCTCCTCCTCCATGTTAGCAGATTGGACATGGACCAAACAAAAAAAATCACAATAAATGTTTGTCAAAGATGATTTCTGTCAATTCAGGTCGTTTTTATCTAACTGATGTTTGTTCAAGTTTTCATGTCTCTGATCAGTTTGGTTTAAATTAGTTATTTGGTGATAAAAACAGGCTGAGACGTCATGATGGTGAAGAGATTGACTAAAGAATGGTTGAGAGCATTTGTGGGTGTGGCTACATGACACCTACTAATCAAACTGTGTCCTCTAACCTTTAAATAATTATTTCTAGACGTTAATCCCCAGAAACCTTCAGCTCTATTTAATTTTCTGAGCTCGCACCTCAGAACGTCTGACGGCCACCACTCATTCGTTTGAATCATCCAGTGACAAACACAAGGCTCCTCCTCCCGACTCTGACAGTCCTGAGCTGTCAGACGATAAAAACTGGGTTGAAGTGATGAATAAAACATCGGGACCGACCTTTGACCTCCGCTCTGTCGGGCTGTCATGTCTGCCATCCCCAAAAAATGAAGCAGCTTCTGCATCATCGTTGTAAAAAGCGTCTCAGTGGTTTGTCTGAGGAGGCGACAGAAGAGACCAGACTCTGACCCGCAAGGAAAAACACAACCTCAGATTTATCAAACTCAGGGAAGAACATTTAAGATTAAAACTGCACTTTGAATTCAGTCAGTTCGTCATTAACAATTTAACAACAGCTGCTGATCCATGTAGAAGCAAAACAAAGGAAATGAAGCAGCTGCTTGTGGAACAGTGAGGAGCCGGGTAGTGCTGATGTGAAGGATATTTGCTCTTTACTTCACGTTTCACTTCTCGGTTCCGTTCACTGAAACTTCCTCAGATCCGATGATCATCCAGCTCCTGTTCACAGAAACACAATTTACACAATTAGATAAAAACTCAAGTTGTATAAAAAAAAACATATTTGCAGCTACACGTCAAACTCTTTCAAACTTCACTCAACTTCCAACCAGAAAAACTGAGGATGAAATGACACAGATTTCCCTTCAGGGATCTTTAATGTTTGTTGTAGTGACACAGCTTCTCTGCTCATGTTCTTCTTTCCTTTCGAATCAAACTCAGCGGAGCAGCAGACAGCGGAAGAAACTCGTGAACTGAGCCTCCTGGGCCTCCGTACATTTCAGTGCCATGTTCTCATGCTACAGTTTAAGAAAAAATGTTTTGTATTAACACGTCTGTTTGGTGCCAAGAAGCTTCAGGCCACATTGTTTAACTCTCCATCTTTAATCACATGAGACGTTGTGTTGTCTGCTGGTAATTATCTGTATTAGAAGCTTCTCCAGGGGACGGGACCCTGGCGAGTTTTTACAATGTGAGTGGTAAAAATAAAAAAATGAGACGTGGATTTAAACTGTGTCTAGTTTAGTGTTTGGATTCTTTAATTCTTCAGCTGCTTTTAATTTACCAGAGGAAAAGTGAAGCGTGGACTCGTGAAGACAGAGGAAGATGATTCAAATGGGAATGAAGCTTTCAGACAGATTTGAATGACGAGTCTCAGTTATTGTTTTAAATCCACTTCATTGCTATACGTTATATTCTCAGTGTCAGGGGTGAATGAGGGTTCAGCGCTTTACCCAAGGACACTGTGGACTGGAGGAGCCGGGAATCGAACCGATGACTGTGCAGTTCGGGGACGACTACCTCCTGAGCCTGGAGACACTTCTCTCTCCGCGTTTAGTGAAACTGAAGATGAGAAAAAAGTTTGAAAAAACAACAGTGATTTATATATAGACAGAAACTTATTTAAGAAAATTAAACATCAATTTGAATTTGAATTAAATGTTCTTTCCACAAGAAAAATTTCCTATGATGAGTTTTACTGACGTACTTTGTTTATGTGACCTGGATAGATTTTCCATTGTAAACTATTTCCTAAATACATTTATTAGGGTTTATTATAATAATAAAGTGTTTTTATTCCTGCTGATGGTTGTGACACATTAGCTGAGTTCAAAATGGCGACTGGAGTCATCAGAGGTTAGAGGAACAGTTTGAAACGTCGCTACGACAAATAAAAACCTTGTTTCTGCCTTTCAGTGTCTGGAGTTTACAAAACAAACCAAAGTTCTCAGATTAAAATGTCTGAAAAGCAGCAGCTGCAGAAACAAACAGACTAAAACTGTTAAAGCTGAGATTTAAAACAGGATCCATGTGATCAGATAAATCATTCAACGTGTAAAGATCTGAACACTCGGCTTCCAAATCTCCTCAGACCTTGAGACTTTCAGCCGTTCAACACGTCTGAGTTCAGAGGAGACGAAGCTTCCACAGGATCCACTTAGTTTCCTGCTCCGAGGCCTTTTCAGTCTCAGTGTTAAGTGGCGTCTAATCTGCTGCAGAGCCAAAGTTTAAAGGGCGACTGCTCGAGCTGCCGACCCTTCAAAGGTTATTAGCACCGACCTCCACTCACATAATCCTGACGTGCACGGCTCGGTGCTCCGACCGACACCAGGACGGAGAGCGGGCGGGCGGAGGAGGAACCACGGAGATGGAAGTCATCGCAGAGGATCAGGAAAGTCTGCAGAGCACAAGAAGAACTAACATCTTCACAGGAAAAACACCTCAGGAAGTTTTCCTTCGAAATTCAAACACTTATTGCACAACAATAATTTAGAATTCAATTTAAATGGTTTGAAATCTAGCAAAGAGAAGTTGAATTTTAAATTTTGAAATGTTATCACCTTGCAACTAAAATAAAACAAAAACTTTGAAGAAGTTTAATCTGAAACAGATTTTATTATCTGAGACGATAAAAAACTGGAAAAACTTCTCAGTGATTTAATTTGATTCACTTTATAAACATATTATTAATGTAGTTTAACACAAATGTCCATAATATTCACATTTATCTTTAATGAATCTAATTTGACTCATTTGACTCATGCAGCTGCAGGTTTTCTGCATAGAGTTAAAACTTGTTTGTCTAAATGAGTCAATGAGTGTTATATCTCGTGTGATTGGACGAATCGATAGAGGAAGTGGACGAGTGGAGCGTCCAACATGAAGCCTGAAGGCCTCGGCTTCATTAATACACAGAATAAAAAAGTAGCTCTAATATCCTTCACTTAAATAAAACATCAGCTGTTTTATTAATTTTTTTTTCATTCTGTTTTTTTACTTCTGTAAAGTTTTTTATGTTTCCGATATGAAGTTTTATGGTTTCTTTTATTTCAGTAAAACTCATTAAATGACATCTGAAATTGATATTGTAGTTTCTCATTGCAGAGCCTGGTGCCGACTCAGGTGTATTTATTATCATTACTGGTTTTTTTTTGCATCTAACATTTCTGAGCTTCACATGTTCAGTAAATATCTGTTTATAACTGTTTCTACAGATTTGATCTACTTATTGTTATTAACATATCATACATCAAAATACTATTAAATTAACAGTTTTTCTCATTTTGTCTTGTCTAGTACATTAAATCAAGTATAATGTACTTTAAGTTCATTAAAGTAACTTGTAAACAAGTTTAACCTTTCAACAAATTAAATCATAAGTCTTCTTACATGTAAAAGCATGAATGATAATATAATAACTTGAGTCATTTTGCTAATTTGCACTTTGTTACAGATACTTCTGCTCCTAAAAATACTAAACATGTATTTAAAATGTTTTCTTTTAAAAAATTCAACTCAACGAAAAGCAGCCATCGTCTCAATGCACGTTACATAGTAAGTTTGAGTTCTTACTATTTGTACTAGTACAAGTACTAATTGTGTTTAAAATCTCTTATTACAGTTTCAATATTCATCATATTATCATAATAACAGATTTGTGATGTGGAAGATGATGATTCTTGTTGTGTTTTTTGCGTGCGAGCCTAAAACAGCCGACAGAAAGATTGAAAACAAACAGACTCTGGTTCAGTTTATGTTTCTGTTCGAACGTCTGAGTCATCGGCAGCTTTTCTTTCACGAGAAAATAAATCATCAACTTCTGCAGCTTTTCTTTTCACAGAAAAACTGAATCTGCTTCTGTGAAAACATCTGAAACATCTCCTGAAAACTGAGTGAATGTTTCTGTGGAACGAGACCAAGACAGAGTGGTGATGGAAAGTCATGAAGCAACGATTCCAGGATCAATTATAGGTTAAAATGTCTTATTGACTCATTCCTTCATTTTCTTGTGTGAAATCCGTTTTATTATCTGCGTAATCATCATCATCATCTTCATCTTGACCTCATATTATCTTTGATTTAATTTATTTAACGGCATTTTGAATAAATCTTATTCTTACTGGTTTCATTTATATTCTATTGATTAATATGCATCATATTCAGTTCATTAGTTTATGTTAAAACTGTGTGATATGAATAAATATAGCAAAAATAAATCTTAAACGTCGGTCAAAGCGTTTCTTTGAGTGGAAAATCCAGGCCTCAGTTGATCTAAAAGAGAAAACTAGCAGCTCAGTACTTTGCTTCACGTTGCACTCGAAGCTTTATCTGTAGAAAATTAAAGAAAAGTTTGTAAATAAAAAAATAAGCTGAAATGAAGACGATGTATGATTTGACTTAAATGATCAGAGAGATGAAAAGAGGATGAAGCAACAAATTAAACAGGTTTCAGGTCAGAAACTGTGAAATCCAAATTAAGGAAGCATTTAAGATAAATAAAATATTTGGTTAAATGATTGATTGAGTTTAAAGTAAATAAATGTTTAAGAGGACAAAGAGTCTAAATACTTCAAGTGCTTTCTATCTGCAGAAAATGAAGTTTGATAAATTCTAAAAGCTGATAAGAGATGAAGAAAACACAGAATAATCCAAAAAAATTGTCTAAATACCTTTTTTATTTTCAACATCAGCCAAATGTCAACGTGTTTATCAAATTATTCATCAGATTTTGGGAGGTTTTATAATCTGAGGTCACGTGAGGCAAAATTCTTTAATCTGAACAATAACAAAAAAAATCCTCAAACAGAGAAATGAGCTTCTGTGAAACAGGAAACAGCTGCGGCGTCACACATTTCAGAATAAAACTTCAGTTTGATCTGGTCGTCATTAACACACACAGACACACACAGACGTTAACGTCACATCGTGTGTTGTCGCCTATGATTGACGTCTGCAGAGCTGCAGGGGAACCACACATCAGCTGCTTGAAAAGGTGACAATAGAAAAAGGGACTAAGACAAAGAGTCGAGAGAAGAGGACGAAGAGGAAGAGGAGGAAGATCAGGGTAAGAACAAACTCAACATTAGAATGGAAAGAGTTAAATTTAGTCTGTAGAGAAAGTTATAGAGGGAAGTTTGATAGAATATGAAGGAGGAGAAACTTTTATTGTTAATGTTTTGATCTGAGTTTTCTTCCTAATTTGAAAAAGCCATGAAAGTAAATATAAATGTGAGATTCTGAACAACTTGAACTATTTCAGCTTCTTTTAAAAGCAGAATGATTTTGAATATTTCCATCTTGAGATATGAAGTCAGCAGCCTCACAGTCGACAGAGCTTCACTCCGGAAAAAGCTCCTCCGAGAACAAAAGAAAGATTATGAACTCTTAATTCTCCTGATACCAAACATTTGTCTTTAAAAAAGTTAATTATGAATATTGTTATTTGATGTGTTTTTCTACAAAGTCCCAAACAGTTTCAGAAAAAGTTCCTATGAGGACATTTAAAGGTTTTCTGAACATAAAACCGGATCCTTATCCTTTAAAAAGTGACTCAATCCTGAAATATCTGGTATTTTCTAGAGGTTTTTGAGTTTCAGGTCCTCACTTTCAACATTCAACATCAACATTTTTAGCAGCTTGTTTAGAAAAAGTTCCTCTGAGGACAAAAGAAAAGTAAATGTCTTCATTCACAAAACATCTGTATTTAAAAAATGAAGTATTCCAGAAGAAAATTACAAAACCAATTATTTCTGTGCTTGTGTCTTTTTAGTGAAGCAGCTTGTTTCAGGTGTTTTTTGCTGAAACACACGTGTCTGTTCTCAGAACAGCTGGAAAGAAAGAAACACACAGAATCTCTCAGACAGAAGCTGAGGCCAAATAAATGCTGCAGGAGATTTACTCTATTTCCAACTAAAAAGCAGCAGATTTATTTACCTCAGAAGTTATTTAACTCTTCAAAGTCGGAATGATTCACTGGAGGAGACATTAACTCATAGTGATGCTTTCCCACAGTCAGTGAAGGCATCACAGAAGGTGAGAATTATGTTTTTTAGATTTTAAATTTAAATTAAAGCTGCTCTCATGACTTTTTATTTCTAATCTCAATTAAAGCCACAACAAATATAGAGAAAATATGATTTAAATTCTATAGTGATTTTACTCAGAACTTAATTTAATGATAGTTCATTTTTTCGGAGGAAACAGTTTTACAACCAAAAGTTCCAGCAATTTACTTTTTAAAATGGGGAAAATATACAAAACCATAAATCTCATCTGTCTACCTTCAAATTCTTAAAATCAGTCAAATGCAAATTTTAACCTTTTCCTCTCATGATCATGATTCATGTAAAGTATTTCTGTATTTCCTTCATGTTTTTAGGGGGAGGAGCCTGAAGCTTCTTGTCCTGCAGAGATATGGAGTCAGATTAATTTCTTTAATAAACAGACGTTAGTTATAAATAAAAAGCTTCTTCTTTGGTCTCCGGCTGCAGAAATGAATCAAATATCTTGTGATACTGATTAAGAAACTAAACATATAAATATACAATTTGTTCATGTTATTCCACATTTTATGATGAACTCAGAAGTTTGTTTCTTGTAAAAACTGCAAAAATCTGATGAAAGTGAACAAATATGTATCTGCAACTAAACAATAAGTATGAAAAACAAAGTTTATCTTTTGAAACTGTAAAATTAACATTGAAAATTAAATGGACATTCTTAATTAATTGATATAAAACATATTATTATTTTACTATTCTATGAAGTAAAAACTGCACCTGGGCAACTGCTTCAAAGAAATATAATTAAATAAATATAATTCAAAGAAATATAATTAAATATTAGATATTGAGCTCAAATATTGTGTTTTAGAAGAAATGTAAAAAGACACTTCATGTATGTTCTTGTTTTTGAATATATGTCAGAAAGGTGTGTAATTCTTATGAAAATAATAATGATGTATTCTTACATCTTTGTGTATAAAACGGAATCAACTGTTGATATTCTGGTGTAAAATAAATACAAATGTTTGAATTCGTTTGATCAGTTTTGTAAGAATCTTCTGCACAGAAATATAACGAGAGGTTTTCAGACTTTAGTGCAACCAGGAGGAACGAGGACCAACCTCCCACTCACCATCTTTCAATGTGTGAATCCTAAGATTTAAAATATGTAGACCTGTTTGTGATGGAAAAATAATCATATACACGCATACAGTTATTCAAAATTAAGTTGATAATGTTAGATATATTTTAATTCCTGTCAAAAATCACGTCGACTTTGGACGGAAATGTCTCAAAAAGCAGTTTTAATTGTTTCTAATAAGAGTGAAAATCCCTTAAAATCGCCATATTTGAAATATAACGGTTAAAATAAATCTGAAATAAAGACAATAAAAGCTTGTTTTTTGCACATTTAAGACGTTATATTTTGATTTGTGATGATTTATCGTTTTCAGTTAAATGTTAATGTTGAAATTTAAACTTTAAAGGACCCATGGGTGTAAATTAAAGGGTTGTTTTTCCTGCGGTAAAAAGGCTAAACGTGTGTTTGCTTCAGTTTTGACACGTCCCACGGGTTCAGTTCAGTCAGACGAGCCTCGGCACCGCCGCTCCGGCTTCTGTTTTCATGCTCTTATTTATTTCTTTAGAAAGTTCAGCTGAGTTGAGTCAATCGAGCGGCGTGGTCGATTTATTTTGACAGCGTCTGACGGCCTTGGACCCCGCGTCCTGTTTTAAGGCCATCAGGCTCCAACCGCAGCCAAAATGCAGCAAAACTGTGCTGCAGTATTTTCAAACAAACAACGCAAAAGACGAGGAGAAGCTCTCTGACCCGCCTGACTGCGGCGCCCTCGCTCCCGCCCCGCCCCCCGGTGAAGATCGCGTGCGGAATCCAGGCAACCCAGAGCGTGCTGGGGGAGCGCTCGCTGCTGCACACCCAGGCGACGTGACCTTCCCTTCACATCGCCAAGCAGCCCAGCGGTGTGGGGGTTGCCCGACGCACTGAGCATGCCCAGTAGCTTCCGCAGTGTTTCGTGACAACACTAATAGTCTGCATGGATCACTGGCACGCAGAGTCACTTCTAATTAGAATTATCTCAATCTTCCACCAGGGTTTCATGGGTAGTTTTTTCTCCTTCGTACGACGCCGCCATCCGATTGGCCCGCCGAGGTGCCAGTTGCCCACGTTTGGCTCCGCCCCCTGCTCCCGCCTCCCCGTGGCCTCGCTTTCTGCTCGATCAGAGGTTCGGCCTCGGCGCCTCCCACCTCTCCCCCCCGATCGTCACATGGAACAAGGAAACACAGAGTAGTGGGGGGGGATCCCGACCCTTCATCCTCACCTCGCGGCTTCACGCTCTGTTATGTTTGCATGGTTTCATTTCTGTCGCATGTTCTACGTTCTCCTTCGTTTCCGTCCTTCCATATATCCTTCCTTCCTTCCTTTCCTCCTTCCTAACCTGACGACCATCTCCTCTGAGGCCTTTCATTCAAATCGTTTCCAACACATTCAGTAAAAGACGCCGTCAGTCGCCTCCTCTCCCACTGACTCCTGAGACGTCGGCCATTTTTAACCCACTTTCTCCGCCTGAACGTAGGAGCTAAGCTGCTCTGCTGGGGGGGGAGATTCAAAGAGGAGGTGGAAAGTGATGGATGTCACTCGGCCGGGTGCAGATTAAAGTCGTTACTTCTTTAAACAAATAGTTTTTACTCCAGACAGGAAGGAAATGACGCTTCCTCCTCCGCTCGGCCATCGCTTTCAAGATTTAACGGGATTTGCGAAAGAACAAACTTTCTTTGCAAGTGAAGTCGTTTGCTCTTTTTGTTCTGGGTTTTAATCCTCGTTTCCGTCACTGACACTTCCCTCTCAGGCGACCTGCAGGTCTCCTGCTTTACAAGCAGGGGGTCAAAGGTCAGACAGAGCCTGACAAAAGCTGCTTCTCGCTCATTATGAAGTAAAATCAGACTAATTAAGAGAATTTCAGTTGAATAAACGTTGGAGCATTTACTTGAGATGGTTTGTGTGAACTTTGAAAAATCGTCTTTTATGGTTTTCCAATATTTTAAAAGGTGTAAAGTCACAGCTGCTTGTTTTTTCCCCCTGAATTTGACCAAAACCATTCAGGGTCAGGAAGAGTTCAGCAGAGGAGGTGAGACAGGATTTAAACTGTACGTGGACAGGCAGTCAAGAAGGAGGAGAGAGACAGAAAGGAGAGGAAAACATCAGGTCAGACGGACGATCAGTCAGTCAAACGGACAGAGAGACAGACGGCTGCGAGGACGGAGCTGACCGGGAGGAGACGACGCTGGAATGTAAACCGGCAGGAGGACGGACGGACGGACGGACTCAGGAGCTGAAGGCCGAGCAGGTGAAAACCCAACAGACAGTCGAGCTGCACGTCACTTAGTCCTGAAACACGTCGTCTCACAGCGTCAGGGCTGTGCGTCAGAAAAACAACAAACAGGGTCACGTCCTTTCAGTTTTTACAAAAGGTTTTAACTTTGATTTCAAGGTAAGGTTCTTGAACACAACTCATGAGACAACAAGTTAAATTGAAAATCTTTGTTCACACGGTTGAAAACTAACTCGTCACCTTTTGCTGCTTTTCAATCGACAGTTAGATTTTCTTGGAACCCGGATTTCTAAATTGACCCACACACACAAATATACACTACACAACCAAATATGGATTCATCCGCTGCTGGAAATAGCCCCCAACAATCATGTCCACCTGTTTGTTTAATTGAAACCTGTAGCGAGCAACAGCTTTATGAACTTACTGTCTCTTTGTAAATTGATTTAAAAAAAACTAAATATTTGTGAAGTGTTGTAAAAGTTTTGTGTCTTCGGACAGAACCAATGAGTTCAGAGCTGAGAGCAACAGACAGAGAAAACACTGAGGGACAGATTGATAGAAACAGATATATAGAAAAAATCTAGCTTGATTTTTTTGTTGCCGTTTGTCTGTTTGTTAGTTTTTTCACCAGATGATGCAAAAACATTTCAGCAGATTCTCATCACAGTTTGTGGAAACGACCCAGAGAAGAATCTTTATTGAATTACGGCTGAAGAATTCATTAATTTGTCTTAAGAACAACTTTTAAAACTAAAAACAGGTGGATTTATTAACTCATTAAATACTAGGAAGAGCTTTTTCTGGAAAAATGTTTCATGTCCTTATCTTTCGCCTCACACATACACACTCACACACTCACACACACACACACACACACACACAACACACACACATATACGCACACAAACACAGGTCAGTTTAAGGCCAAACAAATAAAGCGCTGCAAAACAAGAAGTAAAGAGAAGAGGAGGCACTGATCTGAGGTGAGAGATAAATTACTATTGGCTGAGGATCCTCTTGTTTGAAGATTGAATCATCAAATTTGTGCGTTTGATGAGTTGCTGCTTTTCATATTTGTCTTATTATATCAAAACATTTCTAGGTATTTGACTTTTATTCGGACAAAATACTTGAATCCTGGTTATCGTGTTCTGACATCTGAGTAAGGGTGCATGAAATACTTTAAGAGAAGACTTGATTAATGGAGACAGTACACAGCAGATTCATAAATCATTGAGAGAATGGAATGTTTCACTCATTGATCTTTTGGGGACAGATCTTACACAAGACAGATCTGAATGGTTTTATGACCAGAGGAGACTGAAAGAGGAGAAAGAGAAGGAGGAGAAAGAGTGAGAGACGTGAAGAGGGGATGAAGGAGAGATGGTTCCAGGAGGACGTGGCCTGATGAGCGTGCGTGACGGAGATGGAGGATGGTGAAGACGGAAGGAAAGACGTGAGGGTGGAGGAGGAGGAGGAGGAGGAGGTAATGGAAGAGATGAAAACACAGTGGGGGATGGAGGAGGGGAAGAAGGTTCACGGTTCACGAGAAACATCAGAGGAGGAGAAATGAACGGAAAGAGAAGGTGAAAGAAGAGATGGAGACAGTGAAGAGATGGAAAACAGAGGAAAGACGGAAGCTCTAATAGAAGTTTTTTCCTCAGGTTGATTATCAGACTAATTTCTAAGCTGTAAATGGAAACCTAGTTGTTGTCTGGGTTACGTTGGACGGAAAATCTACAGTCTTTATTCATGACCTGCAGATATTTATACTTTCACGTTCCTTTGATTAAAATGAAGATCTGAGTCATGAGTCCAGAGTCTCATCATGGAACGAACCAATCTGAGTAATACATGTGTTGTTATTTAACCGTGGTCCTCTCGGTGATCAAAATTGTGCAGATGTGCGAGTGGGCGTCGGCCTGCAGAGCCTCAAACAGCAGCTGGACGACCTCACTCTTGCTTGCTATTGGTCTAAACGTGGTCACATGGGTTCAGGGAAAAACGGTCGAACAGCAGCAGTAACATCACGGCTGTTGCCACGGAGACGACAGTAACATTCGCAGCAGCAGCCTCATTATAAAACACTCAGCTGAAGTTAGCGTTGACGCGTGAGCCTTTACAGCTGTTAAATTAATATCAACTCTTCCACCATGTTTAGACTCTTATAAGACGCAGTGACAGCTCCTCAAAGTGAAGCCAAGTCATAAACCCCTTCTCCTCCATGTTAGCAGATAGGACATGGACCGGCTGATGTGCTCTCTCTCCACACCGGCTGTTAACCTGCGGGCGACCAAAGCTGCTCGAAGGTGATCGTTGAAACTAGAAAATTGTAACCTGCAGATTCTACTTATTCACATGAGGAAACTGTTTCTTAGAGATGAAGCAAGTGCTGGGATTAGGAACAGGAAGAGGAAAGAGACATGGAAGAGAAGAGGAGATAAAGATGAAGAGGAAGTGGAGGAAACACAAGTGAAATGGAAGAGGAGATAAAGATGAAGAGGAAGTGGAGGAAACACAAGTGAAATGGAAGAGGAGATAAAGATGAAGAGGAAGTGGAGGAAAGACACGTGAAAGAGAAGAGGTGATAAAGATGAAGAGGAAGTGGAGGGAAGACACTTGAAAGAGAAGAGGAGATAAAGATGAAGAGGAAGTGGAGGGAAGACACTTGAAAGAGAAGAGGAGATAAAGATGAAGAGGAAGTGGAGGGAAGACACTTGAAAGAGAAGAGGAGATAAAGATGAAGAGGAAGTGGAGGAAAACAAGTGAAATGGAAGAGGAGATAAAAATGAGAGGAGTGGAGGAAAGAGATGTGAAAGAGAAGAGGAGATAAAGATGAAGAGGAAGTGGAGGAAAGAGACGTGAAAGAGAAGAGGAGATAAAGATGAAGAGGAAGTGGAGGGAAGACACTTGAAAGAGAAGAGGAGATAAAGATGAAGAGGAAGTGGAGGAAACACAAGTGAAATGGAAGAGGAGATAAAGATGAAGAGGATGTGGAGGAAAGAGACGTGAAAGAGAAGAGGAGATAAAGATGAAGAGGAAGTGGAGGAAAGAGACGTGAAAGAGAAGAGGAGATAAAAATGAAGAGGAAGTGGAGGAAAGAGACGTGAAAGAGAAGAGGAGATAAAGATGAAGAGGAAGTGGAGGGAAGACACTTGAAAGAGAAGAGGAGATAAAGATGAAGAGGAAGTGGAGGAAAGAGACCTGAAAGAGAAAAGGAGATAAAGATGAAGAGGAGGATGAGAGTTACAACAGGCGGAGGCGAGGCGGGGGTCGAGCAAAGGATAAACACTAAAACCTGCAGAGTTTTAACAGGGCGCCTCCTGTTTGA
Source organism: Pseudopleuronectes americanus (assembly GCA_038501795.1). Lineage (NCBI taxonomy): Eukaryota > Metazoa > Chordata > Actinopteri > Pleuronectiformes > Pleuronectidae > Pseudopleuronectes > Pseudopleuronectes americanus. The sequence goes on along the minus strand of CM076729.1, from coordinate 19,156,774 downwards.
CCTCCTCCTCCCTCCAGAACCAGCCAATAGAGGCGAACAGAAACCAGTCCGTGAACCAGTGAGGAGACAGAAATCACCTCGACGTCCCTCCCTCTTCTTCTTGCTATGTTTTTCCCGCAGAGGCCCCATTGCGTGACCACTAATCACCTCAGAGGGCGAAACGCCTCGAGCAGCCGGCCCGCCACCCTCCGCTCAGCTGATCCACTCACGAACGAGCCGGCTCCTGGTGAATAATGCAGCATCGAGGTGTTTCAGAGGAGAAAGTCTGCTCTGCCTCGACAGGGGGCGCTGTCTGAGAGGTCAAAGGTCAAGGCCCGAGCTCGTAAACAGAATTACACTCAGTGCAAATGTTAACGCAGCCGCCTGTAAAACAGCTGATGTTTTATCTAAAGATTATGAGGCATCCGATATGACCATTGAACCAGGAAGTCACCCGTCACCTGATCGGTTTATCTCAGCTCCGGTTACATGGACATGTTTTCTGATCTGAATCTGGAGCCAGATGGAATTCCACACTAAAATAAATAGAGATGACGTTTGGTCAAAACCACAGTTTCTGTTTGTCTAAATGATCTTAAGACTCTTTAAAGTTGTTGTTTGATTTTATTAAATTGAACTTTTACATTTGTTAAATATAAGTTGAGGGAAAACTTGCCTCTCATGAGCAGTACATATTTTAAAGACCTTTGGAACGTTTTTATTGTTTTGTTTGAAACAATATCTTATTTTATAAAAAACACATTTGATAGTTTTAGTGGATTCTCATTCGTTATATCATTCAAAAGCAGCCTGGAGATAAGAGTTTTACTGGAATAATAATACATAATATATATATATACACAAAGCACATTTTCTTGTTTTAAAAATAGTTATAACATATTAATTTACTATTAATAAATGTTTAAAGTGATGCAGAGTTTTCTGTAAACAATGTTAAATATTAAAAGCATGAAAGTAAAACAGACAAGATATAAAAGGTTGTTTGATCCATAAATGATAATAAAGTTCAATTGACTGAATAATTATCCAGAATAATTACATTTCATCATTTGATTATAATCATTTAAGACTAAATTAGGTTGAAAATAATGTTAATTGTCTCTATAGTCCAACATTAATAATAATGATCTATTTTTGTATTTAAACACAGTCCAAAAATTCAATGGTTATAGTTTGAAGATGTTTGAACCTTTTTCGTTTTAAAAGGTTTATGTTAAACCTATTAATGACGGTTTATATAATATGTGTCTTTTGTGGATAATACCTTTAATTATTTTGCCATAAATAATCCACAGTATAAAATCCTATGAATATAAGTTTAAATTGATATTTCTGTTTATTAATCTGCTCAGGAAATCTAAGTTAACGGTCAAGTATTACTTAAACTTTATGTTTTTATCCTTTTTCTGCCCGGTTTAAGTTTATATTAAGTTTGTAGAGTTGATTAAAAAGTTTTTATATTTCAATTCTTTCAAATATTTGGTTTCTATTTATTCGTATTTCTTAATGAATTACACTAATAACACGATTTTTCCGTTTAGCCTCTGGCTCCTGCAGGAAATTAAAATCAAGCCACACTCAACATATTCGTTTTCGTGTTTAATTATGAAGAGAAACACGCAGAGAAACGAGCTGCCGCTGAGAGACGTTTCAAAACTTTGATTTTATTATACAAAAATAAACTTTGTAAATAATCGTTTTTAAATGTATGGAAACACAAGTCGAGTTGATGATATTTAAAACCTTTAAATCATCACAGATTCTGTAAATGACGGAACTTTATTTAACTTTCTAACGTCTCTGCGGAGCGAAGCTGGTTCACTGACTTATCTCCGTTTATATTTAGTTTTCCACGAGACAGAATAAAAGTTTTGAACTAAGAGGAAACATCAGAAGAATCTGTGAAGTGACGAGTGAACGAACGAGTCTGAAAAACCGAGCGACGCAAACACGACGGAGGAAAAAGAAAAACTCGTAAAGGTGAATTTTGACCGTGAAGATAAAGTTTTCATTATGTGAACAAACTGCGACACAACGAAATCAGCGCGAGAGAATAAAACAGGAGAATAAAGACATGAAGGAAAGAAAAAGTGACTGTGACACCTCCTCACGTCAAATCTACAACTTGAACTTTAAATACAAACTATTCATGTGACTTTATTACGACACACAGACACGAAAATTAAATTAATTTGAACAGAAGGAAACGATTCATGGAGTTAATTTGGAATAATGATTAAAAAAGAATTAGAATCAAACAACAATATTCAGAAACACTGTGTTTTTCAGTGGTGATGAGGATGCTGGGATTTTTCACGTCTTAATGCAATAAAAATATGCATAATACTATAAACTAAAAGTTTTTAAATTGTACAAAGGTAAGAATTCCAATCCCATACACTGTAAAAAATACTATAGTAACCTTTACTTTCAATACAGAATACAAGTAATATTTTATACTTTTTATTCTATTAATATATAAATTGTTTTACAACCATCATGTGTTTACTTGTAAAGTTGTATCTGTTACTAACTTCACAGTAACTTTACTCAAGTATAAAGGCTCATGAAATGGATTTTATTGACGTGATCAGTTCACTGACAAACTGTTTACGGATACAATTAAATACCTGAGTGGATATCATTTTTTTTTCCGAACAATCAAGGAATTTTTAAATAAGTGATATTTGACTTTAACAGAAGAAGATATGTGAAACAGTCTGTTTGAGCAGGTGAGACGTCGCCGGATGAAAACTGAACACTTTGACCTTTGCAGTCGACCTGAAGGAAAACATGTGACTTCTATTTAGTAGGAGGCGTTATGGCTCTCGGCCGCTGCTCGTGTCACTGAACTTTATTTTGGTGTCACCGAAAGTCACCGTGGATGAAAACAACATCGGCTAAATGCCGAATCTGTGAAGTGCTGGTGAAAACCAGAGGATAATTAGAGCGGTGACCAGCGGCTGTTTTTACTCACATTGGATTTCTTCTCCTCGGTTCAGTGTAATATGAGACCAGGCCTCAGGCCACTTTGCACTGTACAGTCGGGACGTTAATAAAACAACCTGTTGTCAGGCAGGACTCCAGTTAGCTGCTGAAATCAAGACGCACAATCAAGACCTACATCACGACCTACAATCACGAGTACAAACACGAGTACAAACACAAGCTGCTTGCGCCAACCATGACACTGTGATGTCATCAGGGGGGTGTTTAAACAGGCCCAGCCCGAGGTCCGCTAAGATAAATATGACCAACCATCCATTTCTACATCCATCTATTTATACAACCATCCATTTATACATCCATCCATTTATACATTAATCTATTTATATAGCCATCCATTTATACATCTTCCTATAAATATAGCCATCCATCTATTTTTATATCCATCTGTCATCCATCCATCCAACCAACAGTAGAACAAAAACTGCTTCTTCTTATTTCTTTCCCTGATATTAATTTGAATACAGTGACTATATAAAGCCAACCTTTCCCTTTATATAAAGACGATCAGTGACTGTATATAAAGTCTCCTTTTTATCCTGTTGAACGTTCTATAAGCTGAATATCTCAGATATAGACGCAGTCCTCTTGTGCTGGTGACGTTAATTAAAGCCTCAGTAGTGATGGAGGAGTTTCTGATTGATCCTGCCGATAAACAAACAAACAAAACACAAACAACAAACAAACTAACAGTAAAAACACAACCTGCCTCAGCCGGTGAGAGGTTAACTTCAACAGAGACTGAGCTGTATAACATCATGTATGGAGTTTCCTGTCATGCACACAGAGCAGTGGTTGGTGCGTTGGGTCGCTCAGAACCTGGAACACTGTGTTTACTGCTCATTAACCTGCAGAGCTGCCATGTTCCAACACACAGACTTACAGGTCACTAATGTTAGGAACTCCTGCTGGATAATGCTGCCAGATAGCAGGAGGCTTTACTGCTCAGCGTAATCCTGTGTACCAACATTAAGAGCTGCATTTGGCCACAGGGATCTCAGCAAGCGGCCGGGTTCACACACGAGGGCGGAGGCAGCGACGCACTGACGACCCACAACTACACAACGTCTGCCCAAAAGAGAAATGTGCTTCAGTCAGATTCAGGTTCTTCACTGGTCAGGTAAGATCAAAACGGTCAAACAAGTCTTCATCTCATACGTGTACGGCTCCTCCTCTTCTTCATCATCCTGAGATATTTGTGTTCTGTTAGAAACCTCATCAACACGTCCGCTCGCTCACTGGGAAGTTTCCAGACGTTCTACTAGGAGGCTGCTGGGAAAGTTCCAGAAAATGTCCAGATAGTCTGACTCAGACGTTTCTCACAAATAGAACCTCGAGAACATTTCAGGAACACGTCTGGATTCAGTTCATGTCTGAAAACAGCATCACATACAGAGATGTGTCTCCTTGGCCTCAGGGGAGTTAATCTCTCATTAAAGTCAAATAGTTCTGAGTTGAATCAAATACAGTAAATAGAGAAAGTACACACAGTACTATAGTTTGACTACAACTGGTACTGACAGTGTTGATGTGACAACACAAACAACATTAAAGTACATGCTCATCTTTAAAACACTCAGTCACTGTTTAAATCCTGGCAGAGGAGAAACTGGAGATTAGGATTATACATACACACAGACACACACACAGACACACACACACAGCCCAACATACATCTGGCACAAGGGAAAACCCGACCAGCCCAAATCCCTGGCGTGCTTGATGACGTGTGATGTAATCGAGGTAACGACGCGGCGTGGGATGGAAGAGGAGGAGGCCGGAAGAGAGCGGGAGGAAGCAGCAGGAGAGGAGACCAAAGGGGAAGAACAAGAAGCGGAGGAGTGGGAGGACTGGGAGGAGGGTGAGGAGGGTGAGGAGGGCCGGCCGGCTACCTTGACCTCTCCTCAGGGGTCTAGTCAGGAGGTTAAGCAAACAGGTCGTGGGCTCTGACAATAATCCCGGCTGCTCTGTCGCTCATTGGCCCCGGGTGTCAGCACGCAGCCCGGCCGCCATTCAAACGCCACTGTTGTTCTAAGGAAGCTGGGACCCGCCCACACGCAACCCACCACGCTCAGCCGTGGTTGCGAGGCGCCACCGGGAACAAATCCTTCCACCGTTTAATTAACTTCATGTGTCCTCCATGCTGGTATTGTACGGTTGTTAATTAATACATCCACTAGAGGGCAGAGTTGAATTTCTGACGATAAACTTAGCGATAGTGAAAAATTGAAAAACGGTCACATCGAAAGCTTTTGAACTCGAAAGATCTCTGCAAAAAAAAATTGTGGAGATGTGGTCCTCTCGACTTATGGCCCTTTAACTTGAATTATTGGCTACACTGCCCCCCCACCAGTTCTAGTGGTACTGCTTCGTTTCATCTGTTGCGTCTGGATCCATAAACTTACGTGCAAAAAGAAGTCGTGCGTTTTTTCTTTGGGGTATCTCACGTTGAGCATTAATGAGTCTTAGTGAATGAACTAAATAAGGATGAACTGTAGAAAGACGAAGTGGCAACATGCACGTACACAACGGTTGTTGATCAGTTTAAACCAGATGCAAATAAATGCAGTCGAATGTAAATGAATTTGATTTAGAGACTCGAGAGCTCGACTGATCACTTGTATTTAGATGTTTGAGGGACATCGTGTGTTAATCTGAAACGTACATTCCTCCGACATCTAGGTTGGATCAGAGAGCTCGTTCAGAGATACCAGCACAGATACGTGTAGGAAGGGAAACAGCCGTTTTGATTCACATGACTAATTCCATGCGGGTGTCTGAGCTCCAGAGAACCCACAGGATCCCAGAATATTAGCTTCTCTTACAACCTCCACCTGGTCCAGAGCAAACAATGCAACCAGAGCTGAGGCAGTAGATGTTTTCGGGCCTTCAGCTTCGGCTTCCCTTTCATATCTTTGGCCGAGGCCCAGCTCCCACCCACATGGAAGTTTTTTCTTCTTCCCTAAACTGAAAAGAAGCCAACGCCGCTGTGCTAAAGGTTAAAAGCAGGATTGTAAAGCGAGTGAAATGTGAGCTGGAGATTTGACGGCGTTTGGTCGTTACGCTACAACGAGTGGACCAACTTTGCTAATGGTCTTACTGGCCTCTCGCCAGCACTTTTCTCTCGGAAGACGTTTCCCACTTCCTCCATTTTTCTTTTAGTTTAGTCACCCGGCGGATACAAGGCGTTAAACGTGACCTCTGACCTGTGTTTTTTTTACCCCTCTCTTTGTTTGTCTTTCTCACAATTTGACTTTCTCCGCTCACCCTCTCTTTTTTTGTTCCTGGGCATGTCAGTGCATTAAGTTTGACCTTTTGACCCCTCGCTCAGGTTCTTTTCCACTTGTTTGTCTTCGCTCATCTCCTCTTCCCTTCCTTTGCCTAATTGGTGTCTGTTCATCTGTCGGACCAGAAGAGGAGGAGGTTAACTCTTGCTGGATTAGGGACCCCTGTGGATCAGTGAAGACATGAAAGAGAGAAGAGGAAGACCAGCGACAGTCGAGAAACCTCTGAAGTATCTGAAGATTCTACAGGATTTCATACTTGAATAAAAGGCCGATAATTTTAGAAAGAAGGGAAAAATCGAAATGCAAGATTATTCTTTCTGGTATCTTTGTTCAGACTATTTCTGGACACAAATCTGTTGGTTCAAAGGTTCGAGGAGTGAGTCTGACCTTTGAGCCTCCTCGTCCTTGTCCACTGATCATGATCCTTCAGTCCGGCTGGTCCTGGGTGCGGTGGTGGTCACGCCTGGTCAAACCTCTTTACCAGCCCCTCTCCTGCTCTGTCAGTGGGACCACTGAGCCGTTTCCTCCAGACGAGCCTGTGTGAGAAGAGAATCACCCACAGTCTCATTTCTGAAACACGTCAGGAGATCCAGTGAAAGGAACAAGACAAACTACTTCGGTCAAAGTTCAGGTTGGAGCTTTGAAAGAGGAAGTTGAAAATGAGGAGCTCAACTCGAAGCCGTTTTCACTTCGATGCAGATAACTTGAAAATGCATGTTGTTCTCTCTCCGTTCTATTCACACACTCGTATAGATCATGTGACCACAGAGGCTCGTACAGCAAAGAAGTTAAATTAGGCGGAAACATCATTCTAAACTTCTCTGGACTGTTTCACCAGATCTTTAGGTTCGCAAGTCCCACTTTAACCCGACCTGCAGAAGTCAGTCATACTTCAGAGTGGGACGAATAGACTCCAGAGATCCAAACTGCATCAAAAAGAAACTAACAAGAGTCTGTGTAACCTGCAGAGCTCAAATCTGTGAATCACAAATCTAGAGCAGCCCTTTACAAACCTTTTACAATTTAAAATAGACAAAAGTCCCTCAGGAAAACAGTCAAACAACTTTGTTACAGCTGCTAACAAGTCTGAGTTCAGCTCTGCCAACACACACAGTAAAACTCCTTTCTGGAGCGACGGGCTAGTCGTATTTCAAAGGTTCCTCTAACGACGGCTCCAACAGGTGGATCCCTCTCTGGCCAACATATCCCAGGATTCATTGAGCTTCCCTGAACGTTTTTTAAAGGGATAATGTATATATAATGTATATAGTTTTACTTATTAATGAAATATATTGACAACAGACAGATGAAGAGCAGGTCCAGTTATAAGAAGTTGGTCTGCAGAATCTAATCTTACTCCCACATGAATGGTGGTTGTCACAACGACGGCGACGGGGAAATGATTTATTGACCGTGGAGGCAGACGACTGATACGTGAAGAAGCTGAGATGAATGTTCAGGTTACAGAGGTTTGAAATCAAATCCACAAGAAGAACAAACCAACTGAGGTGAGGAGTGCGAGTGAACATGTGGACGAGTGATGAAGAGGGAACGTGAGGACAGATGAGGCGGGGGGGGTGAAGACCATCAGGGCTGATAGGAGCGGGGCGGTACAGGTCTGATGTCTTCAGGTGGAAGCAGAGACTGGGGCGCATAAATATAGAGCCTGGTTGTAGATTAATTTAAATAACATTTTAAAAAGTGTGTTCATCTATTTCAACCAAACCAACAAAGTGCTCGGAATCACAATCACATCTTTAAACTATACATATAATAACGTATTTGGCTCCTGAACATGTGGGAAGATTTCTTACTTTGATTTTTATCAACTCAGGTTTTCCTTCTACAACTGTGAGAAGCAAAACATGAGACAGAAACATAAAAAGGAAACAGCGCTGCAGCCGCTGACAAACAGAGCAGCCAGACAATAATAAAACAATAATAACTTAATAATAACTCATCGGCAGTAATTTACCAATTCAAATGCTTTTGTATTCCAGTATATATTTGTAATTCAAGATCACAAATATTTACTTATAATATCATAGCAACGTTTTTCACACAGGCTGCTGATTCTGAAATGTTTTCGGATTACATGATACATGATGACGATGATGATGATGATGATGATGATGATGATGATGATGATGATGATGATGATGATGATGATGATGATGGTACCAAGTAATGACAGTCAAATGAGACACTGCCTCAACAATTACAAGATCATGATGATTTTATGTTTACAGTGAAGTGGACAGAGTTTGTTTCAGCACTCTGATATTGAAAATGTTGATGTAGTTTCACACACACACACACACACACAAAACAGGCACTGTGGTTGGTTTTGGCTTCAGTCCTTCCTCCACTCGTCTTCCTCATTTCCATAAAAGTGACTGCACCCCTGGCTGAGCGTTGATGGTCTGTTAGAAAGAGATGAATCTCTGCTGCAGTGATTTCAGATGATGCTTCGCTTCGAGGAGAAACCGCTGAGGCTTCTTTTACTTGTTCTAGATTCTCAAGATGTTTTATGGAAGCTTGTGATATTTGTTGTTACATCATGTGACTCGTTATATTACAAACTGGGAGGTGAACTGAACATCTGCTCAGATTTCTTCACCCAAATATATATATATATATGTATGCAGGTCTAGTTGCAGCGTCGTCTACAATAATTGGTCAAATTTGTGGAAAAGTTTCTGCGATTGGCCAAAATTGTAAGAAATCCCATCTTCCTGGAGTTAGCATCTGTGAGGCTGAGGATCGACTATCAGCTGAAACCAATGAGACGTTCGGGTCAATGCAGGATTTCTTACTTACTGCAGCTCGTTGGCTTTGTCACGGCCGCATCATTAATCCTGGGATGAGTCTGAGAAGATCCAGTCATTAGATCAACAGTGAACACAACATCAAACAGTAAAGAGAAATATGTCCTAACATTACTGACAAGCGCTAAACCTACGATTCAGTTAGGATCACCTAACCCGAAGGGATATCATCGCTAATGTTCGTCAAATATGTTTCGCAACACAAAGAAATGTCATTAATAATTTCAAAATTTTTCACCTAAATGTGAAAAACATGGAAAACCAAATCTACTATGTTTATGTCAGATCAGAGTATATGAAAATGAGTCGGCTCCGTTTTTAATATTTCAGATAAACTCGACGAGGACCTGAAGTCACACGGCTCCCTGGGACGTGATGACATGAATAATCATATGTAGAACATTGGTCATATAGATCATGAGCAGCCTTTAATCTGCGGCGCTGCTCTTTCCTGTATTACAGCTGATTAGTCGCTGCCTTCGCTTCCTGCATCACTTAGTAACCGGAGTCCATCGTTCTGCAAACTCCACTGTAATTACAGCCCAGAAACACACTGGCATTAAACTGTGGGTCCAGGCCGCAGACGCATTAGGTTGCATTCCACGGGACGCATTATGAACCGAGGGCTCGGGCTGCGTTGTTTGAAAATGTTGAATTTGTTTATTGAAAACAGCTTGTACTGTCCTGATCAGTAAACCGCAGCAAATCCCTTTGGGACAGATGGTGATATTAATATTCTGCAGTGAGCGCTGTGGAGCAGAGACGGTGAAACACTGCCTCCGTCCTGCCTCGGGAAATCACACAGCAAACACCAGCCCACAGAACGGTCTGTAAAAATAACACTTCTACAAGTTTGGCTCAAGTGATCGTGAGGAAAATATTTAAAGATCTTAAATTATCTTCTCATCACAAAACCTTCATTTCAAATGGAACGACCAAATCACTAAACGTTTCCATAATTAGGAAGAAAAACAGATTGAGTCGATTATAGAATATGAAAGAAGAAGCTCAGTCTTCGTATAAACACTGATTTGTGTTAGTATATGTTTTACCTGTGTAACAGTTTCAACATGTAGTGAATCCCAGTGACACAGCTGCTTATCAACCGTGAGTTACATATCAAATGAAATATGCAGAGTTTTAAGTAGTCGTCTATTTATGAGGCTAAAATAAATTCATACAAAATCCAGGATAACAGAAATTATCCCCAGGATATTTTGTCGTTTTCACTTCCAGGTTGACTGGAAAGTTCTCTCTACATGTGCCGGTTTCCAGGATGTGAACTGTGTTAAAGTTCTCACCGACATCATGAGAAGGAAACTGCAGTTTGTAGTTTGTTTTTAACCGGCTGTTGAAAACGTGAATAGATTTTTTGGTGAGTCATCGTTGTGTCAACCCCGGCACGCGAGGCGCCGCTGCCCCGGCTCGCTCCTCGGGACGGGATTTGAACGTCCGCTGGGCGCCCGGGGCTCAGAGAAGACATGTACTATTTGTGTGCACGGAGCGTGTTGTGTGTACACGGCTGCATGGGATGTTTCTAAATATACAGGCTGTGATCCAGATGTGTCTCTGTAGGATTTGCAGCCGTGAGGTCAGGCGTTAATGTTCAACTGAGACCTGGTAAAGCTCGTATCTCCTGCAGGAGAAAACGATTCAGCAAATAAGAGTTAAAAAAGAGTGTTTGTAAACTGAACAGCCATCACATGTCTTTCTGTGGAGAAATAAAATCCTTTACTTCCAACATTCGAAATCACTGGAAGTTGCACTTAAGAGCTGCCCTGGGATGGATTACCGAGCGAGGCAGTGGTGAGACGGATCGTATGTCAGCTGCAGTAACAGTAGGTCCACAGGGGTCAATGGCTTAAAGCTTCTCTGATGTGTTTTCAATCACATGGAAAGTAAAGAGGCGACTGAGAATGGCGGATAAAGTGGAGAACGGAGCGACCATAGAACACAGTGTTCTCTGCCGGGTTCAAACCGACGAAGAGGAGATGAGCCTGATTGATCCCGAAGAGAAACTGGGACGAGACAGATAGAAAGGAAAAGAGACAGAAGGTGGAGGGATGGAAAAAAAACATGAAAACACAGAAGAACCAGTTCAGGTTTCATTTTCTGACACATTTCAAATAGGATTTTAACTTTAAAACAACTTATTTCATGTCGACAACTCTGTGTTCGTCTGTCGGCCTCAGCTCTTTCAGAATAAAAGCCTTTCTAGTTACTGGCAGCGATTAATGTAAAATACTTTTTAAATTTTACTTAATTTATGACTGATGTTGCATTTGTTACGTTACGTTCATGCTGGACCTTATGAGATGGTCACATGTTCGTTAAAACCTCAAATCAAGATTCAACAACCAAGGCTACGATATGTTTTTTAAAAGGAATCACTGTTGCTATGGTTACGCCTGCTGTCCACATTACTCCGAGTTTTTCGAGAACGTTAAAATAAGAACTTCGTAAACGCTGCTGGTCTCGTTTTGGTTTGAAAACCCCGGGTGTGTTTCAGACGTCGCTCCTGGGTCACTTAGTTTTGGGTTCGTACAGAAAATTGCTGCTTGAGCTGAAGTTGACATCTTGCAGATTCGTCCGTCCTACTAACCTGATCCACGCTTTCATCTCATCTGGTCATTTTCAATTCCACACATTAAATAACCTGCTTTATTTAAACCAATTCACGGCCTCGCAAACCCATCAGAGCTGTGGATCAGTGCAAACAGGATAAATAATCCACACACAATAAATAATTTACTCGGGCAGGGTCACAGCTTTGGATCATAAACACTTCAGGCTTTTTGAAATCCAGTAAATTAAAATGAAAAAAGACTTATCGTGAAAACGAAGGCCTGTTGGGACCATGAAGGATGAAACTGGTTAAATGTGGAAAAACTCCAGTCGAACCTGGAACGGATCAAATCTGGAGCAGAAACTGATGGTAGGAGATTTTAACGACTTTTCTCAGCTGTGATAACTCTTATAATAATGCTACTACGTGATATTAACTGTGTTTCTGACTCTCAGGTGAGAAAACTATGAAAAGTGGAATTTAATCGTTCACCTGAACCTTTAGCGTTTATTAAAGACAGAACGTTTTCCAGTAACTGACGAGTCATCAGAGGAAGAGGAGCGTTCACTGATAATCAGACATCTGGAAACTATGACAATCACGGAGCAGGAAGAGCTCAATCAATGTGATACACACACACACACACACAAAGATGATTACACACACGCCAACATGTGCACTCACTGTACATGTACAAATACAAATATATATTGTATATGTTTACCTGGAGTCACGTGAAAGAACTACAGTCCAGAGACACTGAGGCCATTTCCTGTTTCACAATCACAGCTTCACGCTGATCGGCAGAAGATTCAGTTTCACAGACTTTAACCGTCAGTGACGACAAACACAAACGTGAAAAGTGAAAATAATAAATAAACCAAAAATAATAAATCTGAAATTGAAGGAGTCACATGACACATCGATGTCCAACATCTGACGTCCAGAGGCTGGTCTGACTCAGTGTTTGTGTTTGATCAGCTTCTCACATCTTATAGTGGAGAATGTTTATCTATAAAATAATTACATGTAAAGTGAAAAAGTAAAGGACCTGAGTAAATGTACTGAGTTACTTTGTTAGAAATCTCTGGTGTGTTCAGGTTCATCGATAAGACAGAACAGTAACACACACACACTCACATACACACACACACGTGCAGATGTTGTACCTCAGCCTCAAGGGACGGAGACATAAATAAGCACACACACACACACACACACACACACACACACACACGAATGCTCTTTTTTGTGCTGTATGAGTAAATACATTAGTCTCACACACACACACACACACACACACACACACACACACACACACACACACACACACACACGGAGGGCGTGATGACACACATCATGTCATATCTAAACAGAAGAAGAATTATAGGCCAAGAAATAACAGATGATTCCTCTGAGGCGAAAACACTGAATAAATACACACGAGTACAAATTACTACAGGTTCTACTGCAAACAACTTGATCCTGATGACACAAGAGCATCCTCCAATAAGATCTGACACGACCACGTTCACTGAACATCTGTCCAAACGTGTCCAACTCAAAAGAACACCTTGTTCAGGGGGAACAAGGTGGTTAGCATAGCTTAGCTTAGCATAAAGACAGGAAGCTCAGGTGTGTATCGGCTCCAGCTCTGATTGACAGCGTTGGAAATGTGACAGTTGAGTTTGTTGTGACGTCCAATCAACCTCGAAGATCAGTCTGTGACATGACGGGTCCCAAAATGTGAAGCCAAAGAGTATCTATCACCCCCTGGTGGCTGCCTACAGTACAGGTCATTAAGCGCTCCTCCTCCCTGTTATCAGATGCGACGTGGACCAAACAAAAAAATCTAAGTACGCGTTAAATAAATGTTTGTTAAAGATGGTTTCTGTGATTTTAGCAAATTCTTATCACAGTGATTGTTCAAGTGTTTCTGATCACTTTGATTTTTAATTATATGATGATATATAAACAGACTGAGATGTCATGATTGACAGCTGAGCCTTTATTTGGTTTCTACTGTTTATTAACTCTATGATCTTTGTGACATCAAATATAACACCCCAGAAAAAACATGAAATAATCAAATGGAATTTTCTTTGTTTTTCAGAAGTTTTACCCACGTTTAAAAAATATCACACACACACACACACACACACACACACACACACACGTCTGAAACACAACAACCAAATAATCAAATGTGATTCATCCTCTGAAGACCAGGAACTTCTCAACCAACATCTGAGAACTGTTCCTATTTTGGACCAAAATGCTGGAACTGCAGATCAATACTGCACACACACAAGCACACACACAGACACACACGCACACACACTCTGGCTTGGTGCCAGTCGTACCCGCCGTTAATGAGCAGTGAAGCGCTGACCACCAATGGACTGTTAATCAAATCAGAACTGACTCAAACAATGGACGGCGCTTCTGATTGCACACAAGCAAACGCACACACACAAGCACGCACACACAGTCGCACACACGGTTACGCCAGGGTCTAATGAAACAAGATGGCCGCTGCTGTGGCGTAAACACAGAGGTCATTGGGTGTGTGGAAGCTGTTCGAAACAGTTGGGTTAAAAAAATTAAAAGAACAAGAAGAAAAGAAGCTGTCGGGGGTGGTGACCGGGTTGATGGGGGGGGTGAAACCTCACACACACACACACACACACACACACACACACACACACACACACACTCTTGGGGTGTGTTTAGGGGCGACTCTCTTGCAGAGGAAAGCGAAGGTGCTGCTGAGGTCGTGAAGCTGCCTCCACTTTTGGGAAGCTTCAAAATTTCACGAGCAGAAAACGGAAACGGTCCCAGGACACAAAATGGCGGCTGAGGGGGTTGACGGTGCATTATCGCCATGGTAACGCTGCACGAGGTAGGTGACACTGCGGCCGCCTGACGCTCGGTTGTGTTCTGTGCTGCTGGTGAAAAGTAGTTTTTCTGTTTGTGGAGGTTCTGAGATGCGTTGAGGTAAAAACGTGTGATTCTGTTCAGAGTCGTGGATTTAAGACGCTGTGACGCTGATTTCGGTAAAAGACCAAAAATCTCCCAAAAATAACCGTTAACTAAGAAATCATAATAATTTGCCACAGCGATGAGATTTGATCGCTGGTTCACACAAATATACAAAAACAAATTGAATTGTTGCGCAGGAATATTCTCAATTTCTTTGTTGACGCGACCAGAAATCTGCAGCTACTGACTAAATATCATCTCATTTTGATAAAAATCAATTTTTTGCAGATGAAAACGTCTAAATATCTCACAGAGTTTACAGCTACAATGTACTTTTCCATGTTTAAAACCAGACTGTGCAGGTTTGAACTGCTGAATTCCTGTCATAATAACCATCAACCAGCACCAACACTGTGCAGAGGAGGAGTAAAGTGATTTATTATTATTCTAATGCGTCACAACCACGTCAGATTAATTAAACTTCTGTTTGTGAGCGTTCACAGCTTCCGACAGACGACTGCTGCACTTTAATGGATCCGCGTTTTGTCTTCATTTCAACATTAAATATTAACATGAACACAACTTTAATTTGAAGGGATTTTTAAATGATGAATTTTAAACACAATGAATATGTAAACGAGTCAAACAGGCAGATGTTAAAGGAACAAAGAGCTAAATATGATCAAATTTTGTTATTTTTAATTGTTGTCGTTTCTTATTTGACAAGCGTGACAAACTGAATTTGAAAAGAATGTGTTAAAAAATAAACAAAAATATTAAACAATATTGTATGTAATTTTCTCTGTTGTATTTTAACAGCACCGTTGTTTCCTCTTTTGTAGAAGAATGAAAAAGGTTTCTGAATGAGTGTTTGTTTTTTTCCTTTGTTGTGGGATTTATAGGAAAATTTCACATTTCATTTATGAGTTAAAGCGGCAACTTCATTGCTGAAATAATTTTTAGTGTATTTAAAAAGAAATTCCTCTATTTTTGCACGATTTATTTTGGATTTAGCTTTTAAATGTATTATTCTGATTAACACCAGTTTACCATCCTGCATTCATTTTATTTGAACCACCGTTTAATGACGAGTGTGTAGGTTTAACTTTGTATTTGTGTTAATTAGATTTCATAAATAATTCAAAAAATCTTTTCAAAATTAGTTTTAATATATTTGGACGGAATAATTTATTTTAGGAGAAAAAATGCACCTTTATAATAAATACATTTTCATTCTCAGTATTTCTTACATCACGTCTCTAAATAAATGATGCAGAAATTACTTTATCTATCTTCAATGTTTTTGCTTCATTGAAAATTGTATTAATCGTAAAATCTATCAATGCTGGGAAAACTAATCTTTGTTCTGAGATTTATTTTGTATTAATATAATGCGTCTCTTAACAGTAATCACAATGAAAATCAAATCATTGCACTGTTGTTGTTATTGTAAAAAGATGCAGCGCTGCACAACGTGAGAAATAACTATTTTCCAAAACAAGTCATTTGTTTTGGAAAATAGTCCAAAAACAAATCTTATAGATAAACTCAAAAGTCTCAGGTTTGATACATAAATTCTGTTAAAAAGAAAAAACGAATCAACGAAGATCGAAGTTGGAAATTGACCCTGAAATCTCGCTGAAAGTCTGAAAGACAAGTAACAATATATATATATATAAAAAAAGAGAAGTTTAGGGAAATAAAACGTATATATTTATATAATAAAAGGATTCTTTATCATCGAAAGAGTCAAAATGTTTTTTTAATTTAGTTTTTTCGAAAAACAAAAAGCAGAAAGAAAAAGACGTGACTCTGTGGAAATGACAAAACAAAATGATGAATGTGTTCAGGTCCAGTTTGACGAGACGTCTCACCGGTTCCTGCAGCTGAGTTCGACCAATCAGAGCGCTCCGCTGAGCTGACTGTTGTATAAACCTCTGTCAGGTGATGTAAACATTAGAGTTAGAATCAGTTTCTTTAGTCAAAGCTGTGCACATCACAGACCACCTGTCAATCAAACGGTGGGGGCGGACACAATGACGTCGTCTTTATATATTTATTAAAATATATATTTATCATTGATCTACTTATGTAAAAAGTTGCATTATTTTGTGTGGATTTAAACAGCAGGAATATTGTTCATAACACACTGTTATATAATGATAAATGCATAAGGACATTTAAAGTGTTTAATAACGTTAAATATTGTAACTATAAACACATATTATCATAATTTATTATAGTTACATAAGTAACATTGGAGCTTATTAAGACTTAATTATCATCAGTTGTAAAAGTTTATTCAGTTTTTAAACACCGAGCAGCAACAACATTAAAACACGGAACAGAATCTAAAATTTAACTGTTGTATTATTAAATAATTTGGAAACAGAAACAACAGAGGAAACTTTTTTTTATTTTGGGACTAAAACTTAAGACGTCATTTATAGCATTTTTATTTTCTTTAAACTCAGCATCTGATGCTATGAAAAAAAAACCCTGGTGCGTCAAAGGTATTTATTTTTTTGTCAATAAACAGATTTTAAATAAGGTTCTATTGGATTTAATTTCTCAGTTTGAATATTCAGGTTAAATCTGTGAAATATGGTGAAACACACTGGATCAGAGGAAACTATTTGCCCCGTCGCCCCCTAGATGTCAGCCAGAGAGAAGAACCCTCAGTGTTCGACAGGCAGTTCTTCATGTTTGTTTTATAAAGACACTGAGCTGGTTTCAGTTTCAGTGGGAACGCTGATTTTATTCTCAGCAAATATTCATGATCTGTTTGATCAGAGGGAGAATGGAATAATATTAATATTTATTTACTTCCAACTGGAGCGAGTAGAGTTCAGGGACTGAGATAAATGTGGGTGAACAGGACGTCAACTGGAGGTTTTGTAATTAACAGAAAAATGTTGATTCATTGTTGGATGAATAAATAATCTTTTATATATTTAGCAGTGGCAAAATGTGTTTTAAATTAATTTACATAGGAGTACCTGCAGTTTATGTATTTATCATTTGCTGCTCCACTTCAGTCCACAGTGAAACGTTATCATATATTTACGGTATTTATATGGGATTACTGTATTTCAATGTTTATTGTGGTTTTAATTTTACGCATCTTCGAGCTCCCTTATGTGTTTTTTTATTACACTTTAGACGTGTAATATATAATAGCATATTCAAATATTATTATAATATGTATTAGTATGTAAACAGTTTAAACTGACTTCATCTCAACCAGCTCTTTACTTTCATATTGAAACATAATTACTGACTTTACTCGCTTATACTTTTAGTGAATTTTTCAACTTCTGCTTTCTGATATCGTTTGTTTCAACCTTATTATTTACAGTGTGTATTATTATTTTGTTGTGAAACAGGTTAAAGTTTACGTACATGTATGTGCAGGTGACAAAGGAACAAAATTATAAAGACTTGAAACCGTTTGAAAACAGAATCATGCAGCAGCACGAAATTCATCCTTCATCCCCCGAAAATCAAGCTCGTAAAGAAAATAAAGTATTTTTGTGTCTGTCGGGAAATTTTACAAACATTTATTGAAGTGCAGGAAGCAGCAGAGGATTGTGGGATCATGTGTGACGACGTGTCGGCTGAAAATCCACATTCACTCTACAACATGTTGAGCGTTTAAATGTGCAGATTAATCCTGATTTTACAGGTGTAATCCAGGACGTGTGTGTGTTAGTATATGTTTGTGTCTGTGTGTCTGTGTGTGTGTGTGTGTGTGTGTGTGTGTGTGTGTGTGTAAATTGATCATTGGTTAGAAATGTACGATACCTCTGCCGCTCCTCCTGTTTCTCTTTCACCTCCTGGTTGAAGCTCATCAAAATCCTAAACTATGAAAATATTATGATGCGACCGAGGTTCTTTAATCTAACTGCAAATAAAATCTGAACAAAATCAAAACAAAAACCATAGAACTGCGACAGAGAGAAAAGTATTTTTATTCCCAGAGCAACGTCGACTCTTTCTTCTGTTTCACTGTCGATCAGCAACTTCTTCAGAGACTCGTGTTGTCGTCTGCTGGAGACTGTGAAGATTATTTGGTTCTGATTGTTGCTCTGATCTGTTCATTTAGTGATTGTGCTGTTAATGCAATATATTCTCACTGCCTCAGGGTTAGGGACAGACAGACAGACAGACAGACAGACAGACAGACAGACAGACAGTCGTCCTGCAGACAGTCCTGCAGGGACTCTACTGCCCCCTGATGGAACCCAGACAAAATAAATCAACCATAAACATAAACACATGAACACGGAGCAGACACAACATTACAGCAGAGTTTAACCCTTTCATGGACGTATTATGAGACAAATGGTCTTTTACAGATTCATGATTATCTTTATTTTACAAATCCAGTTATTTTCCTGAGAGGAATATGATGTGCTGTTTCCTTTTTATGTTGAGGAGCAGAAACCTAAGAGTTTTAATCTGTTATTATTACTATTATTATTAACAAGTTATAATTAGATGCACAGATTAACAAATCTTGTACATTTAATGTTCTGTATAAAAGTTAAACTATTTAGTTTTGCCGGAATTCTACAACAATGTGGAAAATATGAATGAATCTGCCGGAACTGGAAAAATAACGATAAGAAAATAATAATTTTTGTCAGCGCCATTTTTCATGTGTAAAGTTTTAATTGAATGGACTAATGTGTAAATCTGTACGATCGTAGACGACTTAGTTAATTTGTATTAAAATCATCTTTGAGCAAACGGTAGATAAACAGGTTTCACAAACATGTTAATAAACACATTTTACATGAGTTGACTTCTTCATGACGCACCTGTGCATTAGCTGCCATGTCGGCCATCTTGGATTGAAGGTGTTAGAGTGGCTGTTGATCCCCTGACACTGCCCCCAGGTGGTCTGGAGACTCTACTGACCCGAGACAGAGTTTAATTAACTGACTGTAAATGACAGAATGAGCGTAGTAGCAGATTAGTGTATAATAGTATATACAGAATGTATAATAGATACATATATATACAGTATATACTATAGTATATAAAATACGTATGAATCTTACAGATGAAATGATCCAGGTCTGAATTTCCTCCAGATTTGATTATCATTCAAATCATTCACATCAATTAATTATTATTTTATCTCTTGTTTTTTATCTCTAACTTTTTGTTTGAGGTCACATGTCTGGTAATTTGAGTTCTGCCTCTGTCTCCTGGTGCAGTGCATTGTGGGTCAGCAGTTCTGATCAACATCAAGTTCTACAATCAGGAGATTTTTAGTTTGAAGACATAAAAACTTTACAGAGTTTCTGTCTTACCTCAGAGGAGAAGCTCCGTCCTCTCCAGCCAATCAGAGAGCAGCTCCCGACTGGACCGACTGGTTCTGCTCGGTCCGAACTTCCTCCAGCTGCTGCTGCTGCAACAAGACTGAAGAAACAGAGAGGAGGTTCAACACACACACGCACACACACACACACACACACACACACACACACACACACACAGAGGGAACACAATAAGAGTGTGTAAGTGTGTCTCTGATACAAAAGAAAGAAAGAGGCCCAGAGATGAGAGGAATGTCTTAATGACTATAACTGGGTTTGTGTAGTTTTGTGTCTGTGTGTGTGTGTGTGTGTGTGTGTGTGTGTGTGTGTGTGTGTACAGTACAGATTCTATTACAGTCATGATATTAAAGCGTTGAACAGAACAAATAACGTCAGAGACAAACCAGTGGTGGAGATATGTAAAATATAAAGTACGTGCTGAAGGTTGCGATAGACAACAGATCACAGCTTCATTCAAATCAAGGGGGTTCATCCTCTGGAGAGCAGAAATGTGAGGCTGTGATGAAGCAGAAACTTTGGTTTACTTTTATCAAATATAACAGGAATAAAAGAATGCAATTACAGTATGAATATGTTTGTATTTATGTGAGGAAAAGCTCTGAACTTTTGTATAACTTTCTGAAATATGGAACTGAGTGATATTAACACAACTGGTACAGTATGAGTTTGTGTGTTTGCAGGTTTTGGGGACGGGGCTCCGTTGTTTCTGCCGTCGAGCCGGAGAGGGAGACAGTTTGGCGGGTAGCCAGGACCGACCGGAGCCCTGAGACGTCCTGGAGAGTGACCTCCTGACCTGCCTGTCGCTCTGCATGAGCATCTCCCATACAAACACACAGACACACACAGACACACACAGACACAGACACACACAGACACAGAGAGAGAGCGAGAGAGAAGCCAATGGGGTTAGTCAAGGGTGGCAATAAGTGTCTGTGTTTGCATAGCTGGCTGATTGTCTATGAGCAGCTCTGACTGTGTGTGTGTGGGTCTGTGTTAAAGGTGAAGGAGGCACTTTGTGTTAAACTTCTCTGGTGGCTCCCTCTCTTGGACCAGTCACAGCTCTACAAGCAGCTCCAGTTTTCATCCCTGACATGTATGGATGGATATTTATGACTTTAAAATAAATATAATTTCATTAAAAAAGACACAACACACTTTTGAATTACCCACAGTTCATTGCAGTAAGGCTCAAATTGTCTTGGCTGACACAATTAGAAAATAAAGTCACAGCTCTGAGTTCAAGTCACTTTTCACGTGTTTTGGTTCTGCTCCATCATCAGTGTAACAAAGGAGGCGTCTGATTGGTCCAATCACAGACAGAGTCGTGAAGGATGACTGTGTCTTCAGAGACGTGAGCTTGCAGCTCAGATGAGACTGTCTGGACCAGACCTGACCTCTGGCTGTGGATCTGTTCTGGAGGGACTCTGCAGTCTACTGGAGGATTTGTTATAGAACATGAAGATACTGGGAAATAATTAAAGAACGAAACAGGAATATCAGGAGCAGCAGGGAAAAGTCAACAGTAATAATTTATACCAATCAATACCTGAGAGACGGATGTGGATCAATTGATCAGTGTTCAATTTAACCATCAGAGGAAGAGAAGTGTGACTTGATCTAAAATGAAATGTTCTGGAGTGGACGTGTTGATGAGGTTTTTAACACGTGACGGACGTGAAACTGGAAGAACACAAATATCTCAGGATGAAGAAGAGGAGGAGCCGTACACGTAGAAGATGAAGACGTCAACATGGAAAGCCAAGGAGATTCCAGAGCTTTTGGTGATGAGGCTCGAAGCCGGTGTGGATGAGCTGTAAACAACAACACAGATCTTTCCACAGCAGAATTTATACGTCATGTCCGGCCTCCTGCTTCTCTACAGGCTCCGCCCCCTCGCCTGGATGCTCCCCACATGTTCCTGTTGGTGTGAACGAGTCGGACCCGGAACAATCTGCTGCTGCTGCTTCACACGAGAAACACTGACTACAGACACAAGTTTGTTCCGGGACATCAGGTGACATCACAAGTCTCAGAATCATACAAACTCCTCCTCCATCACGATCATGTTCCTGACCTCTGGGCAATGTTTACCCCTTCTCTCCACCCACTTACTCACACACACACGAGGACATACAAACACAGACACACACCATCCCCCTCTTGGCCTTCTGGCAGTTTGCTGTTGTATTGAAACACAACTAACCTGCTGCCCTTTAAGTGTTCCTGCTAAACCAACCAACCAACCCATCTGTCCGTCAACCCTCCACGCTTCATACATCACCTATTGTTAGAGGGGAGACGTCATAACACACAACAACACACACCAACACGCATGCACACACACACACCAACACGCATGCACACACACACACCAACACGCATGCACACACACACACCAACACGCATGCACACATGCCTGCGCACACACCAACATGCATTCACACACACCAACACGCATTCACACACACCAACACGCATTCACACACAGCAACACGCATACACACAAACCAACACGCATACACACAAACCAACACGCATACACACACACCAACACGCATTTACTCACGCCAACACACATTTACTCACACCAACACCATGCACACACACCAACACGCATTCACACACACCAAGACGCATACACACACACCAACACTACTGCACACACACCAACACGCATTTACACACACCAACAAGCCTGCACACACACTAAAGCACATGCATACACACACACTAAAACGCATTCACTCACACCAACTTGCCTTCACACACACTAAAGCGCAAGCAGACATATCAACAGGTATGTACACACACTAAAGCGCATGCATACACGCACACACACACACACACACACACACACACCAAAACGCATTCAGTCACACCAACTCGAATGCACACACACACACACGACGACAGGCAAGCGCACACACCAGCGTGAATGCTCACACACCAATACACATGTACACACAATAAAATGCATGCTCACACACCAACAGGCACACAGGCGCTCAGACACACACAGTGATTACAACTCTGATTCAAAGTGTTTCTGTTTGAACTGTGAGGATTAAGTCGCTGACTTTAATGTTCCCGCAGGGCTCAGTGTGTGTGTGTGTGTGTGTGTGTGTGTGTGTGTGTGTATGTGTGTATGTGTGTGTGTGTGTGTGAGTTTGTGTGTGTTTGTGTTTGAGTGTGTGTGTTGGATTAGTCTCTATTTGAAGTGTGAGGTCTGATCTAATCTGCAGGTCGCTGTAAACAGATGCAGTGATCCTGTCTGCACACAGTGTTCACTGCCATCGTTACACAACACACACACACACATCTATTGTAATGACATGTTCTACAGTAGATGATGCTAGAACATCTGTGATTCAGTTTCTAACCCGAAGTAGAGTCTCTCTCCAGATGTGACCAGAGACCTTCTGACCTCCCATGTTTCTGTCAGGCAGAGTCCAGGTGGAGTGTGAGTGTGTCAGATTCCCTCGTCAGTCCCGACTTCTCCTTCCTCGTAATGAAATAACAAAACACTGTGTTAGGTGAGGCGGTGAAGCAGTGAGGGATGATGGGAGTTGTAGTCTTCTCCTGGTTAGGATTCCTACAGTCTTGATGGTTGATGATGGACTTAAATTCTTCATCTACCTAAAATATAGAGATAAAAACCGTCAAGATCTAAAAGGTGCATCGTTAAAATGTGACTTCAAACTGGATAATGACTCATTGTTAGGAGGGAAACTTACATATCACACCTTTAGAGGTAGATATTGTTCATCCAGGCAGAGGACAGTAACTGATGTGGGAATCAGACTAGAGAACCTTTCGGAGAACCCTCGTTCCTTGAGATGCAGCAGCTTTTCAATCGCCACCGGGCCTCATGTGTTGTTTTGAGACGTCTGACAGGTCGAGTCAAAACACAGCGAGCGAGGGAGGAAGATGGGAAACGAGGGGGGGAGGGAGGAGGAGGAGGAGGAGGAGGAGGAAGACTGAGCTGCCGGGGAAGTCGGAGGACAAGTTACAGGTTGTTCAAGAAAGATGGATGTAAGTGGTTCGGGGAGTTTTAACATAAAAATAAAGGGTCATCAGATAATTAGAGATGAAGTTCTGAATAAATCATGTTTTTAGATACTGGATTTTTTCTCGAATATTAGATTTTGTTGGAGGAAACAATCAGTAATATTACATCTTTTGACTTTAAATGATTTAAAAGAGACTTAATAATGTTTAGAGGAGAAACGTCTCAGTGGAGAAACAGTTTAATTATTATAGTGTATAGACCACAAAGAGATGATCCACCTATTTAACAAAACATATGATCCAATGATTTAAAACACTTGAACTTGAGCAGGTGTGTTTCCACCAGCAGCTGTTTCCTGTTTCCTCCTGGTCGGGTGAAGACACGGCCGACCTCTGCAGAGTGAAGCCTCATCGTCGGGCTGACCCAGAACAACCCGAGACGCCGCTGCACACATCTCGTTGGTTTTCCGGGGGATTTTCAGCACAGATTACAAAAGGCTCTACCCATTTGTTTTGTAACAAGCAATATGAAGTCAACACTAATACAAACGCCGCTGCTCCGAACTTCAAAATGCCAGGGGACCTTTCCAGAGGCTTAGAGCCGTTGAGCACATCCATCGTTAAGCTGCGAGGGCAAAGTACTTCTTTGATTGTTTGTTCGAAATCTCTCCCAAAAGCCACAGAACAAAAACGGACCGAGGATTATCCTCTTCTACAGAGGAAATGAAATTCTTCAGACGAGGCACTTAAACAGGTTTCAGAGTGTGTGTGTGTGTGTGTGTGTGTGTGTGTGTCTTTAATAGGAGCAATAAACATTACCCCAGGACTTTAAGGACTTTTAACTGTAAAAATTCAAGGAGTCAATCAACCATATAAGGAAAACAAAAAACTATAAGTTTGATGATCAGTGACTGTATATAAAGACGACCAGTGACTGTATATAAAGACGATCAGTGACTGTATATAAAGACGATCAGTGACTGTATATAAAGACGACCAGTTACTGTATATAAAGACGATCAGTTACTGAATATAAAGACGATCAGTGACTGTATATAAAGACGATCAGTGACTGTATATAAAGACGATCAGTGACTGTATATAAAGACGACCAGCGACTGTATATAAAGACGATCAGCGACTGTATATAAAGACGATCAGCGACTGTATATAAAGACGACCAGCGACTGTATATAAAGACGACCAGCGACTGTATATAAAGACGATCAGCGACTGTATATAAAGACGATCAGCGACTGTATATAAAGACGATCAGCGACTGTATATAAAGACGACCAGCGACTGTATATAAAGACGATCAGCGACTGTATATAAAGACGATCAGCGACTGTATATAAAGACGATCAGTGACTGTATATAATTAGATCTATCAGATGAACAGGACAGCCTCAGTCCCGATATGGAGAAATTCCAGCAGCTTTCTGATTGTTTATTTATATGTGTGTGTGTTTGTTTGGTAAATGTTTCTTCCTGTGAATCCAGAGTCGTTCCCTCGTCCACAGTTTCTGCGTCTTCATCACACTCTGAACAAATCTTGTGAACATCCTCCTCATTAAATCCTGGAAATCCAAGTTTCTCTCACAGTAAAATGTTTGTATTTTTCCCCTCAATGGATTTTTTAACAGAATCCGGTGATCAATGAGTACTGGTCTGGAAAAAAGGGAAACTTGGGCCCATTAGTGTTTTTCGGAGACCAGGCGGGTTCTTCAGTAACGGGGTCAGGAGTCTGTTGGCCTCCTAACACGTTGCAACTCTGCCGGCCTCGGAGCTGTCTCCTCACCTCAGCCTCACAGAGCGGCCCGCAGCGCCGCTCATTCATTTGAATAATTTCTGGGCTGATGAGGATGCAGGGGCGGCAAACAGCGGCCAGAAGAACAACGTGATCACAGGGGACAAAATAATGACCAGACGCCGCAAAGATGCTTAAGTGTGTCAGACGTTCTTATGCAAGCGAGGCAGCATGTGGCTGGAGCACAGCACGAGGGACGACGGTTGGGTTTGTGTGCCAGCGAACATCCGGAGACCAGATCTGAAGCTTCCGTTAAACTGGGATTTCTGTCCATTCACATGTCCTGTTAGACAATCTGAAAGTGTTTGGACCAGTGACTTCTTTAAACTTCAGAGTTCGGGCTTAATTTTAACCATGATTTGATAATAAAGATGTATTAATTGTTAAAAATTTGTCCGGGGAAGCTCCGAAACCAAACATTGTATATTTAAAACTTGTTCAATTGTCAATACTCAGAGATGAAAAGTACATTTCCTCAAGTACTGCACTAAAGTATGATTTGAAGATACTTGTATTTTATCAGAGTGGCTCAATATTTAGTTAGTTTGCAGATTGAGGTGATTAATACAAAATATAAATGTATAATTTATATTTGTACAGCCTGTATATATCCAAATATATATATAGAAATACCCCAGTGTAGAAAGAGTAACTTCTCAGTCTTTGATTCAGCTTCTGTGTGGATCAGTTCTTGACTCGTATCCCAGGTTCCTGCAGGAGTAGTTCACAGGAAACAGATTTATCCTCTCAGTACCTGTGTGCATGTACCTACAGCTCTGTTAAGGGAGATGGTTGAATCAGTAGGTCAGGTCATATTTCTGTTCCTCCGAGAAAACAGAATATCTCACAAAATATCAACAGGACTAAATCAACTTTGTTGCAGAGGCAGCCAGACGACATGAAATCTCACCAAATCATCTGCGGAACATTCTGCTGGACATGTTCTAAGTGACGTCAAAAAGGCGAAATGCATTTCCATTCAAATTAAATTTGAGACGTTAAAGAAACAGACGCTGAGAACAAGCTGGAAAACATCTTTCAGGAACCGTTTTTTTTAATAAGCACGTCGCAGTTGTTCCTTTCAAACCAACATACATGGAATATGACTCATCAAGGCTGAGCGTCACTGACTCAACAGTTTTAACACGTGATCTGAGAGAAGAGAAGCCGGTTTCCTTGTGATTTGTCGGGTAACTTTAATGTGAATCTGTGGTTTTTTGATGAGAAAGGATGGAATCAGAATTCAGTGACACTCAGCCCAGTTCAGATTTAAATATAAATTAAAACATCACTTATCGACATCCATGTCAATTAATCAAAACAGCACAGAGAAAAATGTTCAACTATTCTCTGACCAAATTATTTTATAAATCTGCTAATTATAAATATTGAACCTGCAAATGTGATACATTGTAAAAATCATAAATGATATGTAAGAGCTGCTTGTGTTTCGGATCTAAAGTAATGTTCTATGTGAGAAACAGTTGATTAGGTTTACGGTAATTGATTGAAGCAATTCTGCAGTAAAATGGCAAATTTTCAAACTTTACTTAATAACAAAGAGAAAGTGTTCTTGAAACTATCATCGATATCAAGCCAGAAACTTTTCATTTTTCAATTTGGTTTGGTCTTAAAAATATCACTGTTAATGTGTCATCACCTGTGACCTTTGACCTCCTGCCACCAGTTGAGGAGGTTAAATCAGCTGTGATCACTTTGGTCGCCACATTTAAAAAGTCAAGCTGCACAAAAAGCTGGAATATGTGAGAGCAGAGTTTCTTTCTTCCCGTCAAAAGTCTCAGACCCATAAAGATTTGGTTTTCCCAACCACAGTCCACCTCTTGGTCCCTTTGCCAATAAACACGTCTCCTCCTCTCAGTTTCTCCTCTTATCAGAGATTTTACACCAGAACTTGAGAGTAATATTTCATCTCTTAAGTTTTCCTGTTGTTGTCACATCGGGAGGAAACACTGCAGCGTCAGGAAACAGGAAATCAATCTCATCAGAGTCTCAAGTATCAGAACCTGGAACAGGCTGGGGAGAAACTTGATCAGGAATCAAGCAACTTGTTCAGCTCAATCAGGGTCGGTACTGTCTGTACTGTGAAGCCGGAGGGTTGCCGGTTCCACTCTGGAATGGGGCCGTGGACCCTCCGAAGGCAGTTCTGTAACTCTGAGAGGAAGGCACTCCGCTGGCACCAACACCAAGTCCAAACCCAGCCCCCGGACCCTGCATGCCGCCGGGCCGCGCCAGGCCTTGATTCATCATCCCTGTGTAGGGAGAGGCACCGTAGGCGAGTCCCAGGCCTCCGTAGGGCCGGTGGGTGTGGTGCCCCGGGGCAGGCAGAACCACCGGCGTCGCGTTCCTCCCCGGTGTGTCGAAGGAGAACTCCGGAGGAGGGCTGCTGGGCTTGGAGGGCGTGGACGTCAAATGGTCCAGCTCACCTCCCGAGGACAGAGGAGGCAGCGAGGAGATGGCGGTGTAATCTTCAGTGGCGCCCAGAGGAGGAGCAGAGGAGGGGGAGGAGGAGGCGGAGAGCGCCCCGGTGAGGAGAGGTCGGGTCCAGTCATCTTTAAAGATCTGGACGGTCAGCGTGGAGACGACCGGCAGCAGCCGGTTGGTGACGTGAGCCAGAACCAGCTGCTCGTTGGCGTCGCGGCGGATTCGAACATGTGCGGAGCCGGCCTGAAACACAGAGGGGCAGGAGGGGGGGCAGAATGTCATGACAGGCTTTTACATGTTGATTTGAAAAATAATTAGATGTTTGAAAAATAAGATGTATTTTAAGATGTTTTCATAAACATACATTTCCTACAATCAAGTTTTTAACATAAAGAAGGGTTTTGTTTTGTTTGGACTTCTTTCAGCAGCAGATTAATCCACATTTGGTGCTCTAGTGATTATGTGGGGCAGCAGGACGCGGAGTGGGAGTCAGAATTAGTCTTGCGTATCCAGAACCTCGTTGGTGAGAGGTCTGGCTGCTCCCATTGTCACTCTGCCCCCGGAGTTGTTTATGTTTCTTTAAACTAATCACTAATCTTCCTGGGCGGCGTTTGGTCCAGGGCGCAGGGACAGTAGCACACACGGGGGCTTGGACGCCTTTGGAGGAAAATTAAAAATCCACACAAAGGAAAAACAATAGTCGATTGTCTCTGTTAAAGCTTTGTTGTGTTTGCAGTGAGCAAGTTGAAGTTCGGAGGTTGTCGTTATTTCACTGCAGCAAAGAGGGTAACACAAACAGGAAGCTGAAGAGGCCGCCGGCAGGATTTACACCCGCAGCCTTCGTTGCTTGAGTCACACACGTCACAGATTTCATGGTTTTAGACAGAACAGAGATCTGAGACTCACACTGAAGTTGTAACATTTACAGATTCTCCTGCGTCTGGAATAAAATGAGAAAATGTGTGTTCCAAATATCTCAGAGTGAATCTTCTTTCCTGTTCGTTCATCGTCCTAATTCTGTTTTTCATCAGCGTCTCGGTGAAGACATCAAATTAAATAAACATCAAAGTGACTGGAGCACGTCCGACCTCGGAGTCAGACCTTTAACTTCTGAAATAATGTTACACACAGAACATCGCTCTGTCCTCGTTTCCTAATTTTACCGCCCTCATGGGAATATTCAGTCCTCAAAAGGACACAATGTGCGCACACACACACACTCAGACACTCAGACACACACACACACACACACACATATATATACAGAGGGAGTCCCCCCAGGGGTAGAAGTGCAGTCAGGGGGTCAAATCAGTTTGGACAGCTGCTCTGTTAGCAGTGGGCCAACAACCAACAGTTGTGTAACTGCAGCCACATCAACGACAACAACAACAGGAGCAGCATCGATAACATAAATACAAACGATGATAACTGCAGCGGCACCACACGCTGCTCCACCTACAGGCAGCGAGAGGTATCACAGCTGCACGAAGGACTGACTATAGCGGACAACGCTTTATAACACTATTTAAACGACTGATTTATTCAGTTTATTGTCAGTTTTTTGTAAGTTTAAAAGCTTTTTTACACCTTGTTTAGTTTATTTAGTTTAGTGCGATCTCCCTAAATTACAGCGTGAAACCAAAACAAGGGATTTCAAGGGGAGGTTGAAGTGTTTGAGTCCACGAAACACTTTACGGGTTTCAGAGGAAAACCGCGCAAATTAGACTCTTAACGTTGTCATTTACACCGTGTTTTTAACCTGAAGCCTGCTACAAGAGGAAACTACGCTAGCGTCGCACCTATGCTAACTTGGGTGAGTGTGTGTGCTGTTCTCCGGTGTCTGTGTGTTCGTGAACTATCCCTTTAAAGCCTGAGGAAGTTTTCCCACCTAAAAGTTTGACTCAAGCTTCATGTGTTTGTTCCATTGATTCCATTTGATGGTCTGTAAAAACACAGGACTGTAAATCTCTATAGTTGGTCACTGATATTTGATACATGTAAGAATCATCATCTGATTTATTAACTTCCATCATGATTCGGTCTGAAATTCCAAACTGAGACACTAATGAAACCATCAGGAATTAGGCTTCAAGCTCAATAACTGTCGAGTCCAGATAAATGTTAAATTAGTGACGGTTGATAGTTTGAGTTTCTGCAACGAGACGGACAGATGTTGGTGCGTGTGTGTGTGTGTGTGTGTGTGTGTGTGTGTGTGTGTGTGTGTGTGTGTGTGTGTGTGTGTGTGTGTGTGTGTGTGTGTGTGTGTGTGTGTGTGTGTGTGTGTGACTGTGCGTGTGTATGTGTGCACGCTTCCCAGGACCTCAGCCGTCCTGGGCCAGCTGGGCTTGTTCGCTGTCGACTCAACAACGTGCAACACAGACAACGTCAACGACTCGACACAGACGACAGCAGCGACAAAAACAGTGTTCCCTCCCCAAAAAAAAAGAGAGAGAGAGAGAGAAGTAAATCTCCGCATGAATGACTTGTTCCTTCTTTTCGTCTCAGTGAGCAAATCCCTGCAAATCGTTGCTCTGGAGGGGTCAAATAAACACAGACAGAAACAAAACAAACAAACTAACAGGAGGGAGGGGGGGGGGCAGAGGATAATCACTGGAGAGGTGTTAAGATGGAGAGAGAATGTGGGAGAGAGATGGAGAGAAAGAGATAGAGAAAGAAAGAAAAAGAAAGCAAGAGAGGGCGAGCGAGAGGACAACAGAGAGATGAAGATGGAGGATTTGTTTTTAAATCCACTGCAGCAGGTGAACATTAACACTTTTAACAAACATGCCCCGGGGCCCCGAGAGGAGCAGGGGCCCGGGTAATGGCTCCGAATCGTTGGGTTGTACTTCAATTAAATACCAGAAAAGAATGTGTGAGAATTTTAATCCCTTTTATTTCAGCTGAAAGCGTTATAAACGATGGTTAAAGGCGCCTGTCGTGTTTTGATATGTCCGTAGATTAATGCGCTTTATCTCTATCACTTTGTATGCAACATAAAACCCTGCCACCTAAGGCAAAAATGACTTAAAAATATTTTCTGACTTTTCTAATTTTGGTTACTCAACATACCAGCGAGCCGAAGCCGACGGTCCAGAAGTGCTCGTTGCGAACCTCCAGCACTCCGTCCAGAGTCGACACCTGATTGGACACATTTAACAACAATTAGCCAATAAGAACCAGTCATAGACCTCACATTCCTTTTCCAGGAGTCACATCAGGAAAATTACCTTTTCACTACTTCATGTGATTTAAAAAATTCAAAGCAATCAGTTAAAAAGTCACAGCACAGTCACACAAACACGGACTCACTTCTCTCAGCAGTTTGTCGAGCTGACCAATGACGTGCGAAGGCGTCGTCTGTGCACGAGAGAAAAAAACACAAGATTAAAACTTTAATAATGCGACTGAGTTTTGTTTACAGGTAGAGAAGTGTTAGTTTTACCTGCAGCAGCACTTTGCCGCTGTAGACGCTCATGGGATACATGGTGCCAAAGGTCATGAGAGCAATGGCGACCGCTGACGCCGTGTCCATGCCGTTATAGTTACTGGAAAAACACACAAACACACACAGAGAAAATAAAATAAATATGTAGGACATCAAGTACTTAATCAATAAGGCAGTACAGTGGCAGCAGGATGATTCTCAAAACGTGAAAATGAACACTAAGAACCTTTTGGCTTGATTTGTGGTCTTTAACGTTCACAACTAACTGGTAGTCGTTCATCTTTTACACAATTTATTTCAGTTTTATCTTTGATAAAACATCGAGATCGCGCTGCTGCTGCTGCAGATTAGGCACCAGTATCGTGACGGTTACAGTTAATCTGTGTCTCGTGAGACATTTAGTTGTTTTCCAGCAATTAAATAAACTTAAATCTCTGACAGATCGCCTCCTCATCACTGTAGGATTCTGGTATTTCCCCGTCAGGATACATGTTGAGTTCGGTGCAGATAAAGATGTGCCCAGTTTAAAGCAGTGAGAGTTTCCAGCTGTGAGGGAAATGTGACATCCCATAAATTTGGGGATTTAGCAGCAGAGACAGAGAGAAAATTAATCCTCACTTGATTTCTATGAGCATGTAGGTGATGCAGAGGGACAGAGCTCCGGCCACGTTGATGAGGAGGAACGGGTTCATACGAGGCAGCAGAACGCTGCTGAGACCTGGAACAATTCCACACAAACTGTACACCACGCACACACACACAGAAACACACACACACACACACACACAAGCGCAACCACACAAAAGAAGAAACAGGATTAGTGCACATGATCATATCCTGACTTTTTCTTTAATTCAACTGAAAATGTTTAAGCTTCAGAAAAAAGGGAATAATAACAACTTTATTAAATAACATTACAGATCAAAAAAGAGAAAAGAAAGATATTTTGAAAATAGAAATGATCAATGTAACGTTAATACAACCGGTTTGTTTCCACACAAACTGAACATTATAACTATGATGAAGGAAGGCTTTAAAATTATTATTAACATTAATATTCTTAGCTCCCCCAAGTAGCTGAGCAGTAAAATCTTTTAATTTAACTTTAACTCTCTGTTTTACGTTTGTCTGATTCCGTTTCTAATCTTTGCATCACTGAGGCCAAAGGTCCTCGTCTGTACAGGAGTTCCAATTATTTTCCTTCTAACTGGAGTGAATCAAACTCCAGAGCATCTATGCAGCATTGTGTGCGTCTCCTGCTCTAAGCTGCGGCTTGCCTCAGCAACGAATCCCTGTGTTTATGTTTGTCTTCAGGATTAGGCCTTTAACCCGATCACACCATCATAATGGACTTTAGGAGATGCCAAGTGGGGTTGATGGGATCATTGTTGTTTTGTTTCTAAGGTCGACATCGGGTTCAAGCTCTGAGGAACCTCTGCCACATCTCCTCTTCTCCAATGAGAACTTAACAAAATATTGTAAAACTGCCCATGAGAATATTTGTTAGACCAGGTGATGATTCCTGCTCAATGATGATCTGTAGAAGACTCTGGATCATTCTTCTTCTCACTCAGGTAAACAAACATCTCAGGTTGAAAGCTGATTTCATTACTGCAAGTCAATTTCACACCCGGTAACCATTTGGATAATGACCAGTCTAAGGTTGATCTCAAACATCTGGCTTATTATAAAACCCCAAACAGAGGGCGGCTCAGTGAGCACCCAATCAGCTCTGTGTTCCAGGAACCAATGAGTTTCCAGCCTCTCTGAGCACATGGGCCCTGCTGCGTCAGACCAACTCTCTAATACGTCAAAGGTCAGTTATGCCTCGATGCTGGAGGGTGTTCGTCATTAGATTATGTATACAAATTATAAGACAGGTCAACACGTAATTAATGTCACACAACATGATTCCAGTTTTACTTGGATTAATGACGAATGCTGATGTGTGTAATCACAGTTTTACGAGTCACTATGTATTTTTAAGCATCTTCACAGTTACACAACGGAAGAACTGATTTGTGCAATTAATACAATAAAAATAGACAAAAAATAAATAAATGTATTCATTGTTTCATATTTATATGTGAATCTGAAGTACGAAAAGAAAGAGACAAAAAGAAAGAAAGACACATCTCATAATCTCCATCGATGCATTGATATAATTTGACATGTGACCTTGTGTGTGTGCCTTTGTGTGTGTTTGTGTGTGTGTGCTTGTGTGTGTGTGTGTGTTTGCTTGTGTGTGCATCTGTTAATCCAGACAGAGAGCGAGGGATTAGAGCAGAGAGGAAAACAATCACTTGATACTCTGTCTGTTGGCTCCACACTGGACTCAGTGATGAACAGAACAGGGAAATAAAAACTGTTGAGAACCGAACTGAACTTCGACTAAAACGCTTTTTTTTAACTTTTAGAATAAAATAAAAGCCTCACACGAAGTCAAGTGACCGAACTGTTCTTGAAAATATTTCACAAACACCTGATAGATTTCATCAGTCAATATCACCGGAAGATTAAGATGAAACGAGAAACAGAACTAGGATTTGATAATAGTCCAAATTCGCTAAAATGTATCTGTGTCATGCTCAATTTTTCTTCTTTAAAGAAAAATCTGTCTTCTCCCCACTGGCATCTTTCACAGTCTAACACAGACACACAAACAAACACACGCACGCACTCACACTCAGCTCTGGCTTCTGGCTGGTGAGGTCGACAGAGCAGCCTGCTTTATATAACCCAGACCCAGCTGAGGTTAAGTGCGGACAGGCCATTACAACACAGACAGTAACACACACACACACAGTCAAGGAAACACAAGGGAATGCACATACACAAACAGACACACACACTGAGTTAGCAGCTCAGTTGGTGCAGGTTACTCGGGTAGACAGCCTGGAGAGTTGTGCTGCAGAACTGAGCTGTAATTGGCTGAGAGTGCAGAAATGAACAGGACGTCCCAGCCTAGTTTCCACTCTTTGACTCAGTGTGTGCGTGTGTGTCTGTGTGCGTGTATGTTTGTGTCTGTGTGTATGAAACGATATGTCTATGTCAACCTTCACTCATCTGTTAGGGGGTTAAGACTTGGTTAAAGGGTCATTGTTAAATTTAGCTTTAGGATCATGGGCTGGACAATGCAGTGTCCTCATAGAGACAGAAATGCAACTCTGTGTGTGCGTGTGTGTCTGTGTGAGAACGCTGCACACATCATCCATCTGAGCTGCGATAATACACAGTGGGATGTAATATTCATGACAAAAGTCACGACACTGAGCCTCAGGCTGCAGTAAGAGTTGGTCTACAAGTTACCATGACGACACAAAGAAGGAAGGAGTCTTGACGCGTGGACTCACATAACGAGTGTGTTTAATTTTATGTATTATTCTTTATCGTGGTCATTTCTGAGGCTTTTTGTCATTGGCCAATCATCATGCAGCAACTCTGTGAATAAAAACTTGTGAAAATACAGCGAGACACGTACAAGAAGAGGAAGGTCCAACAACATGGCCACTGAAGTCCCTGGGTAATTTGGTATCTTTAAAACATTTGAACTGATATTTCTGAGCTGAATGTGTTCACACGTCGCTCTGGTTCACAGGTTTAATAACAGTTCATTGTGATAAAACCCACATGAAACCGTATATCACCTCTCTCAATCTGAATATTGACGAATCACTGTGGTTTTCATGATATTAACTTTTCCACTTTCATCCTCACTGGTTCACAACATCCAGGAATCAACCCGACCTGCTGACCTGAAAAGTGAGCACCGGGCTGGTGATCGGGCTGAAATCAAGGCTGGAGTTACAATGACCTTTGACCTGCAGGGGGAATGTGTGATGTTTGTGTATCGTATTTGTGTGTGTGCGTGTGTGTGTGTGTGTCACTGTTCTCTGGGAAACAATAAGAAAACTGATCTTACACATGTTTCTGAGAAGCTCAATCAATGATCAATCTGTTTCCCTGCAGCCGCAATCAGACCTCACCCTCACCCGTAACCCTGAGACCCCCCCCCCACGCTATCCGATGGTAACCTTTGACCTCAGAAGACAGCAATATGTGCATGCGTACACAAACACCTGGACGCAGATTGACAGTGTAAGCAGTAACGCATAGGACGGACAAATTTAGCAAAGTCAGGAGTGTGTGTGTTGACTCAGTGTAAGTAGATCCTTCTGGTTCTGACCTGACATCAGCTGAAATAGAAAAGTAGAGAGAGAGAGAGAGAGAGAGAGAGAGAGAGAGAGATGAGAGAGAGAGAGAGAGAGATGAATATGACTGAATCTGTGTTTTTACCTTCGACTCAGATCGGCCACATGTTCCTGAAGCCAACTGCTGCTCGCCGCTAGAGAGAGAGAGAGAGAGAGAGAGACACTGTTAATGTCCATCACTTTTCTACACAAAACAACAAGAGACACAAAAGTCTAACACATCTCCTCCACGGCCTTTGAAAGTGTCTGGATTGAAGGCGTCTCCAGGAGGTTTCAGATTATTCCAACCAGCAAATTTTTTCAGTTTGCTGCAGTGTTCAGACATATTACATAACTTTACCTCAGTCCCTTTCATTTCATTATTAAACATAAAACCCTTTTGGTTATTATCACCAGCAGCCCTCACACTTATCAGATAAAAACTCCATTTAGTAAAAAAGTTAATTTATATTTAGCCTGGTGCTGAAGCTATACAGTAAAAGTGTCTGCTCCGTGCAGCAGCAGTAAAGACTGAGACATGAGTCGAACGTCAAGACAGAGATAATCTGTCAAAATTGATGGTGAGGAAATTTAGTCTGATAAAGATGGAAAATATTGAAGCGACATATCTCATCTACACACACACCTCAAGGAGCAAAAGCTGCCTCCAGAGGAATCTCATGTTAAAGGAGACATGATGTATTTTTCAGTGTTTCCTGTTAAATATCAAAGTAGGAGCCGTGCAGACGTTGAGCCAACACTGTGCGTTCTTGTATCATATTTGGTGTAACACAAGATGTTGTCATGACTATATTAACCAGTTGGAAAACATCCACAGTGTAGAATCAATAACGGCATCTTGTTTTCAGAGGGCGACATGAGCAGCTCCGGGTTTCTTTCCTTTTATTCTGCCCGAGCTCTGAGTTTGAATCTTTCCACCAATCACACAGAACCAGACAAAACCGAACACATCACACACATTATTGTCCTCATGGGGCAGATTCAGGTCTGAGCATAGCGGACGGTCTGGAGAGTAGGAGAGAGACGGATCATGTAGAACAGTGCGAGTGTGCAGAGGATGAAAAGTAACTGCAGTCTCTCTCTGTGGGTTCAAGTGCACAGGAGGAACCATGCGTCTCTCTGGGTTCTGCAGTTGTTTCATAAATCATGCATCTTTTATTCACACATCACAGAATCATTCTTGAGATCTGTCATTTTGAATTTTGAGCATTGAAGATTTGTATCGTCGCAACAGTCATCAATCAACCCGTCTATTTCCAAGCAAAAACAACATATACAAATTTATAATAAAATAACAAGAGAAAAAAAAATTATTGAAAGGCCGGGAACAGAATTTTCTTTTCCCCAATAACAGATGAAGCTTTTCTTCTGATCGACTAATTAACGAATCAACTGGATGTTTGAGCTTGAGTAAAGTTTACATTCTAATGATCATAGTTATGGAAAGTGAACTTCTTCATGTCCCAGATGAAGAACACAGACGTGACTCTGAGGAACCGACTCTGGATTCAGACGAGAAGAGAAAACATTGTTCTGCTTCAACGCTGAGTTAAATATTAAGTCACACAGATGTTTTCATTTCACAGCTGACTCCATCAAGTCTGTACGTTGCATATTTAAACATCCGACACAAACTGCTTACAGGGTAATAGAATTTCATGATTTTAGTTTTAAACACAAACTCCTGTTAAAGGAAGCAGCCTCAGTGTTTGTAGAGATGAGGGATAGAAGCTGTGTTCATCTAAACCGAGGAGCATGGAGGGACGCAGCAGATCGCCCACTTGTGTTCAAAAAAAGATAAGCGCTCTCGCTCCACCGCGCCGTCCCACCTTTAATGTTTGACGACACAGCAAAGCCTGAAGGCTCAGTGTCGGGTCAAAGGCCCTTCACATCCCATCCTGCTCAGACCTCAGTGTGTGTGAGTCCCTGTGTGTGTGTGTGTGTTTGTTTGTTTGTTTGTGCTAGCAGGGCGAGTCAGTCTAAACAAACATTTTAATGGAGTGACTTATTTATGATCCATGTGTGCGAGGAGGACGTACAATGTTTGTAGGTGTGTGTGTGTGACTGAGTGTGTGTGTGTGTGTGTGTGTGAGACTGTGTGTGGTGTGTGTGTGTGTGTGTGTTTTTTGGAGTGTGTTGGCATGTCTGTCTGCCCGCCTGGCCCCCTGGCACACTACATTACCACTGTCTGGAACATTGTTGCGTAATGCACTTTTAGTCTCGCTCCGTCAGAGAGTGAGTGAGTGTGTGCGTGTGTGCGTGTGTGTGTAATGAGTGAGAGATATAGTGTGTGTTTTACAAAGTTAAGTGCCTGTGTGTGCATGTGTGTGTGTGTGGTTGCACCCCCCCTCCCATCCCAAAATGTCAGATGTTAAGTGATGTTGAGACTGCTCTGAACGCAAGAGCAGACAGCTGACACACACACACACGTACAAACACACACACACACACACACACACACACACACTGACCTCATTCATCAGTAGACTGTTCGTACAAATAGTGAGTCAGCCTGAGAGGAGAGGAAGAGGAAAAGAGAGGAGGAATAGGAAGAGGAGGAGTAGAGGACAGGAGAGAACAGGAAGAGGAAGAGTAGAGGACATGATAGGACAGAAGAGGAAGAGAATGAGGAAAAGAGAGGAGGGAGAGGAGCAGTGGAGGGCAGGAGAGGAGAGAGATGAAGAATAGAGGACAGGAGAGGAAGAGAGAGAAAGAGGAGGAGAGGAGAGAGAGAAAGAGTAGAGGACAGGAGAGGAGAGGAAGAGAAATAGGAATAGAGAGGAGAAAGAGGAGGAGTAGAGGACAGGAGAAGACATACAGGAAGGAGGAGGAGAGGAAAAGGGGAGAGGATAGGAAGAGGAAAGAAGAGGAGAGGAGGGACAGATGAGAGGAGAGAGAGGACAGAAGATGAGGAAAGGAAGAGGACGGAAGAGGAGGAGAGGAAATGGGATGAGAGGATAGGAAAAGGAAAGAAGAGGAGATGAGGGACAGTTGAGAGGAGAGAGGAGAGAGGGAGAGGAGAGGAAGGGAGTGAGAGGAGAGAGACGAAGTGAGGAGGTGAATTAGTAATATACTTCTCCTCTTCCACTCCTGAACTTCTCCCTGTTTTTCTGTTTGTGTTTCATACGTGTTAATGACAGAACATCTGGTTCTACATGTTTCTATATACTGTGAATACAAATTAGTGTATATTAGAGTGTGTGTGTTTTTGTGTGTGTGTGTGTGTTGGAGTCTGTCTGTATTAGCAGTAGACTGACTCTCAGTGAGGTTAATATGTCCCGGGGCCGACATTAGCCTGGTTTGACCTCCCTGTGTTGTGTGTGTGTGTGTGTGCGCGGGCATGTGCGTACCCGTGTGTGTCTCCACTGACTTGGTGCGCTGCATTTTTGTGTTTGCATATAGTTAACACAGAGTGTGGGTCTGTCTGATTGTGTATCTGCGATTTTTCTACCCTTGTAGAACAGTTTTGATACCGATCTGAACCTCTCTGGAGCATTTTGGACGTTTTAAGGACGTAACAAGAAAATTCTGCAGTTTAATCAGAAACACGATGTTTATTTGACCCTTGGAGGGAAACACTGACCAGTCCTCCAGTTCATATGTTTGCATCATGTTTAGTATTAATACCCGTTCATAAGCAGTGTTGCATGTCAACTCACACGTCATATTCTCTATCCTGTTGTGCTGCAAAAACACGCCACCGATAATCTTTGGAAAGTAATGTGAAAAACTAATATGTTTGTATTTTGAAAACACGCAAGCGAGTCTGATTTTATAACTTTCTGCAATTAGGAGGAGACTAACCTCTGATCTCTCTGCTTCCATTTGTGATTTATCTACTGGCACAACAGTGAATAAGCGTTTCTCATTTTACTTCGGTAATCCCCCCCAAAATAAAACAAAAGCCAAATTGTGCCCGTTCCCCAGTGAGTGAGAGGATTAACAAACCTCCACCGTCCAGAGGAGGACCTCGAAAGACACAAAAATGACTACACATCCACAGCACTTCTCTAAATACAACTCAGGTGCGATGGCGTCCTAAGGCGGGGGGGGGGACGGGGACTGGCAGGACCTTACCTTCTGAGACGTAGGCGAACGGCTTGTTCCTGACCGACAGCAACGTCAACAGATTGAAGAAGAGAGCGACGAACGTCCCGACCAACAGGCGACCGCTGCAGAGATGAAACATCAGAGAAACGTTTTACACTTTGTAACGATTAGTTATTAAGCATGTGAATCAAACCCAATGTAAATGTACCCATGTGATGCTCATGTGGGGACACTGTGAGTGCAGTGCATTTTGGGACATGTTCAGCGTAGTGACAACCGTTTCTATTTACGTTTAGATTAGGAAGTTTTGCTATATTTGCATCTTTTCAATACTAATCTTACAAAAATCCACATCAACACACAAATCTCTGCTCGCTAGCGCAAACAAAAAAGAGCACACACACACTAACACAAACTCTCTTCAAAACACTAATCACTCGGGACAATCCTTTTAAAAGCCTTTAAATTGGTCCAAACAATCAGCGGGACGTGAGCGGCTGCACGACGGTGAGCCGCAAGAACTGGATGATAAACCCCCACACTGACCTCACCTCATAGAACAGATTAAAGTGTGTGTCTGCGTGTGTGTCTGTCTACCCAGCAGACACCTGTCCTGTCCCTCTGGTTAGCAGCCGTCTCTCATGCTGTCCGATCACATCCATTCACAGAATGGAGAGAGAGAGAGAGAGAGAGACAGAGAGAGAGAGAGAGAGAGAGAGAGAGAGGAGAGAGCGAGAGCGAGAGCGAGCGAGAGCGAGAGAGAGAGAGAGAGAGAGAGAGAGAGAGAGAGAGACTAGTAGGTGAGGGGGGAGAAATGGGGGGGGGGTAATCTCGTCACTGGAGACAGGTTTAAGTTTCTCTGTGTTTTTGCTTCTAAAAGCCGTCGCTAATCTGTTTCATAATGGAGAGAGAGAATGAGTTGGAGCATCACAGGTGACGATTAACTCGTCCGGAGTCTCAGCAGCGATGTTTGAACTCAAAGACGTCCAGTGAGGAAACGCTGGTGTGTTAGTTTGAGGGAAGTTTATTCAGTAAAGCAACACCTCTCGACCTCCATCTTTGTTAATTGACAGAGCTGATGTTAACCTGAGGTGTGGTAATCAACTCCTCCCTGTGAAGAGACACACACACACAGACACACACTCACGCACACACAGTCACAGTGTGAACTGAACAATAACCACGACCCTGTCAGTCAGTCTGACTCTTTGACTCACTGACACCTTGTGTAATTCTGTCCGTCTGTCGTCTGTCTGACCCAAGTGTTTAGGATGTTCTGTTCCAACAACAGCTGGCCCCCTGTCTGTGTCTGTGTCTGTGTGTGTGTGTGTGTGTGTGTGTGTGTGTGTGTGTGTGTGTGTGTGTGTGTGTGTGTGTGTTATAAAAACGGACTCACAAGAGTAAATCATGTTGGATCTGTTTATCTTTTCCTCACAAGTTCAATGAGCCGTTGGAGAGTTAAGACTTGGTTCTAGAGATAAAGTTAGAAATTAAGTTGTGATGAATACGGTAAGGGGCTAGGAAATGTAGTATGTCAATGTTTGTCCTCACAAATATAGAGAGACTGTGTGTGTGTGTGTGTGTGTGTGTGTGTGTGTGTGTGTGTGTGTGTGTGTGTGTTGTGTGTGTGTGTGTGTGTGTGTGTGTGTGTGTGTGTGTGTGTGTGTGTATAGGGGGTAGTACTTACGTGTGGACCTCAGGCTGCTCGATGAAGCGCTCCACACTAACAAAACAGAAACAAACCGAGTCAACAACACAAGCCAGGTGGGACTACTGCGTCTGTGCACGGGAGTGTGCGTGCGTGTGTGTGTGCGTGCGTGCGTGCGTGCGCGTGTGTGTGTGACTGAGTCGGAGAGAGTGATCAGGACAAATGAAACGTATGAAAGGAGACAAGGAGCGAACAGAGAGAGAAAACAGGAAATATATCAACACACACACACACACACACAGACTTGAGTCCTTCCTCTGTGCTGCAGCCCTACTGTGCCATTCATGACATTCACTGTACTGCACCAGCAGAGTGTGTGTGTGTGTGTGTGTGTGTGTGTGTGTGTGTGTGTGTGTGTGTGTGTGTGTGTGTGTGTGTGTGTGTGTGTGTGTGTGTGTGTGTGTGTGTGTGTGTGTGTGTGTGTGTGTGTACGATCTCAATCATGCAGAGAAATGTCAAAACTAAGCTCAAAGACAGAAATGTTCAATTTGTCTTCATGGTCTTTTTACTTTAATAAATTAAAACAAGTAAATCATATAAAACTAATTAAGTAAATTAAATGAAGTAAGTTAAATTAACTAAGTTCAGTAATAAAATAACACAAGTAAATAAGGTAATTCGGTTAGTTAAGAAAATGATCGATAGAAACCATTCCATCGAGTCTGATTTCTTTTTCCTCAGGTGAGACAGGTGGAGCTCTGTGATTGGTCTATTTGTGGGAACGCTGCCTCTGGGTTGGATGTTGTGATGAGTTTTATAGAAGTAAAGTAACTACTGATCGATTTTTAAGCAGGTTTTGAAAATTGTGTTAATGTGATTGATTTAAATGAGCTGGTTTCGATTTTATATTAAAATTGAAGCTGTGTGTATTCAATATAGAGTAGGTAGAAGCCGAATGGTGAAATAATGAGTTAAACTAAGGTAAACACAAGCGAACTGAAGATTGTATACAGTGACACGTCTCTTCTGCCCGTTTGAACTCGTCCACTGACCGAGCGTTAGCCTCGTTAGCCATGTTTTAATCCGCCTCCATGTTTTTAAAATGCATCACTTTAGTCGTTCGAGTCAGTTCAAAAAGCAGCTTAGCAGAAAACAGAGTCAGACGCATTAACGTGGACTTCATGGGTAGAGGCAACTTAAGGGTCTGATTTAGAAAACAAGTTCAAACAAAGTTCTGACGGTTTTAAAATGACACCCGCCAGCCAATCAGAGATCAGCATTTTCTGCTGTCGTAGAAGGGAGAAAAATAAACACAATAACACTCACTAAGCTGTCGCTGTCCAACACACACACACACACACACACACGGGAAAGTGTGATTCGGCATCGTGCCAACTGCTTAAATGTGGGTGTGTGCTTTCATTCTGGTTAATTCACCCTCCCTTCCCTGAGAACTGACCGCAAGACAACCCCACACTGGCCGCCTGTAGCTGTGTGTGTGTTTGTGTCTGTGTGTCACAATGACTGACAGAGCCAGGCAGCAACACTCCCTCAGACCTAAAAAAGAAATCAGTTCTCTCTCTCTCTTTTAGACACAGACACTCACACACACACACACAAACACCTATAGTGCGTTGCCCCCTTTAGGCATCTATGTGCCTTTACATGTAAAGTGATTGAATATTAAAAAGGCTAAAACATGTCATCATTTAGATGTTAAAGTGCGTTTAAACAAAACTGTTAGGAAACACTTTTCCAATGATGTAGGTGGAGACTAAATTAAACGTAAAACATCTTTTCATAATTAAAATATTTCGAAGTTTTCAAAGCTATTCTTTATTTCAGAAATATAGAAAATCCTAAATCGAAGCACTGACTTTAGAAAAAATATTAATCACAAAAGTACAATAAAGACCATGGTGTATGTAAGAGGGGTTTGGTAGATGAATAGCAAAATATAAAAAAATATATTGATTAAATACATATCGATAATATTTGAGAAAAGTAAACTGAATATTGTTGCAATTTAACCTTAGTTGTAAGCATTTTTGTAAAACATGTGCACATGGGATCTAATTACTGCATTTTCTGAA
Organism: Pseudopleuronectes americanus; assembly: GCA_038501795.1. Lineage (NCBI taxonomy): Eukaryota > Metazoa > Chordata > Actinopteri > Pleuronectiformes > Pleuronectidae > Pseudopleuronectes > Pseudopleuronectes americanus. Next base: position 19,113,050 of record CM076729.1, on the reverse strand, counting down.
TGTTTTGCAGATAAAGCCGAGCGGGAAGCACAGGAACAACATGCACCCTGTGTGGAGCACACTGATGTTGTGAAACTAAAAACATAGACAAACTCAAAAAGACACAACTGGAAATATTTTGTGTGCTGCTTTGAAAATATCAACTCTTTTGTTGTTTTGAGTCACACGAAGAAAATAATTGAAATTTTAATTGAGAGAGACAGAGACTGTGAGACAGAGAAAGAGATGTAGAAAAAACTAAAGACATTTACTATTGGTGTTTCCAGAGAATCTGTGTGTGTGTGTGTGTGTGTGTGTGTGTGTGTGTGTGTGTGTGTGTGCGCGTCATACACACCTCTCCTTCAGGATGAACAGAGCTCCCAGCTGGATGAGAACAGTGGAGGCAAAAACAGCCAAAACCTCGAGTCGGTCAAACCTGCAGAGAAACAGAAAGACGTTATCGTTCACACAGAGTCGGACTCACCAGGGCTGCGTTCAGACAACATGCAGCTAAATGTTTATTTAAACGTAAACATGGTGCATTGAACCATGTTGGGATACGCAAGTGATGCAACTACGGCAGCTGAGAAGGTCATTTCTGTCGTTTTTTGTAAAAATAAATCTCTGAGGTAGATGATGAGTTGAAATATGTGTTGAATAAAACAAACTTGATGTTACAGTCTCTGTCTTTTCTCTGTAGAGAACTTTAAAATCCATTGTGTCACTGTCTTGTTGATAAAGCAGCGTTCATATACACTAAACTGAAGTCATCTAAACATTTAAAGGCGGGTTGCTGATGCAGTAATGAGCGGAAGCATCTTTCATATCTCGCTAAATGACTGTTTCACGGTATGACTCTGATTAACTGACATTAAGTGTTAAAACTGCATCAATGCTAAAGATGTAAAACGAGATGAGGGCGTGTCGCTGGGACAACGTTTACAAAGCGACAGTGTTGGGGGCCCACGAGCCGTTAACTGTTGCTGAACCTGTGACCCGTCATAAGGTCACGGGGTCGATCCTGCTGCAGTCTGTCCAGTCTGATGATCAGCTTCATCTCAGTGAGTGGTCCACTGGGCTTACGGGGCTTAAACCTGACGTTGGTGGTCAGGGATCAGATGGGCTGCCCTCCGCCTCCTCAGACGCCGCCGCGCCACCGCAGCGTAATACCAGTAAACTAAAAGCTTGTGTCCGAGGCCAGTGAAGAGCGGTATGGATTAATGTGAACGAGATGTGACCGTATGCAGGAAAACAAGGAGAGGTGACGCGAGGACACAGAGGAAACTACGCAGATAAAAGCTGCAGTTTAAGTTTCACAGAGCTGATCCTGGAGGAAATAAACAACACTGACATGTTTTAAGGTGAACAGTGATCGGCCAAATAATTTTCTTATTAAATGAGAAGCTTCTCTTCATGAAGCTAAAACAACTCAGATGCAGACGCTGCCATCTGGAGCCTTTGACATCATTAGACCAGGGGTATAAAATATACAAAATAACTTATTAAAACCAAACTTATCAGAAACATCAACGCTTGAACATAATAATGTTCAAACTTTTCATCTTCGGATAAATTTGATGCCCAGAAACATTTCCAGAAACGTTGCACCTTTAAGACGTTAGAAGATATAAATCTTGAAACTGCGTCTGAGGCACTGGTCTGTTCCTAAAAGTCCATTAGGACACACACAAACACACACACACACGAACACACACACATAATACGAGAGCCAAGTGAAGCTGAAAAGCAGATTTCCATTTGATCACTACTCTTCAACACCTCAAGGTCAGAGGTGACCTGTCAGCTGACACACACACTCACACATCACACACATAGTAAACACAGATGTAGCATCGACAGTAAAGCTTCTGTTCCTGTCATCTGAATCAGCTGAGCGGCTCAAACTCACAATAATCGTCCAACTCAAACACACGGCTAATTTAGTGTGTGTGTGTGTGTGTGTGTGTGTGTGTGTGTGTGTGTGTGTGTGTGTGCAATAGAAGCAGTGAATGACATCACATAAATAAATAAACAAACGCAGATGGAGCTTTGACTGAAAAGCGTAGGATATTGACCCACACTCACTGAGCACTTTATTAGGAACAACAAACCGACACTGGGTTGTTTCTCCCTCTGTTCACTAACACACTATTGTTCCTTTTTTTTGCATGAAAAACTGCAATGATTTGTTTTTTAATCGATAGACAGAAAATGTATCTGCAACTACCTGTGGCAGCTTTCACTTTTTAATAAAACTCTTCCACTTCCAGTTTTCAGACAATTTTGTGTGCATTTTCCAAACCAGCTCACAGCCGCAGTGTACAAAACCGTAGAAGACATAGTAAAAGTGAACTCACCCAAATGAGTAGACCTGACTGGGTTTCTTCATGTTGACCCAGGAGCTGATGAGACAGGTGATCAAACTGCAGGACACACGGAGGAGATGGAGGAGACAGAAGGAGGAGGAGGAGGTGACGGCAGGGAAAGAGAAGAGCAGGTGAATGACAGAGGGATGTGAGACAGAGAGAAGACGGACAAGAGAGCGGCACATAAGACGAGAGTCAGTGAGGGACAAGTGGCAGCAACGTACACAACACACAGGTCAGGTGAAGTTCACGTCTTCTGTGTTTTTCAAGAGGGAACATTTTCCATCACAACAGAAAACACACAAAACTGTGGATAGGTAAAAAAAAGTTTCATTCCAACACTTTCACTAGGAATGATTATAAATAACTGTTTAATTAACAGAGTGTAAATAAAGATGGATGACGCGTTCTTTGCTTCCTTCCGCGATTCCAAAAATACTAACACTGCTGTTTTAAGGTAAAAAAAAGTTTCCATGGTTTTGCTTTAACTTGTCAAACTTCCCAGGTGTGTGAGGATGTGTGAATCCTCATGTTCTACTGTTTATGTATCTTTAAGATATTAGAGAATCTTTAAATTAATCCACAGTTTCAAACCCGGGGGGACTGAATTTATTATCACATCTCACAAATAAAACAGGACATCGTCACATTTGCGAAGCTGCGATCAGCTTTTTGCTCAGAGAGGAACCTACATTATTTATCAGATGTCACTAATTAATACGTTTCTTTCTGCTCTGATGCACATTTGTAAGTGCAGCGACACTCAGTCAAAAATTTACATTTTGGAAAAAACAATATACAATATTTAAAATATTAGACACTCACCTAAAGAGGTCGAAGATGGTGAGGTACGTGTAGGCGGTTAAAGCTGAAAAGAGAAAAGCAGAGAAGCAGAGACGATTACAACTCAAAGCCTGAGAAACAAATCAGTTAATCCATCGTTTAAATGGTGAACATGAGTGCAAACATCAAACTTTATCTACAGGACGTGATTTAACGTGAACAAACACGCATAACAAACTTTTGGGGTGAAAACATAACCTCAGTTTCATCACCTTACCAGACTTCAAAAACCCACTTTTTTAAAAAACCATTTGTCTTTTGTTATTTTCCTCAGATTCTGAATTGTTGTACTTTCAGTGACTCGGCACATTTACACTCTTAGTTATCCATCCAGTCATAAATGACCTGACGAGTGTGTCGGCCAATGAGCTCGTCCGCGAGCCACTGAGTGAGTCATTCATTTTTGCTCTAATTGGACAGAATCTTGGAGAGCAGCCAGTCCGACACCAGGTAAGAGTCAGTTAGTGGGCCACTTAGTCAGTAGGCCAACAAGCCAATTAAATCATCAGTCAGCTAAAGAGCGATTCCAACTGGCCTGGTTTAACTACTCAATGACAACCTGTCTGTCTCTGTCTGTCTCTGTGTGTGTCTCACTGTTAGCCCGTGTCTCTCTGCCTTAATGCCTTCGACCAGCTTTCTGTAATCAGGCTCCGCTGTGGGGGATGAGGCGAGCGGATTAGAGCGGCTTTGTGCTGAGAGGAACATTTTGTTTCCCCATCACCGGCATCCATGTTGGCCAACCTGACGCCATGTAATCCTGACAGGGAGGGCCCGGAGAGACAGAGGAAAAGTGGGAGAGAGAGAGAGAGAGAGAGAGAGGAGAGAGAGAGGGACGGATGGTAGGACACAGACTGACGGATCGACAGCGGCCAGAGAGAGTGTGAGAGAGAGAGAGGGAGAGAGGATGGATGGATGGACTTAGAGACAGAGGCAGATAGACGGGTAGCGATGGAGAGGTGCGGAGAAGGCAGACAGACAGACGGGATGATGGGGCGTTCCGAGAGACGGGCTGATAGAGGGAATGTGGATGACTGAATAGAGAGAGAGAGTGAGAGACAACCCACACCACTTGAGGGAGAGAGAGTTATTGAAGCAAATAACTGCTCCTTTTATAAATATCAAACTTGTGAGATATTGAATCAGTCCATTTATCCTCTATTGCAATGGCCAACAAAAAATAAGTGTGCCCTCACGACAGAGCTGACGCTTTAAAAGCTGCGGCTCAAACATGTGACTTTCCACAGGAATCAATGAGGCCTGAAGTCGTCTTGTTGTGTTGAATTAAAAAGCAGCAGACGATAAAAAGACAAGCGCTGACATCACAGTGACCCTGAAACAGGCCCGACCAGATCAATACGCCCCCACCCCACCGCTGAGCTCAGATAGGTTTACATACAGACCACAACACACACAGACACACAAATATAACCTGGTTCAATTCCTTTATAAATCTCCTGCTTACAAACACTGACACCCTGGAGGATGTGATCCGAGAGCAACAAACCAAACACAAGAGACGTTATTCATCTGTAAAACACACACAAGCACACACACACACACACTGCAGTATATATGATATGTACACTAAACAAAAGTACAAGAAACACAAAACATACACAAACACACAGCTGCCCCACAGGACCTGAACTCAACACCCAGAGCAGTACGATGGATTAAAAACCCTGTGTTTGTTTTTCAGAAACAATCGATGGAGAAGAGGAGAAGAGAGGAAGAAGAGGGGGGAGAGGGAGAGAGGGAGAGAGGGGGAGAGAGATAGAGAGAGAGAGAGAAAGGGGGTGAGAAGAGGATGAAAAGAGAAAAAGTTTTGTGTCTTGCATAATTTTGTCGCTATCATTCCTTTTGTCTTTCACTGTTCTTCTTTCATTTCTTCTGTTAAAAATGTCCTTTAAAACAGCAGCAATGTGACAAACATGGAGGAAGATGAGTAAGAGATGCATGAAGGAGAGAAGGAAAAGGTAAGAGTTTAAATAGGAAGGAAGGGAGGGAGGAAGGAAGGAAGGAAGGACGGGAGGAAGGGTGGATAGAGAGAGATGAGAGGGGAGAAATACGAGCAGGAGGATGAATATTTAATGCTGTCTGCAGAGGGGCAGCCCAAACACACGCACACAGACACACACATGCGCGCACACACACTTATCAGCGGAGTTAAAATTAAAGAAACTTAATTAACTATAAAGCTACCTAACGTTTAATTAAAATTTAAACGTTCACTCCAATGGATCAAAACACATGCTCATGATTTGAACCGAGCAGATTATCATGTAAAATCTTAGAATATTAATGTGTCCAAAATCTACCCAATCCGAGACAAACCCTTGACAAACACATGGACCAAAGCTCAGGTGCATATATCAGACCAGATGATGATGCTGTGAGGGTTTGTGACACACTTAAAAAAATTATAGTATGAATATTTTGACAAAAGCCAAACATGACCAGTGAATGTTGATATTTAACTATTTTAGTTTTGTCCAAGACTGTCGACGGTTACTTATAATCATCTCTTGGCTGATTTTGTGTAGTTTTTGGGTAAAGACAAACAAGTCTGCCAGGTTTTAAACAAACTCACTACACACAAATACACACACACACACACACAATATGTGCCAACCACAGCAAATAGCAGCTTAGTGTCATTGGTTCCGGTAAACAGTAAACTGAGAGGCGGCGGGTCGTGGTGTCAGGTCAGCTCCTGTGTGCTGCCGATGTAAACTAAAAGCTTCTATCGAACGCCTCAACTGCTGCGGTGAGGACGATCCCTGGAGGAGGAGGAGGAGAAGGAGAGAGGAGATAGGAGAGAGGACAGGGACAGAGACGGAGGTGAGGAGGGGGAGCAGGGGATGGAGTGATGTAAGAGGAGGAGGAGAAAACAGATGAAGAGGAGACAGGGAGCACTGCCCAGCGCTGACACTGCTGACCATCGATGGCGAAACATGAGAGTGAAACTGAAGACTACAAACACACACACAAAATAACACACCTGACAGACACACAATCGTACTTACTGTGGACACGGAACAAGTAATCACAACACTGTTTATTAATATTAACATGCAGACACACACACACAACGTACATAACAAACAAACAAAGTTATTGTTGGCTACAGACCATTGAATAAAGAAGCTCACAGACGTTTACTTAGTCTGTCCAAGTTTAGTTGGTTGTATTATTTATAAAATTATCCTCTGTAACATTTTATATTCTTATATATTTGACCCAATGTTTATTTCCAATCTATATTTTATATAGGTTCGGACGTAAAAGACGACTTTTAATTAGACATGAAGAACAATTAGAAGTGGGTGATTTGAACTGGAGCAGCTACTAATCTCACTGGGATGGAACACATGTTTAAAACCCTAATTCGAAAAGATTATTGGAACGTGCTAGGTACACTTTAGCAGTACACATACACAAAAACCAGCCTGTCTAGAAGTGATTAACACACACACTCCCTGATGACCTGGCCCCCCCCCACACACACACACACACACACACTCACACACACTCATCCTCAGATATGATGAGCGGCTCCTGTCGATATGAAACCAGACCAAAGATCCATTTATGAGCTAGAACAGATTCTTGTGTCTCCACGTGGGATTTTTTGAAGCATCTGGCTGTGACATGTTAAACCAAACACAACCCTGTCCGCTCTGTCTTAATGCCCCCTGTGCCCTGACCCTGGACCCTGCAGAGGCCCTGACCCTGGACCCTGCAGAGACCCCCCCCCCTCCCCCCCAAACCACGCTGTTGATAATCAATATAACATCATCTGTCTTCAAACTAAGCACAGGTATGTTGAAGGAGCTCCGTCATTTATTACGTTTCAGAGGAAAAAGATTCTCAACAAACCTAAGATTGAGACAAATGTGACAATTCAATGCAAATTTAAGAAGAAAATGGGATGATCTCTATTGCCGGTCTGAGTGTTTAACAGTCGCACAATTCAGAGACATTATTGAGCTGATGTGAGCTGATCACACACACAGTTACCGTGTGTGCGTGTGTGCGTGTGTGCGTGTGTGTGTGAGAGAGACTGTACCGAAGGCGCTATGGGACGGACTGCTTCACCAGCTGTGTTCTGACACACAGGAACACCGAGGCCCTGGGGACAACACACACACTTACACACACACACACACCTCATATACCACATGGTAGTCTTCATATATTTGTGAGGACCCTTTGCTGACATAATGTGTTCTCTTGCCCTGCACTGCAACCTTAAGCATTACGATTAAATGCCTCACCCTGACCGTTAACCTCACAGTAATCTAAACTTAAATACAACCTGAAAACTGAGCCGCAACCATCAAAACAGAATCTGTCCATACACACACACACACACACAAACACACAGAATAATCTCTGGATGAGAAGCTAACAAACTCATGGATATGCACACAAATGCTGCAACACAACACAGCACAACACAACAGCCCAGACCAGAAAAGATTATATCAGATGAGTAAAACCCATCTTCACATTATCCGCCTTGTTTTATAACGTAACCCCAACAGTCAAAGAGAAATGACACATGAACAGATACAATAATGTAGTTAATGGAATTTCATATTCTGTGCATATCTTCTATTCTAAAATAAAACTGAGCAGGGAATGAAAAATTAAAATATGAAACACACGCACAGACTCACTTCCTAACACTGGTGGATGAGGAGAACAGAGACAAGAGAAGAAGGATAGAGGAGGAGGTTTGTTCACTCATCTGAGGAACAGACACTTGACCTGGTTTCTCAGCTGGAGACACATACAGTGAAAACACACACACACACACACACACACACGCTTTTGGTCAGACATATTGGATATCTTTACCTTATAGTCTCTAAGGCTATGTTATAGTTAGAAACGTCTTCGCTGTTTCTACGGCCACACCTGGTGTCCACATTACTCCAGAGTTTTCCAGCCTCTAAATCAGCGACCTCTGTAAACACAGCTGGCTTCGTTTTAGTTTGAAAACTCCAGGGTTGTATTTCAGTCTGAACCAACAGAAACGGAGACTTTTGTAAAGGACGAACATGAACTTCTAAAAGGGTTCATGTGTTGTGGAGCAGGAATATAGATGATAATCATAGGGGTTTTAAATATTTAGAAAGTTTTCTTATTACTCAAGGGCTTAAAAATGAAGGGTTGATTGTTAAAAGCAGTCGAGATGGAAGACGGTTTGTCCTCCATCAGCTGGAAGAAGACGAGGACACAGGAGTTCAGGTGAACGAGTCAGACTGAGGTGAGTGACAGGAGTGAAAGAGCAGAGGTGTGTGTGTGTGTGTGGTGTGTGTGTTTGTCTGAGTCGCAAAGAGAGGGACAGAGAAGGGTTTAAGTGACACAAAGAGGAGGATTGTGTGTGTGTTGGACTGGAAAACAAGAAAACAGACAGATGGATGGACAGACACAAAGATCCTTAAAATGCTGCTGTGTGCACTTGTGTGTATAAGTGTGTGTGTGATTGTGTGGGGGGGGGGTGGGGGGTGTCCACTGAGACAAAAAGCTGATGTCTGAAAAGCTGCCTGAAAGCTGAGCCAGTAGTCCACTGCACAATTTGATATGGAGGCGCAAACACACACACAGACAGACACACCCACAGACGGCAAGTTCTGTAGAATCATCATCAGCTTATGTTTCAGCAACAGTGCAACAACGACTCTGCTTCAACAGCACTTCGACACACACCGACAAACACACACCAACACAGAACTGAGACTGTTGTGTTCAGGAAAGTTTAACAGCACACACTCATCGCTGACTCCAACAAAACACATTAGATTCAAACATGGAATCAAAAGCAGTAAAACCAAATCACAACCAATAACTACTGAATATATAACTGATAAATCGATCTATACTAACGATTTGATTACGAAAGATGTAATTTCCAGAAGAACAGTTTTAATAGCTGCAGAGCACGTTTACTACCCCATGTCCAGCAGGAGGCGACATTCATTATACATTTCTCAGGTGATGGTGGAGACCAAACCAGAGCGAGAAGAGAGAGAGAACACTGGACTTAATTCTTTAGATGAATGGACATCACTCGTTTTATTTAATCAATGCAAAGGATTCTCTCACATTGTTGTGTAAATTAACTTTTACCATAGACTGTACAATTAAAGTGGACGTAGACTTTGGGTCCAGAAGAAGACCAGCAGGGGGCGACGCCACTGGTTGTTTCTATAGAAGGCTTCTTCAATACAGAATTATGTTCAATTAGGAAATTAGGATCCATTAAGAGTCACATTCAGAGCACAGTGGGTTAGGGTTAGGGTTAGGAACCGTGGTTACGTCCCAGAAGGTCAACGCTGACTCACAATAAAAGATCTGTGGATTTTAATCACAACAGACACATCTCGTCTCACAGATCTAATTTGTGAGTCTACACGATAACATACGAGAAATAATATCATGCACATACAGCAATCTGGTCACACAAACGTATGTTCAGCTGCAGTCTGTTTGTTATAATCTCTTTCGTCAGCTTCACGGGTCGACAGAGGGTTAACCGCCTCACCGCATTCATCAAGGGATGCATAGAAGCTATACCGCTCTGTGTGTGCGCTCTGGTACAGACATCTTTGTGAGGACCATTTTGAGGATACAACCCACAGAGCGAGTACCTTTTGGCCGGTCCTTAGCTTCTTTTTTTTTGAAGGAATATAATAAGGTTAGGGTTAGGTTTTATTTTGGATGGTTAATGTTAGCGTAAAGTGCTAGGGAATGCATAATGCCAATGAATGTCCCCACAAAGACAGATGTACGAACATAAGTGTGTGTGTTTGTGTGTGTGTTTGCAAACATAGTGACAGTACAGAGAAGGACATGGGATTGTGTATGTGTGTGTCTGTGTGTACATGTATGTATATATGCCATAGTGTGTGCATTTACACGTCTGTTAATCCGGGAGACATGAGCTAATGGGGCCATAGCAGCGTGCATTTACGTGTGTGTGTGTGTGTGTGTGTGCGCGTGTGTGTCCATGCATGCAGTAATAGCATGTACTGTATGTACTTTACATATGAGGCTTTGTCTTCTTCATTGTGGCAGTTGCTCTAGAACATGGTATTAGACTTGCAACGGGGGGTCACCGCGGGTGTATATGTGCGAGTGTATGTACGAGTGTGTGTGTGCGTGTGCGTGTGCGTGTGCGTGTGCGTGTGCGTGTGTGTATGTGTGGACAGACTTCTATATGGGTTATGCTTCATTTAAACCCGGAGGCAGAAATTCACTGGAGGCGTTGGATGTACACATTATTCAACCGTTCCGACTGACCGACACGTTCAGGAACAAACAACAGACGCTGCAGCAAATACAACTTCAAGCCAAAAGACCAGAATCGCTGAGTTATGTAAAGGTAAACTGAGTAACAATTTAACACAATTATAATAAACTTTACCACCAGGCTGCACAGGTTTTATGTGTCAGTGTTTGCATGTCGTCTTTTGACCTTCATTCTGAGGAAGCTGCTGAACAATCACAATGAATAAAACAGTTTATAGGCACGACGCAGCGAGCACAGAACATATACACTTCAACCTAGTGTGCACTAAAATCCAGGGAGGATTTTTCACAAGAGAAATACACAAACACACTAAAAACCCTGGAAATACAAAGGGACCACTGTTAAACTATATTTAAAGAATGTGGGATTTAAATAAAATGTTCTAACACACAAAATCTATGAAAACCCAGTTCACAGATTGGCGCATAAAGAATAAAAGACACAATTATGGATGTATATAAATAAATGTATAGAGACAAATAACAGTATTACTACAGCACAGACTCGGGTTGAAATGACTTCACCAGAGCAAGATAACAGCATCCGTATCCTAAAGATTTAGGCTTCATCATCAGTGAGAGGAAGTAGCAATGCTTTGTCCATCTTTATTTACAGTCTGTGGTGTCAACCTGTGAACAAAATATCTGTGTGTGTGTGTCCTCGGTCTAATGAGGTGGAAGACAAACACTGAACGCTCCACATCACCTCGATCTTTAGCCAAGAGCTACGGACACAAAGACATCTCACTGCCCGCACACGCATGCACACACACACAAACACTCAGTCACACAAACACCCACACAGTGCCTTGCCATGGTAAGATACATACACCCACACACACACACTGTGGTCAGACTGTCTGTGTGTGATTGACTGAATGAGAATAATGAGAGAGAACCTTGGTTCGGTTTGTTCATGTGTCAGCGGAGTGAGTAACACTCTCAGGTCCTTCAGCGAATCACATGATAAACACACAGTTACAACACAGGCGAGCCAATGGACACAAACTCAACACAACCTTAAGGCAGGCACACCCTGTTCGATTCAGCCTCTTTCTGACCAGATCTTTGAATTTCAGCTTCATCGTTTGTCATTCAGATGATTTAAGTGTTGAAACTGTTAAAAACATCCACTGGTTTAAAGTCCAGTGATTCATGTCAGCATCATAAGCTCTAAACCTGGGAAGTCACAGTAGCTTCATGGAAGTGCAGTGAAGCAGCAGATACTTAAGAAAGTGGAGGAGACTTAAAACTTGGGGAAGAAACTGACGGACAGAACTGAGACTGGGTCGCTGTCTGTCTGCTCCCATTGTTCCCATCGGGGGCCAAGTATCGACGGGGGTGTCGCCTTCCCACGTTTGCTCGATACCTCTGTCCTCTGTTTCCTGTCTGCACGACACCCGACGCCACCGCTGTGTGTGTGTATGTGTGTGTGTGTGTGTGTGTGTGTGTGTGTGTGTGTGAGCTGCAGTATTTGCAGGCAGAGTGAGTGAGGAGTAAAGTTGCATGTTGTTCTCCTCTTGACAGCATTTTTCCTAAATGATGGAATCCCTGAGAGGATTTAAAGTTGGTGACACAACTGTGTATATGGATGGACGACATGACAACTCCACAAAAAGTGGAGCCAACACATCTGAACTGCCCCCCCCCCGGGTGTCTGGCTGCAGTTTAAACCCCCAGCTCCTTCATGTTGGCAAATGGGACGTGAACCAAACTTAAAGTGGACTTAAATTATTACAACTATAAATTTTAATTAGTCATTTCATGTTATAAAAATGGGCTGAGGCTGATTGAGTGTGTGTATGTGTTGAACGGTCACAACCACACCGATTCACAAAGTTCAGACTGCAGCGCACAAACTTGCCTGTTTGGTCAAAGACTTAATGTCCCTCTGCACAACCTGAATAAAAAGTGACACAACAGTTAACTCCTGACCTGACATTTTTTTTATATATATATATATATATATATATAAGGACCCGAAAGAAAAACAACTGACGGTTGAAAAACTGACATCATCAATTTGCACTTTTCCAACAGAACTTAACTTTCTCTTTAACCCCAATCTGTCGTGACCTTACATACCTGCTTGTGTGTGCGTGTGTGCGTGCGTTTGTGTTCTAAATATTGCATGAGCTTGTCACATCGTCCGGAGCGAAGCCGATGGACAGCTCAGCTGAGGCAGAGAAATGGTTTTAAGTGCTGCTGCTCCACATCCACAAACACACGCACACACAAACACACACAAGACACCAATACTGATATTTATGGAAGCTGGTGACAACCAATATTTCATACATGTATTGAAAATCTTTAGAAGTGTCAGTGTTGTGTTTCCAGTAGAGAAAATAATTTTCTGCTCCAACATTACCAACAACAACAACACTCCAAGATAAAAACACACAACTTCTCATGTGCTAAAGGTGGAAATGACCTATACCACTAAATAAGCAGACTTACAATTTACTTAAATTACAATCAGGATAAATTAACACACCTGCAGTGGCATCTCTATCCACCCATAAAAACATGCAATTACGTACGTTTAACACTAGGGGGCAGAAACGGTATGAAACAGAACTACGGACAAGAAACAAAACTGTATGAAAATGAGATGTCATTATATAACAGACTCGTTGAGACCAGAATGAATTAAATACAGGATCTATGTGAAGAAGTCAGAGTCGAACTAACTAACACCTGCTCAAACCTGAAGATTTAGATTTTAAAGTTTTAGACTGATTTTAGACTTTTTTAAGACCCCTGCAGAAACCCGGTTGAAAATGTTCTAAATGTTTTGTGTCCAGTCGCCTCTTCTCTGCTGTGCTTGTGTTCAGATGGAGATAAAAAGGATGTGCTTGTCAATATGACAGATGTGTTCTCTGTGTTGTAGCGCCAGCGGCTAACTACACGCTGGGAAGGACTCTGTTTCTTCAACATGCCCTTTACAGTGCCATATTTTGACTGAGGTGAAATACCCCCCCACCCATTTATAAACACACAGCAGCAGCAGTTGTACGATCAGTCTGAGCTCCTGTGGTGAGACGACACTGCTAACACACTTCCTAAAGACTTGTCTAAAGCTGCTGCTGCACACGCGCACGCACACACACACCGATGTGCACGAATGTAGAAGAGTGTGTACCTGTCAATGTGTGTTTACTGTGTGTAGACAGGTATCTCCGCTGGTTAATGTATGTGTCCGAGTCTCAAAGGTTGTTTTTTTTCTTTGTGTGTGTGTCTGCTGCCATCAGTCTGTGTACATGTGTGTATGTGTATGTCAGTTTGCATGTGTCGATCTGTATCTCCCTCTGTCTGTGGGTTTGTTGTGTGTGCTCACCCATGCTGTTGGTGGAGCTGCACCACATCAGCAGACAGCCGGTACAGAGCAGGTTGAGGGATCCGAACAGCAGGATCCTCCATGACTGAAAATGACAACAAACAAAATCACTGTTAAACTACAAAAGCATCACAAAGAGCCGAGAGTCTCGACCTCTGGATCGAGGTCTAACATAGGATCCATCATATGGACAAGCAATTCGTTTTTGTTGTTTTTTTAATGAGCTAATGAGGATAGGTGATCTCTCTGATCACAGATGTCTGAATCCATTTACACGTAGGCTGGAGAGAGAGAGAGAGAGAATAGTTTGATGTGTCCGAATAAAATCGAAATGACTATAAATCCTCAGATGAGACTCAACTGAAGCAGCGATGAACAGAAATGTCTAGATTGAAAAGAGAAAGTTGTAGAAAACCCTAAATACTTTCTAATGATTCATGTGGGAAAAATACTTTTAAACTGTTCAATAACAATAACGTAGTCGTGTGTCTGAAAGTGTGTTTGTGTCATTTTGCCTGTGAGCTCAGTAAATAGACGTCTTTATAGAAAGAGAAAGATCTCAGACACGACTCTTGTGTCAACCTGTGTCTCCGCTGTCCAGGCACTTCACAACCTGATGAACATTACTGGGAAGATTCAGGAAACTGAGTGATAATTTCAGGTGCACACAGAGACTGATGGACGTTGATCATCGTATGTCCCTGCATTGTTCTGCTGGGGGGAAATAAAAAGGAAACGGGGACATTATCCAGCAGTTTTTAAACACGTCCTCCTGTTCAGGGTTTCCCTGACAGTCAGCGTTCTGCGACAGCCGCTGATTATCCAAATTCAAACCCACAGACGGACGGCGAGCTGCCGGATGATGCATTAGTGAGTTTCATGGCCTGCGGTCGACCTGCTCTGCCAGAGATTTGGGTGAATTCTCAGACTGGACGAGGCCTTGGCCGTGTGGCCTAGCATGTTCACTACAGTCTGAATCAGTTGATCACAGACACACCAGCTCAGGGGAAGGTCACATTCAGAGCACGTGAGAGCAGAGCAGTGGCTCAGTGCTGTAAAAGAGCAGCTCTGTGGCCCAGTGACATCAGCAGGTCAGAGGAAGTCCAATTATTTATTTTACATCTTCACACTCGGAAAACCGAGACAGAAATGAACCGTAGAGGAAGACAACAACAAATCTGACAAACTGAAACGATTCAGGGACTTCACAGACATTTTCTTGTGGTATTCCGAAATGCACATTTTCCAGGGGGCTGCAGGAAAGGTTCCAGAAAATGTCCAGAGCAACTGATTCCAGAAAATTTCAGGAGCATGCTGGGACTTTAAGTGCAGGTCTGAAAGCAGCACTAGAGAGGGACAGCAGCTATGACACAACAACTGATATTCTGTCAGGAAAACGCAAACATGATTGGTATGTTTAACAAACACAAGTTAATTTTACTTCATAGAATCTGTTTCTGAGCTCATTCAGCACTGATCTAACTCCACCAGCCAGGACATCAATTAATCAGGATTACAATTAAAGAAAAAATAAAACATGGAGTCGTACATCAACCTCTAAGGGGAGAGATATAGTGTGTGTGTGTCTGTGTGTGTCAGTAAAGAAGAAGAGAAATGGAGCATGGGAACGAATGTATGAGAGTGTGTGTGTGTGTGTGTGTCCTGGCCTGTCACTTTGTGTTGGAGTCATATGCCGTGGTGGGGAACGCCGAGTGCTGTGAAATCTACAATTACGATGGTGTGCTGTGTTATGACAGCACTGGGGCGTCTGGTGACAGCACTAGCCAGCGACAGGCATGGGAGACCCACAGTGTGTGTGTGTGTGTGGGTGTGTGTGTGTGCATGTATGTGTGTGTGTACATGTGGCCGTGTGTGCAAACAGAGAGACAGCACTCGGCCCAAAACATTCCCAACCCCCAGCGCCTGGAGGAGAGCCAACGCTCGTTGAATCCTGACGCTTTGCTGCCCCCGTCTGTCCGTCAGCAGCGTCACCGAGCAGTCTGGCAGCATGACGGCGTGCCAGCACAGTGAGGGTACATGTGACACTGGAGTTGCAGCGACTGTGCCGGTGCCTCAATCGTCAGGTATTAAATTAGGAGCCCCCCGCTGATGCTTGACCTGGTTACATCATTGCCGAGCGCCGCGGCATCATCAGGCGGCGCTGGCAAACGTGTTTCATCATGCTGGGCAGAGGGGTGACTCATGTTTGCATCCAAAGAAGAAGGACAGCTGGAGAGAGACGACAGTCTGAGCACACTGAGCTGCGAGTGTGCTGGACATTTTAGAGATTTTTTAAACCTGACTGAAACTACAGCACGCCGCCACTGCATCCCGTTGGGAGGATCAGTCCCAGTGGCAATGAAAACACAAAAAACGTCCTCTCCCACTCTTTGTCTACTCAGACTGGAGCCATCAGGGCTGTGTGTCTCCAGGGTGGCTGTGTTCTTCTCTCAAAATAAACCTACTTACATAATGAAACGGCGGCGGTGACGGTGCTGGTGTGTTAACACAGAGTTTTACTGCTCTTTAGTTTTAGTGGCAGAAACGAGCTGACGCCTGGTCGTCTCACTGACCTGTCCTCTGGCCGTGTGTCTTTCCACTGTAACATTTAGTTACTGATCAGCTCAAGTATCAGAGTATCAAGTCCAGAACTATAGAAATACACTATTGATATCCAATACCAATATCAGTTTTCATTGTGACACGTAGACATGTTTTTCTGTGAGTTGATCAGCTTCATATTACAGTGTTTCTGCAGCTGTTGGTGAGGAAGTGACGGTAGTGAAAAATGGAAGATTACAAATATCTCAGGATGAAGAAGACTTCAACTTGGAAAGACGAGGAGATTCCAGACCACTTCTAACTACCTTTAAAGATGTCAGAACAAAATATCAGCCGTCTGTGTAAAAATAATACCTGTACCGACCTGTAAGAACTCCTGCATCGGTCTAACCGTGCCTGAAATCCAATGTTTACAAGTCTCAGTTTTATTCGAAAAACAAAGGGGAACAGCAATATGCAGCGCTGAGGAAGCACATCTCTGCTATCACAGGTTTGAACTATGTTTGGTTCGTAAGCTGTGTACGACACCGTGTAATCCAATCCAAGGCTCTATGGGGAATCAAGACCCCCTGCTAGTGTGTGGTCAAAGTGGATTATAGCACAATAACGTTGACACACACGCACGGACACACACGCGCACACACACAACAATCATGTCTGAGCTTCTTTCACGTTCATTATCATGTCTCCAGTGGTTTCTCTGTAATTTTTACATCCCAGTATGAATCTACATCTGTCCCTGTTTTGTTCTGATGCATTATACTTTATTTTGTTCATGTCATCTAATTTCAAAACAGGAGTGATTTAGAAAATAATTCCCGACATTTGAACTAAACATGTTTTTCTGAGTGGAAAAGTCAGTTGTTGTTCCCTGTTTTCAAAGCAGAGAGATTAGTTTGGTATATGAGGTTATTTACTGTTTGTTTAGGCAGCTGCATTGACCGTCTCACCTTTATTAGCATTTAAATATTTATAAAGACCGACCACATACAAACGGAGGAGAACCACTGAACTATAAAAGGTTTTGGGTCATTTTGTTTTTGGACCTTTGGAGACTCCTCCTCATGTCAGCAGATGGGACATTGACCAGAGTTACGTTAAATAAATGCTTGTCAAATATGGTTTCTGTCATTTTAGGAAGTTCTTATCACACTGATGTTTCTTCAAGTGTTCATGGTTCAGATAAGTTTGGTTTAAATTAAATAATTGATAGAAAACTGTCTGTAGAGATGATTCGATAAAGATACCAGAATCAGAAATGCCTCAGAGGCTGCCTAAAAAAATATGTTTCAGGCATCCCAGATCATTGTACCAATTTCACAGTTTGAACATTGTAGCTGACACACAACTTATGTTGTCTGTGAGTTACAAAACAACCCAGCAGTTACCTCATTTAATTGAGAGAAGTGGACAAGCAAAAGACAAAGTTTCCTATTCTGATCCTCCTATTATAGAAGATTGCTTTAAAAAAATTCAACAGTTGAAAATGGATCAAACTGACAAGGGAAGGATCTACGCTCTACTGATAGAAATTAAGACAGGAGACAGAGATGAAATCTGGGAAGCTGCTCATGATGACAGCTCAATCTGTGAGCTGGTGGACTTCATCCCTGCTGCTTTCACTGGAACACAGTGACCTACTCTGGAAACAGGATTACTGGAGGTGTTTGGGTTTGACTCCGTGTATGAGACATAGAAACTAACCAGATTAGAGCATAATGGGATTATAAAGTGAGGATTTTACAAACACCAATGGTTGAGTGAAAACCAGTAGGAGGTTCAGATGATACGACCGGACTGGTCCATTTACTACACAAAGCTAGAAAATATCAAAAATACAAATAGATCGGATTTCAATGCAAAACCAAGTGTGAAATTTAAGTTTTACAGATGCATTTCATCTCAAACACACACACACACACACACACACACACACACTTACCCGTCTATCTGAGGCAACCAGTCGGAATTCTTGCGTGAGTTTCCCAAAAACTGATCTGTGTGTCTTCCTGAATGGATGGATGGTGCCCTGTGAATTAAGACATAAAGAAAATAACTATCAGGACCAGTCAAACATGAATGAAATGACAGTTGACAGAAAACATTTAAATGAATCAAGGTGGACTCAGATTCATCTCGTCAGTCAGCGTGAAGCAGAAGAGGAAACTCTTGAGCTCTACCACCACCTAGTGGTGAGTTAGTGAATAACACCGACTTCAACTATAGAGGAAAATAAGTTTCTAAACTACATCTGAAAGATGATTTCTGGGTTCAGTGTGTGAGCAACACCTTAATACACCTGTAAATAAATAACAAGTCTGATCTGACAGTGATTTTCTCTCAGGCAGGGGTGTGGTTCATCAGTAGAGCTTTCAATTAATTATGACTATTTTCATTATCCATTGATCTCTATACTTTACTGTGATGTAAGAGGGGGAGAAAGCCAATTGTCACATTTGAACACATGAAACCATCAAATGTTTGATTTTAAAACTGAGTTAAACAACATATTGATTCCTAAAATAATAAAATCTGTGACTCTTTAAGTATGTGTGAGGATCCCTCGTGTAGCTGATTTCCCTCCATGCTGAAAGAAGACCGCTCAATGTGTCGTAAGTGAAACACACAACTGAAAGGTAATGACGACCTGGAGGAGAGATGCCAGTTATTCATCTGTGTTGCAACTAACGAGGTTCTTGTCTTTGTAAGTGTATTTGTAAAAGCTTTATGCAGAAAGGATCACACAGGCAAGGAGGGAAAGAGGCAATGGAGGTTGCAAGTGTCATCAAAAATTAAGTGTCTGTGCTCATATTTAAGTGTCTCTGTGTGGGTTACCTCCTGACCCCAAAACAAACAAGGGGGGGGGAGTATTGTGTAAAGCATAAACTAATAAGTTATTCATTGAATTTCCATTACAGTGTCTCTGTGCCGTATTTTGACTCGAAAAAGACTCGTACGATGCAGCAACAAAAAGATAAATAACATTATTCCTTGAGAAAAAGAAAACTCCCTGAAGAGCTGTGGAGGTGAGACTCACCAGGACGTACGTGTCGTGCTCGTGTTTCTTCCTGTGCACGGAATCATCTGTGGAGGAAAACAGAAACTTTACGTCAAAACTAAATCAGAGAGAAACTAATCTGAAATGAAAATCTGTCAGTGATAGAGTGAGTTGAAGTTCAGCCTTTACTGCAAAGTTCACACAAACACATGAAACACCAGGTCAAGAAGTGGAGCCCAGTTTTTGTCGATTCTCTTTCAAGAATGTGGTCTTTCAGATTGAGAGCAGCACTCCAATAGATCCTGCCTGAGCTCAAGAGTTTCTCTGCTTGTGCACTTGCGCTTGGATTTCCTGCGCTTTAGCTTTTCTTCTGCTCTTTGCAACAAGTCTCTCAAAAGTTCCCGAGCAACAGAACGGCAGGTGTAGCGTTGACAAGTGGGTGCGCTTGCTTTATGTCTTTGAGAGTCCCGTACGGGCGGTTACTTTAACCGGGTCCATGTTCTCTTGTGCCTCGACGGCTTTACTATTACACCTGCTTCCTGTCAACCGAAAATCCCTGAAACCTCCATGGAGCAGGTGTCCCAGCAGATCTCTGGTAAACATTGAGAGGATCTCCATCATTTTAGATATATATATACCAACCAGATGCCTGTATTTTACTGGAACAGCCAAAGGAATCACAATGAGGGCGGGGCCATTTCATTCATCGTCTCTACAACTGGTTTTGTATTGGCTGGAGTGTTTGGACCGACAGAAACATTTGTATCACAACTTTTCTTTGACACACTCCTGAACCAGAGGAAGGAAATATTTCTGAACAGTTTCCCCGATAAGAATATAATACTCTTGTATTTTTGTACACACACACACACACACACACACACACACACACACACACACACACACACACACACACACACACACACACACACACACACAACACACACACACACACACACACACACACACACACACACACACACACACACACACACACACACACACACACACACACACACACACACACACACACACACACACACACACACACACACACACACACACACACGTCAAAACAACTCAGACGTACTAAGACACAGAGAGGAGTTAGCTTAGCTTAGCCCTCCCCTGTAAGAATACGTGTTGTTAGCCGCTAGCCGGTTAGCATAACAGACCTGGATCTTTGATGTTGATGACATCCACCGACACCATGTCCGGTTTGTCCACCTTCCGCTCCGTCACCCCGGACGGCACCACGTCCGGCTTCGGGCCGAACTTTCGGGGGTAAAAGTCTCCAGCGTTGTGGTAAGACAGACCCGAGGACGTGGACATGGCTCCGTCCATCGCCATCTTGGACTTCCTGTTCCCGTGAGCCTCTGCGCTTTGTCAGCACCGCGCATGCGCCAGCACAGATCTACAAATCCTTTTTACATACGGTTCACATGGTATATAGATCTATTTACAGACGTCCAGAGAAAACCAAGAGAGAGAAAGAGAGAGAGAGATGGATAGAGAGAGAGAGAGAGAGAGAGAGAGAGAGAGAGAGAGAGAGAGAGAGAGAGAGAGAGAGAGAGAGGTTGAATGGAGAACATAGTTATTATTATAGCTGAGAATGGAGTGAGTTAGAAACAGACTTATTTCTAAGTGAAATTAATGGAAGTCATAAACAGACTTCAACAAAAAGAATGAGAGAGAGTGAGGTCAGAATGTTTTTCAGACTGTGGTCCGACAGTAAATTAATCTTCTCCATCTGGCTCACAGCCTCTAAAGGCCCCTGGATCTGTTTCCTGTCACAATTGAGACCCTCTGATAAATGACCCTATAGCAGGACCAGCATTTAACATCGTACAGTTAATGATCCAACGTGTCCGTAGAGGAAATGTGAGATGTTTATACAAATCTGCACAACATCTGGCTCCATCCACACCTGTCACTGTCCAGATGTGAGATGTGAACTCAGAGTAAGGAATGCGGAAAGTTTATTTTAATAATAACAATACATTTTATTTATGGGCGCCTTTCATGACACTCCAGTATTCAAGTGCAGTATTCTGTTGTTTTCCTTCATATCCAGTTGTGTGTCGTCTGGAATCAAAAGTTTTCAGAGAAAAAGAGCTGAGTAAACATTAGCAGCAGCTCAGCCAATCAGAGACGAGTCAGAGAAACACTGAGTTCTAACAGGAAGCTGCTTCATTCACTGGTTTTACTGGTTTGATTAAATCCCAGGATTTCATGCTGCCCGCAATCTTTTGTTACCTAATGATAACAATAAGCTGGACCTTTTGTGCAATACGTAAGTAAACACTAGAGACTTGATTGTGCAATGATTATAAGTATGAACCTCCCATCTGCTCGCCCTGACCAAACAACTCCCGTCAGTTACAACTCTGTGTGTGTGTGTGTGTGTGTGTGTGTGTGCGTGTGTGTGTGTGTGTGTGTGTGTGCGTGTGTGTGTGGAGCAGTAGGAGGTGCTTGTTGCCTCCCCCTCCTTTTACTGCACACACAAAGTCACCGTACACAGACCCTCTCTCTCTTTGCCAGTGCTCCTCGCTCTCTCACAGCAGTCGGACTCTAAGAAAGCAGCTTCTCATTGTCCTGATCTTTAAGCCGTGTGTGTTTGTGTTTAACTAGAGTTGAATCTACTCTTGACACTCAGTGAGAAGAAGCAGAGTTTCCCTCTCTGACTGTTCAGAATCAGGATGGCCACTAACGACCAACTCAGCAGGTTTCAGTCCAAGATTCATTTGGGAGAGAAGTTCAGTGACGAAGAGAAGCTCTACAGATACAAAGGTATCCTGTACCCGACCATCATGTGCCCCGAGGACCACCTGAAGGCTCTGGTCAACCTGGAGGCCCGAGAGGACGACCTCATGCTGGTGGTCTATCCCAAATGTGGTGAGTGACAGCGAAGAAGTGACCACATTTATTTATGAAGAGGCGAAACAGCCGATTCTAAACCCGGATATGAATCTGATGCTGTGACCTCTGACCTATGGACGGTTTCATTTAAGATTCTCACCAGATGCAGGCAGAGGGGCCCAGGGAATCTCGGGCTCCAGGGATGAGGGGCCCTGGGCCAGAGCGTCTGTTGGAGGTTAAGATTTGTTGTAGGAAAAACAAAAAGAGCTCCATTAAAGTTTTAATTTCCTGAGTGAGGTTTGCTCCTGATCCTCGTTTTAATTTTTAGCATCTGCCGACTTAAATCTGTCCAACATTTGTTCTTGTAGATTTTTCCTTCATGTTTGAGCAGCACGGTTAAATGAGGCGACAGAAATGAGAGATAAACTTGTTCTAAGTTCTCACAGGAAGGATTTTAATTTAAGTCTTCTGGTAGAAATGTACGTTATGTAAGTTATTATCTTGTGGGGACAAGTTGATTATTAATCCTGTGCGCACAGAGTTAATATGTGATTACAGCTTTTAAGAGGTCGTTAATTTTTTAAGTATAATGATTAATACATTGGCCTTCCTTTGGCTGAGCCTGTTTTCCCCCAGAATGCTCAGCAACTGATTCCTGACTAACACGTGTCTCTGTGGAAGAGCAACAAGAATCTCAATGTGTGACATTCCCAGGTGAAGATAAAACCTGAAGAGCTGAGTTTTCTCCATCGATGATACAAATCTGGTTCCTGCATCTGAGTTATTTAAACAAACATCTTCTTAAAATATATAGCTTGTTCCCGCAGGATAATATTTTGTGCTTACAAGATTACAAAAATATTTCTTTTGCAACTTCAGAGGGTCCGTACATATGTGTGTTATTTTTTTGCTCCTAATTTCCACCTGGTTTGAGGAGCTGTAGCACAATCAGAGTTTATCACGAGCAAATGCACTGAACCTACAGAGAATTTCTTCAGAGACTTAAAGTTAGAGTTTAGTTGCTTAAAAACTTTTTTTTGTCTGGAAGAGATAATTGAGATTTTACTGTTTTCTCAGTGTGACCGACACGTTCAGACACTGACGCTGTAAAAAAGTTGAGTGAACCTCATCGGACTTTTATAACATGAAGATAACATGTTGTATATGAAAGAGTTGAGTGCAGGGCCCCACAATGATTAACAACATATTTCTGCCACACGACAAACAAGATATATTTAATCCAGACCTTTGTTAGATCTGTAGCGGAGTCGTGTTAATCAAGGTATCGGTGCATTTAATTCAGATGTCTGGATGTGAAATCTTCAGAGAAACAAGCTGAGCAAACGTTTACAGCAACTTGACTCCGACTCGACTCCGAGATATGTTTAATATAAATGTACACAAACCGTCTCCAGGCTGCAGCTTCATATTTACTGAAATGTCATTAAATTATTGTATTTTCCAAAATGTCTGTTTCTCCAATCGTGCATTAGATGAGAAAAACGTGAGCACTTCAACCTTTAAACCAATGAAACCGAAATAACCAGTTTCCTGAAAAGACTTGTAGTTGTGGGAACTCTCACTACACGGATACCTGAATGAATGCGGTGAGGATTAATGGCTGTTTGACAGCACCTGTAATCTCTCATCTCTCTTTGTGTGATTTCACTGGAGGAAGTAGCGTCGCACATTCCAGCTGTCAGGAATGTGACATGTCATCTCCTCCAGATAAGCTACTTTTTGAAAAAGGCTTTTGCACGCAAGCTCATCGGCGGAGCGACGACACGAAGACAAACGAGTTAATTACCTCTGGAGGAATGTCATGTCTCACACAAACCATCCCACATGTACGAGCATATGTAGGGGCCCCGTTTGGACGGGGCCCACATTATGATAACACGGCCTATTTATCTACAGGTGTGAGACGATGCCTGTGTTCTGGCCAATGGGAGGTCTCCGTTGAGCGGGCCAGTCGATCGAAGGACTTACGCAGAAGATTGCCTTCTGCACGCACTTTCATGAAGCTGGAACAATGTGAGATCTACCGAAGGGTTGGAAAATGGACATTGAATTCTGGGATTTTGCTCAGTTTCCACGAAGCAACTTCAAAGTTTCAAAGTCAAGTCAGATTAATTTATACAACACGTTAAAACGACAGGAGCGGAGCCATAGGCTTAGAAAGAAGGAAGTTAAAACAGTGAGATTAAACAGAGGCAGAATATAGATCAGGAGATCAGTGATTTAATGAATAATGAATTAAATCATTAATCACAGGGAGCTCCTGGTCACGTCTCCTGGATCAGTTTAACAACAGTACCATGTTCTGATCTGCAGGGTTTAACTGGATGGTGGGGGTGGTGAGGAAGATCATCGCAGAGTCCACAGGGGTAAAAACTGAATCCAAGGGACCGCCGCTGATCGAGTTTCTTGGACCGGACGCCATTAAGGTACTTACTGTATGTGTGTGTGTGTGTGTGGTGCTGTATCTGATTTCTCTTGGATTATTTAGAGAAAAGGGAACAGAGGCTGAAACATCTGGATTACGTTTATTTAGAGGTTTTAAATGTCACATCTAGTCAAGTTTAAATTGTTCACTCAGGGGAAATGTAGCTGCTCGGTTGGGACGTGGTTTAAACAACAGGTCGATCAGGAGTTCTTGGAAAATAGTTGATGGGAGAAAAGCTGAGGATCTTGTGTTTTCAGAACTCCTGTTGGTCTCTGACCTGTTTATTTCATGTGCATCAAATTAATCTCTGCAGTTATGTCCAAAACTTTCCTCTCAGCTCATGGAGCAGTCTCCTTCTCCACGGTTGTTGGGAACTCATATGCACCCCGACAACATCCCCCCCACCTTCTACACCAAGAAAACAAAGGTAAAAACCCAACTGTCAGCAGAGAGCAAACTCCCGTTTTCCTTCTCTGTTTTTATGATTTTCTCTCCATCCTCACTGGCCCTTTCCTTGCTTTAGTTGAGTAAATTTAAAATTGTACTTTTATATATACAATGTGCTCTCTTGTGCTTCGATCAGATGCTGGTGGTCTTCAGGAATCCTAAAGACACTCTGGTTTCTTTCTATCACTTCTGCAACAATAACCCGGTCCTCCCGTCCGTAAAGTCCTGGGAATCGTTCTACTCCCAGTTCATGAGCGGAGAAGGTGAGAAAACCACACACAGGGAAACTAAAACGTTCAGTGGAACTCTTTAGAAAGATCAACTTGATGACCTGAAAACAGTATGATGGAGGTGGCTCAGAGAGCAGCTCCACCTGTACCAGAGGACCAGGGTTAGTGGTTTCCAGAGTCAGAGGCCCGTCCAACATCCGGGTCCAAAAGCAGGGTGTCTGATAGTCAGCATGTCGTAACTCACACTGGCTGTCACTTGCACTGCGAGCGTCGAAACCAGTTATTTGTGAAGAAAAAACAGGGACATTATCATATATATCAAACTGTTGACAGTCCCTTCAGTAAAAGTACAATTGAGTAATCCAGTGAAAGCTCTCGTTTTGTAACTGAGGGCTGTTTATTATCATAACTGTGGTTAGACCTGCCCTACCAGAGCTAGTGGCACTCTGCACAAAGTTTGTCAGAGTTACAAAAGAAACACAATCCTTAAGCACACAGGGCAGGAGATAGCTGCCGCCCTATTACAACACACAAGCATTCCTGTTGCATATAGTGGAACATATAGAAGAACAATGTGCATACAATGAATGGCGAGTTCAAGTGGTGTTGTATGACTTTTGTTGGGTGTGGTCAGATATGTTTTCAAAGCTGACATTTGACAAATGAGATATAGAGTGTTGCTTGTTGAACCGGAGAGCTGCTAGGAGGAGGATAATAGCAGCTGTTTGGAAACTAAAGCTCTTTATTATGCGTTCAATCTAAGATAAGCAAAGTTAAATCAATGTTGCTTCATATTTACAATACTGGTTTGAGATTAGTATCAATGTGCAAGAAAACCTATTATCGCAATATGTCCAACCAAGTGATTGAGGTCACTTCTTGATAGAACAGCACACACAAGCTGTGTAAATATACATTGTTTTATTGAATACTGATTAAACCCATTATTATTTGACAGTCATATTATTGTGTAAATGGGAAATCAGACAATCGGGAATAGTTTTCACTCAAATTTAATATGCATTCATCGCAAAAGACATTCACCAGAGAACCTGCAGCCAATACCAAGGTGTGATGATACTTCAACACAAAACTGGATCCTTCCCCTGTTAACTGTCAGGAATCCTCTACAGCATCGCCAGACTCAGCCACTGTGGACGACACACACAGACACACACACACACACACAGACACACATCACTCTGCAGTTCTTGAACCATCGTTTTATGTTTCTTTGTTTTATGATCACAAACGGCTCTTACCTGAGTGAAACCCAGCTCGATGCGACCTGTCCCGTCCTTTTCCAGAGCATTGAAGGTCTCTGAAGTCAAAGAAAATTCCACGTCAGAACTTAATTGACAAGAAGTTTGGGTGTGTGTGTGTGTGTCTGGTGGGGATTAACTCACTGAAGAGCGACTCCAGGCGAACCAGGCAGCACACAAAGTTGTCAAAGTCGATGGAGAGGTCTGGTTCACTGTAACGAGCCACGATGATCTGATGCAGAGGGTTGTTCAGAGTGAAACCTGCCCAGATTGGAGAGAAACACAAGAGTGAAGAAACTCAGCCACCAGAATATGTCGTGCATGGATGTACAGTGTTGAGAAATAATTTAAAAACAAAATGTCATCCGTGTCCCAGACTTCTCACCAGCCTCCTCAACGGCCTCCCGCATCTCAGAGGAGCTCATACAGCCACTGCGGTCTACGTCTTTCTTTTTGTAAAGATCCTAATAGAGAAGCAAGCGTTAATACTGTATACACATTGTATGTTAATGTCAACACAAACGGATGAGGAACACACCAGGAACTTCTCAATCTTTGACCACAGGATCTTAAACTCCACCAATCCCAGCTTGTTGCTTCCATCTTTCTTTGACGACCATGTTAAGGATCATTGTGACAACCCCAAACCCAAACCCCCCCCCCACAGAGTCATGTGTGGCAGACTCTGGTCCTCTAACACATTAGACACAATGAGCTAAACTTCAAGCAGCTTATCTCTTATTATGAATTGAACTCCTAATACTTAACATAAAGTTAAATGGAAGTTTAAAATATAATCAAAATACTTAAAGTAAGGAATAGTACCCGCATTAACCCAAACTACACTTCCCTCATTCTCAGTGTTTTCAGTTATACATTGGTGAAATCTAACTTCTATTCTGAATGTCAGAAAATGTTTGCGTTTCCCAAAAGGCAAACACTAAAAAAAAATGGGATAAATGTTAAAGATTTAGTGTATTTCTTCCTCATGCAGTAACTCAGAACACGAAGGCAGGATACATCCAGCAGGTTGACCATGTTGCGGCAGGTTGTCAGACTGAATCCACTGGTTTTGATGTCGTCTCCTGAGGGTTAGAATGAATGAAACACAATCATTTCAGTGATTTGCTGCGAATTGAAATAGCTGTAAGATAAGAAAGAAAGAAAGTCTCTTACTCTTGCTCACGACTCTGTTTCTAACTTGCTGTGTGTTCAGCTCGATCTTCCCTGACTCATCTCTTTCCAGAGACTTGAACATTTCTGGTTGAGAGGAAAAACACACATACGGGTGCAGCCTCAGCTCTGATACAGATCAATGGGAGATTTTAGAAGTTGTTGCTGACACTTACTGAAGAGCATTTCCAGTTTAATGAGTTTTTTCACTCGCCACAGATTAAAGAGGTTCACTTTACAGCTTCAAATCAAGTGTATGTGCGTTTGTGTTTGTGTGTAGTGACTTGGGGATCGTACTTTGATCACGCTTTGGCCTGGGATAAGAGAATGAATGACCCCAATGTCATGGTTGTCACCTACGAGGGATTAAAGCAGGTAACACACACACACACACACACACTTTTTGTTTATAATATTAAAAATAAAGTAGATTTAAAAACTTTTCATAAGAATCTGAAATGTAGAAGTTGTGATTTAACCATTTTGTTAAACTTCCAGAATCATTTTGTAATTATTGTTGTTGCTTGTTACTGGTAAAATAGTGTCTCAATTTGATATAATTTATGGATATATTTTGTTAAAATAACACAGTTTTTCTATTGCAAAACTTACTCGATAAGATCAGGTTCAACTTTCACTCCCTGACTGTGTTTCTGTTTCTTGTCCTGCAGGACCTGAGTGAGGGCATCCGTCAGATCTCCAGCTTCTACGGTTACCCCCTGACGGAGGCTCAGGTCCAGCAGGTCACAGATAACAGCTCCTTCAAAGCCATGAAGGACAGCGCGGCCAACTCCCACGGCACCATGGGAAGCGTCATCTTCAGAAAAGGTGCGTGAATCTTGTTTTTTAACCAAAACGAAACATCTAGCACTACTTCCTCACTAACTGAGACACTGAGCTCCACATTGTATCGGGCTTTTCGTTGGGTCATGACCATCCAGAAACATTTCTGGAAACTGGTTCTATGATTTTTACTAAATCCTGCAGTCAGACAAACAAACACCGATGAAGATATGTTTCACTCATTTCTCAGTTTGGCAGAATAAACACACGATATATTTAAATGTTCCCTTTTGTTTTAATTATTTTAGCCTAAAGGATAACAGGAGTTTAACCAGGCCATGTGTTTTTGTCGTTGAGCAGGTGAAGTAGGGGACTGGAAGAACCATTTCACACCTGAGCAGAGCCGAGAGATGGACGAGGCCTTCAACAAACACCTGGCAGGAACCAAGCTGGGAGAGAAGCTTGACTACCAACGATACTGTCAGTAGGAAGCAAGGAAGCGGGAGAGGAAGGAGGGAGGGTCTGACAGTCCTCCCCTCAGACAGGGTACCTCGCCACCTTGTTTCGACTGAGACATCAACCACCACATCAACATCTAACAGCTCTCACCTCAGTCAGTAGCGGACGTTATCACTGCCTAAGTCTCAGTTCAGGGCCAAATTGAAGAAAGAGCATCTCAGGTTAAACACGGTCGAGCACAGGAAGACAGCAAGTTATCGTTTTGTCTCCGTGCAGATGAAACCACACAAGATAAAACATGTGGATGAATGAGTGTTGAAGTTGCTCTCAGATGGATTTTTTCTTCTCATCAAACAGAAGATTTTCATATTTCTTCAAACTGTCACTTCACCTGACGTCTCAATGTGACACTCCAGGCAGCTACTTTAACATTAAACTGCTGGATGATGTTTCGTTGATGAAATCAAATCAAATCAAATCAAAGTTTATTGTCACATGCACCAATGACAGCGTCATCGGAGCAGTGAAATTCTTAAGACATGGCAGGCAACTTCTACGCAGTAGACGACTTTACAACATATAACATAACATCGTAACAAATAACATATAACATATAACACAGTCAAGTGAATATTAAATTAAGTAATATGAATATATATATAACATATAACATAGTCAAATTAAAGTAAAGGTTAAATGAAGCAGCAGTTTACAGGGTGAAGGGGTGGGGAATATTAAATAGAATAATATGAATATATGTATAACATATAACACAGTCAAATAAATTCAAATGCAGCAACAGTTTTTCAGGGTGAAGAAGTGGGGAATATTAAGTGAGATAAGTTTATGCGAAGTAAGTGAAAAAATAAAAATAACATGCTATCTAACATAACATATAACTTCACATCGTAACATAACGTGGTCAAGTGCAGCAGTAGTTTACAGGGTGAAGGAGTGGGGAATATTAAATTAAATCTTATGAATATGAATATATGAATATATCTCTACATATAATGCATATAACATAGTCAAGTCAAAGTCAAATGAAGCAGCAGTTTACAGTGGGTAATATTACATTAAAATAAGATGAATATAGGTATTACATAGGCTGATGAGGTTCATTGATGAGCAGCATCTGTCTCAGACGTGGGGTTTTTCACCTGCAGAGGAATGTTTACATCCTGGTTCTTCTTATTCACTGATGTTTGACACATGATTAAAACACTTGAGTTGCATTTCTTCAGGCAGCTTTATGAACTCATGAATGAAGCATGGTAATGACTTTAAACTGTGGCCTTGTGAGATGGTGATGGTGAGAAATTAAAGTCTTTTTCCTGATCGATTGATTTTGATTCTGTCATTTCTCCTCAGTGAGCTTAACATGTATTATATTATATTATATTAAATGATATTATAATATAGGTCTTACACAATAACAAAATGTTTTCAAAAGCATTTCCGCTTTTCTTATCTCACATTTTTCATAAACATTATTACCTTTAACTTTATATATAGATTACTTGTATTTTTTAATGTGTTAGACCAAACTTTTTTTCCAGTTCTGGTTTTATGTAATTTTATTGAAGAGTCTGGACCGGAAACAGAAGCTCTCTGCTTTAATTTGAAGGGGCTGACAGGATGTGTGTCCCTCTCTAAATGAATCTGTGACCCCTCTCCTCTGGAGGAGTGACGTCATGCGGCTGCCTCCTCGGTGTGTGTCCAACATGATGACTCCTCCGCACGGTCACAGTTAAACCTTCACCCCGCTGCCGTTCATCCTCCGCCGGTAAGAACCGGAGCCGAGTTCCGGTGATGATTCAGCGGCGATTTCATCTCTGAGCTAACTGAGCTAACAGAGCAGCTAACCATAGCAGCTAACTGAGCTAACAGAGCAGCCAATAGAGCAGCCACCTGAGCTAACTTAAGCTAACAGAGCAACTAACTGAGCTAACAGAGCAGCCAATAGAGCAGCCACCTGAGCTAACTTAAGCTAACAGAGCAGCTAACTGAGCAGCCAATAGAGCAGCCACCTGAGCTAATTGAAGCTAACAGAGCAGCTAACAGAGCAGCCAATAGAGCAGCCACCTGAGCTAACTTAAGCTAACAGAGCAGCTAACTGAGCAGCCACCTGAGCTAATTGAAGCTAACAGAGCAGCTAACTGAGCTAACAGAGCAGCCACCTGAGCTAACTTAAGCTAACAGAGCAGCTAACTGAGCAGCCACCTGAGCTAATTGAAGCTAACAGAGCAGCTAACTGAGCTAATAGAGCAGCTTACAGGTCAGAGAGAGAGAGAGAGAGAGAGAGAGAGGTTGAATGGAGAACATAGTTATTATTATAGCTGAGCATGGAGTGAGTTAGAAACAGACTTATTTCTAAGTGAAATTAATGGAAGTCATAAACAGACTTCAACAAAAAGAATGAGAGAGAGTGAGGTCAGAATGTTTTTCAGACTGTGGTCCGACAGTAAATTAATCTTCTCCATCTGGCTCACAGCCTCTAAAGGCCCCTGGATCTGTTTCCTGTCACAATTGAGACCCTCTTATAAATGACCCTATAGCAGGACCAGCATTTAACATCGTACAGTTAATGATCCAACGTGTCCGTAGAGGAAATGTGAGATATACAAATCTGCACAACATCTGGCTCCATCCAGACCTGTCACTGTCCAGATGTGAGATGTGAACTCAGAGTAAGGAATGCGGAAAGTTTATTTTAATAATAACAATACATTTTATTTATGGGCGCCTTTCATGACACTCCAGTATTCAAGTGCAGTATTCTGTTGTTTTCCTTCATATCCAGTTGTGTGTCGTCTGGAATCAAAAGTTTTCAGAGAAAAAGAGCTGAGTAAACATTAGCAGCAG
Source organism: Pseudopleuronectes americanus (assembly GCA_038501795.1). NCBI lineage: Eukaryota > Metazoa > Chordata > Actinopteri > Pleuronectiformes > Pleuronectidae > Pseudopleuronectes > Pseudopleuronectes americanus. The sequence continues at coordinate 19,081,118 of CM076729.1, read as the reverse complement.
CTCAGCCAATCAGAGACGAGTCAGAGAAACACTGAGTTCTAACAGGAAGCTGCTTCATTCACTGGTTTTACTGGTTTGATTAAATCCCAGGATTTCATGCTGCCTGCAATCTTTTGTTACCTAATGATAACAATAAGCTGGACCTTTTGTGCAATACGTAAGTAAACACTAGAGACTTGATTGTGCAATGATTATAAGTATGAACCTCCCATCTGCTCGCCCTGACCAGTTACAACTCTGTGTGTGTGTGTGTGTGTGTGTGTGTGTGTGTGTGTGTGTGTGTGTGTGTGTGTGTGTGTGTGTGTGTGTGTGTGTGTGTGTGTGTGTGTGTGTGGTGTGTGTGTGTGTGTGTGTGTGTGTGTGTGTGTGTGTGTGTTGTGTGTGTGTGTGTGTGTGTGTGTGGTGTGTGTGTGTGTGTGTGTGTGTGTGTGTGTGTGTGTGTGTGTGTGTGTGTGTGTGTGTGTGTGTGTGTGTGTGTGGAGCAGTAGGAGGTGCTTGTTGCCTCCCCCTCCTTTTACTGCACACACAAAGTCACCGTACACACACCCTCTCTCTCTTTGTCAGTGCTCCTCGCTCTCTCACAGCAGTCGGACTCTAAGAAAGCAGCTTCTCATTGTCCTGATCTTTAAGCCGTGTGTGTTTGTGTTTAACTAGAGTTGAATCTACTCTTGACACTCAGTGAGAAGAAGCAGAGTTTCCCTCTCTGACTGTTCAGAATCAGGATGGCCACTAACGACCAACTCAGCAAGTTTCAGTCCAAGATTCATTTGGGAGAGAAGGTCAGTGACGAGGAGAAGCTCTACAGATACAAAGGTATCCTGTACCCGACCATCATGTGCCCCGAGAACCACCTGAAGGCTCTGGTCAACCTGGAGGCCCGAGAGGACGACCTCATGCTGGTGGCCTATCCCAAATGTGGTGAGTGACAGCGAAGAAGTGACCACATTTATTTATGAAGAGGCGAAACAGCCGATTCTAAACCCGGATATGAATCTGATGCTGTGACCTCTGACCTATGGACGGTTTCATTTAAGATTCTCACCAGATGCAGGCAGAGGGGCCCAGGGAATCTCGGGCTCCAGGGATGAGGGGCCCTGGGCCAGAGCGTCTGTTGGAGGTTAAGATTTGTTGTAGGAAAAACAAAAAGAGCTCCATTAAAGTTGTAATTTCCTGAGTGAGGTTTGCTCCTGATCCTCGTTTTAATTTTTAGCATCTGCCGACTTAAATCTGTCCAACATTTGTTCTTGTAGATTTTTCCTTCATGTTTGAGCAGCACGGTTAAATGAGGCGACAGAAATGAGAGATAAACTTGTTCTAAGTTCTCACAGGAAGGATTTTAATTTAAGTCTTCTGGTAGAAATGTACGTTATGTAAGTTATTATCTTGTGGGGACAAGTTGATTATTAATCCTGTGCGCACAGTTAATATGTGATTACAGCTTTTAAGAGGTCGTTAATTTTTTAAGTATAATGATTAATACATTGGCCTTCCTTTGGCTGAGCCTGTTTTCCCTCAGTATGCTCAGCAACTGATTCCTGACTAACACGCAGAGGTGTAAAAAGTACTGAAATATTGTACTCAAGTAAAAGTACCTTTACTTTGATGAAATTTTACTTAAGTACAAGTAAAAGTACCCATCTAAAAATCTACTCAAGTAAAAGTAAAAAGTAGTTCATTTAAAATGTACTTTAAGTAAAAGTTACTTAGTTACTTCCAACCACTTGATGGGGGCGCTCCTATACAGTGCAAAAAAGGACAAGGGGTCATAAATCCAATCCAAAAACAGTAAGTTTTAAGTAAAGGAGAATCAAAAGAACGCGTTCATTGAACACGTTCATTTTAATGAGAACGTTGAACTGAACGCAACTTAATGACAAATAATGAATTTGAACAGTGCACAGGTTCATATTATCTGAGGTATAGCTCCTGAGGAGAGACGCTGTCTAAATTAAATGCCTGCACCATGTCATTGCGATCATTGTTGTTTGAAAAGAAATGCAGTCTTACATGGCAAAATACCATCTGAAAGTTGCAATTCTGTTTTTCGTAGAAAATCGTTTAAAAAAAAATATATATATATATTTAATTTTCGCGCCAGGAGTGAAGCTTTCATAGAGCTCCAAATGTGCTAGGTCCGGCCCTGTGTAGTGCAGTGATTCTCAAACTGTGTGGTGCGCCCGGTGCGCCCCACCGATGGGGCGAGGAGGCTTAACAGGTGGAGCGCGTGACCGGGAGGGAGAAATGCGAGGCGAAACTAATATTATAGCCGAACTGATGTTTTGACATCCGCATCTCTTTAACTGCGGAGCAGTAAACACATCGCTCTTTCGCCGGAGCCAGGGATTGACAACCCGCGGCTCTGCAGCCGCTCTTCGGTGGCTCCCTGTGCAGTGTTGTGCACGTCGCCCATATTTTTCGCGAACAGTGAACTTTACGATCAGTTTTCATATGATGAACGTGCACGTGAGGGAACGTCATCCACTCTATGCAGCATCTACCACGGCAGTGAGAATTGCCTTGCGCATTGAACTGTTATTTTTTTTACTCTTTTACTCTTTTACTCAATGTAGCGAAGTACAAGTACTCCAGTCAAAATCTACTTAAGTAAAAGTAAAATTACCCATTTCAAAAACTACTCAAAAAATTACAAAGTACACAAAAAAAACTACTCAATTACAGTAACTTGAGTAAATGTAATTCGTTACTTTACACCTCTGCTAACACGTGTCTCTGTGGAAGAGCAACAAGAATCTCAATGTGTGACATTCCCAGGTGAAGATAAAACCTGAAGAGCTGAGTTTTCTCCATCGATGATACAAATCTGGTTCCTGCATCTGAGTTATTTAAACAAACATCTTCTTAAAATATATAGCTTGTTCCCGCAGGATAATATTTTGTGCTTACAAGATTGCAAAAATATTTCTTTTGCAACTTCAGAGGGTCCGTACATATGTGTGTTATTTTTTTGCTCCTAATTTCCACCTGGTTTGAGGAGCTGTAGCACAATCAGAGTTTCTCACGAGCAAATGCACTGAACCTACAGAGAATTTCTTCAGAGACTTAAAGTTAGAGTTTAGTTGCTTAAAAACTTTTTTTTGTCTGGAAGAGATAATTGAGATTTTACTGTTTTCTCAGTGTGACCGACACGTTCAGACACTGACGCTGTAAAAAAGTTGAGTGAACCTCATCGGACTTTTATAACATGAAGATAACATGTTGTATATGAAAGAGTTGAGTGCAGGGCCCCACAATGATTAACAACATATTTCTGCCACACGACAAACAAGCTATATTTAATCCAGACCTTTGTTAGATCTGTAGCGGAGTCGTGTTAATCAAGGTATCGGTGCATTTAATTCAGATGTCTGGATGTGAAATCTTCAGAGAAACAAGCTGAGCAAACGTTTACAGCAACTTGACTCCGACTCGACTCCGAGATATGTTTAATATAAATGTACACAAACCGTCTCCAGGCTGCAGCTTCATATTTACTGAAATGTCATTAAATTATTGTATTTTCCAAAATGTCTGTTTCTCCAATCGTGCATTAGATGAGAAAAACGTGAGCACTTCAACCTTTAAACCAATGAAACCGAAATAACCAGTTTCCTGAAAAGACTTGTAGTTGTGGGAACTCTCACTACACGGATACCTGAATGAATGCGGTGAGGATTAATGGCTGTTTGACAGCACCTGTAATCTCTCATCTCTCTTTGTGTGATTTCACTGGAGGAAGTAGCGTCGCACATTCCAGCTGTCAGGAATGTGACATGTCATCTCCTCCAGATAAGCTACTTTTTGAAAAAGGCTTTTGCACGCAAGCTCATCGGCGGAGCGACGACACGAAGACAAACGAGTTAATTACCTCTGGAGGAATGTCAGGTCTCACACAAACCATCCCACATGTACGAGCATATGTAGGGGCCCGTTTGGACGGGGCCCACATTATGATAACACGGCCTATTTATCTACGGTGTGAGACGATGCCTGTGTTCTGGCCAATGGGAGGTCTCCGTTGAGCGGCCTCAGTGCGCCAGTCGAAGGACTTACGCAGAAGATTGCCTTCTGCACGCACTTTCATGAAGCTGGAACAATGTGAGATCTACCGAAGGGTTGGAAAATGGACATTGAATTCTGGGATTTTGCTCAGTTTCCACGAAGCAACTTCAAAGTTTCAAAGTCAAGTCAGATTAATTTATACAACACGTTAAAACGACAGGAGCGGAGCCATAGGCTTAGAAAGAAGGAAGTTAAAACAGTGAGATTAAACAGAGGCAGAATATAGATCAGGAGATCGGTGATTTAATGAATAATGAATTAAATCATTAATCACAGGGAGCTCCTGGTCACGTCTCCTGGTTCAGTTTAACAACAGTACCATGTTCTGATCTGCAGGGTTTAACTGGATGGTGGGGGTGGTGAGGAAGATCATCGCAGAGTCCACAGGGGTAAAAACTGAATCCAAGGGACCGCCGCTGATCGAGTTTCTTGGACCGGACGCCATTAAGGTACTTACTGTATGTGTGTGTGTGTGTGTGCTGTATCTGATTTCTCTTGGATTATTTCGAGAAAAGGGAACAGAGGCTGAAACATCTGGATTACGTTTATTTAGAGGTTTTAAATGTCACATCTAGTCAAGTTTAAATTGTTCACTCAGGGGAAATGTAGCTGCTCGGTTGGGACGTGGTTTAAACAACAGGTCGATCAGGAGTTCTTGGAAAATAGTTGATGGGAGAAAAGCTGAGGATCTTGTGTTTTCAGAACTCCTGTTGGTCTCTGACCTGTTTATTTCATGTGCATCAAATTAATCTCTGCAGTTATGTCCAAAACTTTCCTCTCAGCTCATGGAGCAGTCTCCTTCTCCACGGTTGTTGGGAACTCATATGCACCCCGACAACATCCCCCCCACCTTCTACACCAAGAAAACAAAGGTAAAAACCCAACTGTCAGCAGAGAGCAAACTCCCGTTTTCCTTCTCTGTTTTTATGATTTTCTCTCCATCCTCACTGGCCCTTTCCTTGCTTTAGTTGAGTAAATTGAAAATTGTACTTTTATATATACAATGTGCTCTCTTGTGCTTCGATCAGATGCTGGTGGTCTTCAGGAATCCTAAAGACACTCTGGTTTCTTTCTATCACTTCTGCAACAATAACCCGGTCCTCCCGTCCGTAAAGTCCTGGGAATCGTTCTACTCCCAGTTCATGAGCGGAGAAGGTGAGAAAACCACACACAGGGAAACTAAAACGTTCAGTGGAACTCTTTAGAAAGATCAACTTGATGACCTGAAAACAGTATGATGGGGGTCAAAGTACAATTGAGTAATCCAGTGAAAGCTCTCGTTTTGTAACTGAGGCCTGTTTATTATCATAACTGTGGTTAGACCTGCCCTACCAGAGCTAGTGGCACTCTGCACAAAGTTTGTCAGAGTTACAAAAGAAACACAATCTTTAAGCACACAGGGCAGGAGATGGCTGCCGCCCTATTACAACACACAGCCGGATTATCAAAGACCCCTTTCACCCCAGCAAAAAACATTTTTGCCTGCTGCCGTCTGGCTCAGAGACAGTTTCTTCCCCCAGGCCATAAGACTTTTAAACTCCTCTTAACTGCAATAACTACACTTAACCCGCACTGTGACATCATTGCAAATTTGCACCATTACACAAACTGCACTTTTGTTGCTTTATTTCTCTTCAGTTGTTTTTTAAATATATTTAGATATATATTCCTTATTCTCTTTTTTATATTTTGATATTCTATTTTATTCTATTTTATACTATTTCTATTTTATTTGTTAGGTTGTATTACTTGAGCATTGTTAAAAGAGAGCCTGTGACTCAAGCTTTTCATTGCCAGCAACTGCTTAATGCTATTGTTGTGTATTTGACAATAAAAAATCTTGAATCTTGAATCTTGAAAAAAAACTAGTTTAATGATAAACCAAAACGACCAGCAGGTGGCGATGTTAGAGAGGGCAATATTTCCTTTCACACTCAATCAGCTGCATTTTAATTACAAACCAAAAGTGCATGTTAAGGACACAAGGTCAAACAACATACATAGCAATTCAGTAACTTCAGACTTTTTTAACAGACTCAACATTGCTTTCATGCACAAATCTGAGAATACTCACACACTGAATCTATGACAACCAACAAAGCACTCCTTAACAAATACTGTGTGTGAATAGACGGCACTCCCACTTTTGGGTTACGACCCACCAGGTGAGAATCACTGACCTGTAGGCCACCCTTGTGCTATGATCACAATACATTTCTCAGCTACATCCACTACATCTTTACCAACCCCCCTGAATATTTCAGTTGTTTTCCCCTCAAGACCGAAACATAATTACTTGTGAAATCAAAATGTTATCCTGCAAATGAACAGACCTCCTTGGCCGCGGTAGTAATAATAATAACAGCAGCAACGATAATAATAATTACAATCATCATCATCATCAACATCATAATAAGCAGCTATAAGCAGATATGTGTGAGTCAGAATTCTCAAATGCATAAGACAACGTGAGGAAAGTCTTACTGATTCCGTAATAGTTTTTTCAAGAAAGTATTAATTTTAATTTCTGCATCAATCAAACCAAAACTAACACAAAATGGAATTTCAATAAAGAACCTCCACAGATGAAAAATGTTCTTTCTTGAAATGGCTCCTAGGTCCTTCAATTATTTCTGAAGTTTTTAAGAATGATTCCTCACAGGCTCGTTCACCAAACATTCATATCATCAACATATTCTTTTTGTTAATATCTACAAGCATTCCTGTTGCATATAGTGGAACATATAGAAGAACAATGTGCATACAATGAATGGCGAGTCACTCTATTAGTGTAAGGGGGTGTAGGAAGAATACCTGCTCCATGCTGAGTCATTAGTTTTTATGTAAGGCTTTGGACAAGTGTTGTGACTCATAAGTTAAAATAAGATTGTTCTTCAGAACATGTTTAGTTGAAAGCCCCGACTTCATCCAGACGTGCTCCTCGCAGATGTGGGTTGGTTTTGCAAAAAGTGACTCAACTCAAACTTTTGTTCTCACTTCGGTTCAGTTCCGTGTGGTGTTGTATGACTTTTGTTGGGTGTGGTCAGATATGTTTTCAAAGCTGACATTTGACAAATGAGATATAGAGTGTTGCTTGTTGAACCGGAGAGCTGCTAGGAGGAGGATAATAGCAGCTGTTTGGAAACTAAAGCTCTTTATTATGCGTTCAATCTAAGATAAGCAAAGTTAAATCAGCTGCCAGCTGTTGCTTCATATTTACAATACTGGTTTGAGATTAGTATCAATGTGCAAGAAAACCTATTATCGCAATATGTCCAACCAAGTGATTGAGGTCACTTCTTGATAGAACAGCACACACAAGCTGTGTAAATATACATTGTTTTATTGAATACTGATTAAACCCATTATTATTTGACAGTCATATTATTGTGTAAATGGGAAATCAGACAATCGGGAATAGTTTTCACTCAAATTTAATATGCATTCATCGCAAAAGACATTCACCAGAGAACCTGCAGCCAATACCAAGGTGTGATGATACTTCAACACAAAACTGGATCCTTCCCCTGTTAACTGTCAGGAATCCTCTACAGCATCGCCAGACTCAGCCACTGTGGACGACACACACAGACACACACACACACACAGACACACACACGTCACTCTGCAGTTCTTGAACCATCGTTTTATGTTCTTGTTTTATGATCACAAACGGCTCTTACCTGAGTGAAACCCAGCTCGATGCGACCTGTCCCGTCCTTTTCCAGAGCATTGAAGGTCTCTGAAGTCAAAGAAAATTCCACGTCAGAACTTAATTGACAAGAAGTTTGGGTGTGTGTGTGTGTGTCTGGTGGGGGGGGTGGATTAACTCACTGAAGAGCGACTCCAGGCGAACCAGGCAGCACACAAAGTTGTCAAAGTCGATGGAGAGGTCTGGTTCACTGTAACGAGCCACGATGATCTGATGCAGAGGGTTGTTCAGAGTGAAACCTGCCCAGATTGGAGAGAAACACAAGGGTGAAGAAACTCAGCCACCAGAATATGTCGTGCATGGATGTACAGTGTTGAGAAATAATTTAAAAACAAAATGTCATCCGTGTCCCAGACTTCTCACCAGCCTCCTCAACGGCCTCCCGCATCTCAGAGGAGCTCATACAGCCACTGCGGTCTACGTCTTTCTTTTTGTAAAGATCCTAATAGAGAAGCAAGCGTTAATACTGTATACACATTGTATGTTAATGTCAACACAAACGGATGAGGAACACACCAGGAACTTCTCAATCTTTGACCACAGGATCTTAAACTCCACCAATCCCAGCTTGTTGCTTCCATCTTTCTTTGACGACCATGTTAAGGATCATTGTGACAACCCCAAACCCAAACCCCCCCCCCACAGAGTCATGTGTGGCAGACTCTGGTCCTCTAACACATTAGACACAATGAGCTAAACTTCAAGCAGCTTATCTCTTATTATGAATTGAACTCCTAATACTTAACATAAAGTTAAATGGAAGTTTAAAATATAATCAAAATACTTAAAGTAAGGAATAGTACCGCATTAACCCAAACTACACTTCCCTCATTCTCAGTGTTTTCAGTTATACATTGGTGAAATCTAACTTCTATTCTGAATGTCAGAAAATGTTTGCGTTTCCCAAAAGGCAAACACTAAAAAAAAATGGGATAAATGTTAAAGATTTAGTGTATTTCTTCCTCATGCAGTAACTCAGAACACGAAGGCAGGATACATCCAGCAGGTTGACCATGTTGCGGCAGGTTGTCAGACTGAATCCACTGGTTTTGATGTCGTCTCCTGAGGGTTAGAATGAATGAAACACAATCATTTCAGTGATTTGCTGCGAATTGAAATAGCTGTAAGATAAGAAAGAAAGAAAGTCTCTTACTCTTGCTCACGACTCTGTTGAGGATTTTCTGCAGCTCGAACACAGAAATCTCAACATCCTAAGAATCACATGACAAAGTCTGTAAATCACAGGAACACTGACTGAAAACCTTTTAACGATGACTCTTTAAAAATATTGATCCAGCTCACGTGTCCGGCAAGCTGTCCGAACAGTTTCCTGAAACGGTCGCCGATGTCATCTTCATCAATATGAATCTATTGAGGGCAAAATAAAAATGATTTCTCCTCTGTAAAATATGAATATCAATATTATCCTTCCACAGCATACATCAGGGGATATGATTTACCTCCTCGACATGGCATGCCACAGGATCATCGATCTCCCTGAAAGCCAAACGTCATATGATCATTTTGAAAGCTGCGATTATAACTTACATACGCTTTAGCTTATTTTTTTCTTAATGATATTAACATACTGGAAATCAGCCTCCTTCTCAGAGAACACCCGCACGTAGAAGTCTCCATTTTTGTTGGGCTCGAAGGTGGAGGGGATGATGAGGTATTCCCCCGGGGGGAGACAGAAGCGGCCACACACTTCTCGCAGGTTGATGAAGGTCTCGGAGCGAGCTGCTGAGGCGCTGTACTTGAAGAAGTTCTTCTTCAGGTGAACCTGTCTTTTGCCAGAGTACTGGAAAAGGACACGTGTAGTTTGGTCACATGAGGGCACTGCATACACACACATAGATTGGACCTCGTTGTTTTGAGTTTTGAGTTGAACACTAATGAGACAGTTCATTAAGTGTCTTCATCTTTGCTTACGTACCTCCTCAGGCAGCTAGAAAGATAAAAACAAATCAAACGTAAGAACATGAGCAAAGTGGCAACTGACAAATATGGTCGCTGACATTGTCGGCTTTGAGGCAGCTCCTCACCTCGTAGATGGCAAAACCAATTGTCTCCATGTCCTCCCCCATTGTTCTCCTGCGGCGCTTGTTCTTCTGCATCAAGCCCACGATGAAGGTGCAGCCCTCCTCGCCATCATCAGGGTCATCGTCCACCTCATTCAGCTTTATGACAAACTGAGGATTCATCCAGAAGGAATCTAGGAAGACACATTAATTAGGGATGGGTTCAGAGTGGCGATTATGCAAAAAATTATGAAACTGGTTGTACCTATGAAGTTTCTGCAGCCGCCAGCTGACACGCCCCTCCTCCATGTGTCCTCAAACTCGGACTCGGCCCATTTCGAGAATTCGTCCGTGAGGGCGTCAGGGGTGAGGTTGCAGATCTCAAGGCGAGAGTATTGGCGCAGGAAGTCACGAAATGCCATCCTGTAGAAAAACAATACAAGGAAAATGGAAAAAAAACAATCACATCCTGCACTTTTTCCTCTTTTTGTGTCATTAGAGATTTTTATTATTGGTCCGGACGATATGTATGTTTGCTGTTCGGAGAGTGTTGAAGTGTTTTCAGTGAGATTTACCAGAACTCCCCGTCCTCGGAGCGGTTGGTCAGTCTCTTCCGATCGCCATCACTCACGTATCTCCAGTTGCGAGAACTAGAATTTGAGGGTGTGAGTGAGTTGAATAGTGTTTAGCACAAATAAGCAGTGAAGTGAGCGCCACACAACTCCTCCACCCACACCTCGAACACACAAATAAGTCTGTGAAACAACAGGATTTACCAGCCACTGGGTGTGCAAAAATGTCTCGGGGTTAGACGCGTAACAGAAGTGTACACACTTAACACCCTCATAACACAAAGGATGAGTCACTAAGGCTGGGTCCTCTTACAGGTTTGATTTAACAAGGCCAGAGGCATAGTGCAATAGGCCCATTCATGAAATACACCCAGAAATGAATTACCTTTGTATTAATAATCTTATCACAGTTCCAAACTCAGTCTAAAATGGAGCTGAAACACATTCTTTACATGATAAATGGTTTTTCAGATAAATGTATCTTCAGCCAAAGCCCCTTGAATGCCCCCTGGTGGCATGCAGGAAATATAGGTTACAAATCCTGCCTCCTCCATGTTAGTGGATTGGATATCCTATTTTTCATTCATCCTGCAGATCTTGCATTAGAAGAAGTCAGGGGATCACAATAGGCATTACCTAGGAACAATGCATGTTGTGGGATTTCCTGCCCATAAAACAACACTCACCTGTCACTCCAGTCTCCATTCCACTCCACCTGACCCCATGGGTTTCTAATCCTGATCAACTGCACCATGTCACCGTTGTATTCCACCTGACACAGAATAAGGTTTCAGTTACCCTCAATCAGAGAAGAAAGAGTATAATCAAATATAAATACAAACATTAAACTTTAATATTGTCGACCAAATCCCGACCACAGCCTCTGAAGGATGCATCCCCTGAATTGAGGCACATCTTGTGTCTCATTAAGCCATTTAGTGTCCCCTGATACCCTTTGGATTTTCTTATCATTGACATTGTTATCTTCTAACTCCTCATTCTTTGTCACTTATACGTAGCCACCGCAGCTTCACTTGTACCTGGATGGTCTTCGATGTTTGATCTGTTTTTACACATTCGCTCACCTGCTCTGCTCCCGTCAACGAATAGGCGTGACCCTTCACCAGCTTGCGACTGGTGACAGCTTCTGAATCACTCGAGCTGGTGATCTGGGACAGAGAGGGAAAAGTAGTGAGGTCAAAACTACCAGATCCTGAGAGAACACCAACAATACTCCATGAAAGTAAAACAAGAAACTCAAACAAACATCAATGGAGCATCCCAGAAGGGATCCTCTGTCCAGGGCCTTCTTGATGATTTTGAAGAGATGGGGATCGGCCTTCTTCAGGTCATGGCTCTCAGAAATGCCTCCAGTGAAGTCCTCAAAACCCTCAATGGTGCTGCCTCCAGAGAGAGCCTCGTAGCATCCATTCATCCTGAAGGGGGAAATCAGGTTTCATGAGGGACTACACCAGAGGAGCAGGCCACTGAAACAGATTGATCTAGATGTTCTATTAATCCATACTTGGCGTAGGCCTTCTCCAGCAGTGCGCTCCAAAACTCTGATCCCTCCTCTGAGTGAACAAACAGCAGCTCCCCATCTTTGGTGGGCAAACGGTCATCGACCACCACATCCACCCACTCCCCAAACTGCCAGAACTGAAACACGAGAGGAGAGGAGAGAACACAGCACGTAAAAAATCAAACCTGCCTGCAGCACTTCAAAAGAATGCAGCTGTGGCATGTGTCCATGTACTAAACCTCGAAGTGGAAGATTCCTGCGTAGTTCTCGTCAAAGCTCTGGTCGTGGGGTACAACCCGAGTCAGAACCTGTTTGTTGAGGGTCAAGGAGGCGATGGCTGCGAGGAGCCAGCAGTCACCTGAACACAAGTGGACAAGTCGTAAAAACAAAGAAATCTTCTGTGGGGAAAAAACCCACCAGACACCTCGGCTGTGCACAATTACTGCTCGCTCACATTCTCCACATCGCTCAGCAGCAGCAAACGCTGAAGAATGAGAGAGTGGTTGCAAGAGGCAGTTGGTGCAGAGTGACTATGTTGATGTCTATGCACAGGAATTTACTGAGAGTCCGGACGTAGACATGGGATTTCAATGTATGGTTAGCAAAAGTACATGCAAAAGGATCCAGGATCAGCACGATTACAGTGACTGAGAGATGGAAACATCAACATGACCTCATCATATCTGACACCTGATGTGCATGCAAAGTCATTGAAATACTTTGGAGCTGTTGAGGATGGAAATATATGTAAAATAGATACCGCAAATATCAAAAAGTATTTCTCACCAAGTGCTCCCTGACAAATGTCCGTCCTGGTGGCATTTTCTACTATGAATTTGGGATTGGACGTCAACTCCTGAAAGAAAAGAAGTGGAAATGAATGAAGCACTCATTATCTATCTACCTATTTAACTTATTTTAAAATTTTACATAATGATTCATTCTAATGATGCATTTCTTTATTCCTAAAATACAAACTTGTCTTGGATGTTGACGCACTTCAGGAAAATGGTGCAAATATATTTAATTACAACCGTTCTCTTTTCTGCACAGTGTATGATCACACCCATATTAATATTATAAACAAACTGAAGCATTGGCTGTTGATAGACAGGAACTGGCTTGTATCACTGAACCATAGCAGCACCGACTGACTGTAAAAACAAGGGTGTAGGAAAAGATGAGGAAAAAGGTGCATGTAGTCCCTCCACCAATATTTAGAGTCAACACAAAATACACCCACCGTGGGTCTCTTCCAGGTGACGCCCCGCACTTTGTAGGAGCTCGGCCCCAGCTCTTTGAAGCCCAGGGATGAGGGCAGCGCCTCGAAGCTCTCATCCTCGAACAGGCGGCCTCTCTCCAGGCAGCTCTCCCTCAGGGCCTCGTAGTCCTGGTTCAGGTACTTCACCGCGTGCGAGTGGCTCCCGATCCCGTGCGACCGCTCGCGGTTGTGCGCAAGTTTGCTCGCGATGCCCGACATATTCAGCGGCGTGTGACCAGTCCTGTCTGCCCGTGAGTCTCCTGGTGTGTGTGTCTGTGTGTGTGTCTGTGTTCAGTCTGGGTATCTTTGTTGCATCTGCAGTCCAACTTGTCTCCACGCCCTGATCAGGCTGATTTTCTGGTTCACCAAGTTTCCCTCTGGGAGTCTGGATTGGATTGTTGGCTCGGGATTGGCCCAGATGTCAACCACGGTGTCTGTAGCAGAGGGATCGAATCCCTAGTATATTTCTGTATTATTTGTGTACACTCACAGGAATGTTTTGGCTCAAATGATAACTTTATCTATTACAATTACATATGAAATGTTCATGTAATCTATCTAATACGTTCAGTGTAAAGGGGCACATTTAGTATGAGTTTGCTAACTTGTTGAGTTGAAATGACTTGAAAGTAGTTTGATTAAATTAAGTTACACTTATTCATAAATGTCATTTCATTAAAAATGTGAGTGTATCATAGAAAACACCACAGCTCTTGTTATTGCAGTAATAATTTCTTACAAGGAAAACATTGAACAACTGAGGTGCAGACAATATTGTAATCATTTAATCTGGGTTATCTGTGCAAGATTAAAATAAATAGGAACAGCCAGGAGGTGTCTTACTTTTTAACTTTCTATCATTTGACATAGGTTTTCCAGGAGCAAAACCCCATTTTTAATAATTGTCTCATATAGGATTTCTCAAGTTATATGTAGGCTACAGCAAATACAATTGAAATGTGTAATATAGCTTTTAAATATGTGATAAAGTGTATTTGAAATGCTTTTCTCATTGGGTTAACTGGCTAATATCACAAAGGAATCCCTGTTTGTGTTGTTTCCACAGCTAGTTGATAGACAGGCACAGCCACTGCAAAGAACAAAAACAAGAAGTTATGTAACAACTATAGTGTCTAACGTGGGAGTGCCTAAAAACACAGACACTCTTTTTTTCTAACTTGCTGTGTGTTCAGCTCGATCTTCCCTGACTCATCTCTTTCCAGAGACTTGAACATTTCTGGTTGAGAGGAAAAACACACATACGGGTGCAGCCTCAGCTCTGATACAGATCAACGGGAGATTTTAGAAGTTGTTGCTGACACTTACTGAAGAGCATTTCCAGTTTAATGAGTTTTATCACTCGCCACAGATTAAAGAGGTTCACTTTACAGCTTCAAATCAAGTGTATGTGCGTTTGTGTTTGTGTGTAGTGGCTTGGGGATCGTACTTTGATCACGCTTTGGCCTGGGATAAGAGAATGAATGACCCCAATGTCATGGTTGTCACCTACGAGGGATTAAAGCAGGTAACACACACACACACACACACACTTTTTGTTTATAATATTAAAAATAAAGTAGATTTAAAAACTTTTCATAAGAATCTGAAATGTAGAAGTTGTGATTTAACCATTTTGTTAAACTTCCAGAATCATTTTGTAATTATTGTTGTTGCTTGTTACTGGTAAAATAGTTTCTCAATTTGATATAATTTATGGATATATTTTGTTAAAATAACACAGTTTTTCTATTGCAAAACTTACTCGATAAGATCAGGTTCAACTTTCACTCCCTGACTGTGTTTCTGTTTCTTGTCCTGCAGGACCTGAGTGAGGGCATCCGTCAGATCTCCAGCTTCTACGGTTACCCCCTGACGGAGGCTCAGGTCCAGCAGGTCACAGATAACAGCTCCTTCAAAGCCATGAAGGACAGCGCGGCCAACTCCCACGGCACCATGGGAAGCGTCATCTTCAGAAAAGGTGCGTGAATCTTGTTTTTTAACCAAAACGAAACATCTAGCACTACTTCCTCACTAACTGAGACACTGAGCTCCACACTGTATCGGGCTTTTCGTTGGGTCATGACCATCCAGAAACATTTCTGGAAACTGGTTCTATGATTTTTACTAAATCCTGCAGTCAGACAAACAAACACCGATGAAGATATGTTTCACTCATTTCTCAGTTTGACAGAATAAATACACGATATATTTAAATGTTCCCTTTTGTTTTAGTTATTTAAACCTAAAGGAAAACAGGAGTTTAACCAGGCCATGTGTTTTAATCGTTGAGCAGGTGAAGTAGGGGACTGGAAGAACCATTTCACACCTGAGCAGAGCCGAGAGATGGACGAGGCCTTCAACAAACACCTGGCAGGAACCAAGCTGGGAGAGAAGCTTGACTACCAACGATACTGTCAGTAGGAAGCAAGGAAGCGGGAGAGGAAGGAAGGAGGGTCTGACAGTCCTACCCCTCAGACAGGGTACCTCGCCACCTTGTTTCGACTGAGACATCAACCACCACATCAACATCTAACAGCTCTCACCTCAGTCAGTAGTGGACGTTATCACTGCCTAAGTCTCAGTTCAGGGCCAAATTGAAGAAAGAGCATCTCAGGTTAAACACGGTCGAGCACAGGAATACAGCAAGTTATCGTTTTGTCTCCGTGCAGATGAAACCACACAAGATAAAACATGTGGATGAATGAGTGTTGAAGTTGCTCTCAGATGGATTTTTTCTTCTCATCAAACAGAAGATTTTCATATTTCTTCAAACTGTCACTTCACCTGACGTCTCAATGTGACACTCCAGGCAGCTACTTTAACATTAAACTGCTGAATGATGTTTAGTTGATGAGGTTCATTGATGAGCAGCATCTGTCTCAGACGTGGGGTTTTTCACCTGCAGAGGAATGTTTACATCCTGGTTCTTCTTATTCACTGATATTTGTCACCTGATTAAAACACTTGAGTTGCATTTCTTCAGGCAGCTTTATGAACTCATGAATGAAGCATGGTAATGACTTTAAACTGTGGCCTTGTGAGATGGTGATGGTGAGAAATTAAAGTCTTTTTCCTGATTGATTGATTTTGATTCTGTCATTTCTCCTCAGTGAGCTTAACATGTATTATATTATATTATATTAAATGATATTATAATATAGGTCTTACACAATAACAAAATGTTTTCAAAAGCATTTCCGCTTTTCTTATCTCACATTTTTCATAAACATTATTACCTTTAACTTTATATATAGATTACTTGTATTTTTTAATGTGTAAGACCAAACTTTTTTTCCAGTTCTGGTTTTATGTAATTTTATTGAAGAGTCTGGACCGGAAACAGAAGCTCTCTGCTTTAATTTGAAGGGGCTGACAGGATGTGTGTCCCTCTCTAAATGAATCTGTGACCCCTCTCCTCTGGAGGAGTGACGTCATGCGGCTGCCTCCTCGGTGTGTGTCCAACATGATGACTCCTCCGCACGGTCACAGTTAAACCTTCACCCCGCTGCCGTTCATCCTCCGCCGGTAAGAACCGGAGCCGAGTTCCGGTGATGATTCAGCGGCGATTTCATCTCTGAGCTAACTGAGCTAACAGAGCAGCTAACCATAGCAGCTAACTGAGCTAACAGAGCAGCCAATAGAGCAGCCACCTGAGCTAACTTAAGCTAACAGAGCAACTAACTGAGCTAACAGCAGCATGCAGCCACCTGAGCTAACTTAAGCTAACAGAGCAGCTAACTGAGCAGCCAATAGAGCAGCCACCTGAGCTAATTGAAGCTAACAGAGCAGCCAATAGAGCAGCCACCTGAGCTAACTTATGCTAACAGAGCAGCTAACTGAGCAGCCACCTGAGCTAATTGAAGCTAACAGAGCAGCTAACTGAGCTAATAGAGCAGCTTACAGGTGTTCTTTTTCTGTTAATCAACCAATTCATCGATTATGTTTCAACTTTATCATCAAATGTATTCAGAATTAATCATTATGTCTCAATGTTTAAGAAATATTTCAGTTTCCTTGGTACAAGAAAACGAATAATACAATTTATAATAATTTAAAACAGAACAGCAAATACTTTTGAATAAATGAATACATATAAATAAACACTACCCATGACAATTGATCAAAATGATTAATTTCTTCAGCATTAATCTTCAATTTTCTCTAAATTGTTTTTGCAGGTGTAGCGTGATGCAGCAGAAGTTGTGTTCCAGAGGTTGTAGTTCTTTCCTCTTAGAGAGGAATGGCCAGGCCTGTGGCGCCGGCACCGACCCCATCACCTGCTGCGACCTGCCCCTTCCGCTGCCCCCGCTGTGGCGAGCTGGAGCGGTTCCACAGCCTGGCCTCGCTCCGCGCCCACCTGGAGTACCGCCACTCGTACCGCTCACCGGACGTGGACAACAGCAGCTTCAGCATCACCGGGCAACTCCCTGACCCACTGACGGCGGCGATTCCCTGGCACGACATGAGCCTCCCGACACGCAGGGGGCAGCAGAGCACGGGGCGGCCACCCCACGTACGCTCCCTCAGTGACAGCAGGGACAGCGGGTACCTCCACTCCTACAGCTCTGTGAGGAGGCGGACCCAGAGCGTCGGGGTGGGTACGCAGGCAGAAGATGAGGAGCCAGAGGAAGATGAAGAGGACGAAGACTCAGAGGATGAAGAGGACGAGGAGGAAGATGAAGAGAGGGATGGAGGCAGAAATGAAGAGGATATTAAAATGGAAAGGTCCGATCCAGGATACCATAACTTCCTGTTTCGTCCTCTTGCTCATCTCGGACAACCGGCAGACCTGGACACGGATCTGGATCCAGACCTGAACCTGGTCGGTGCGTTGGGTTTTCTTACTTTTTAATTGATGTGGGTTTTCAGGTCGTTTAATGTTGATCAGAAGACTTTTCAGTGAACAATAATCATGGTGACACCTGCAGTGACTCATTTCCTGTCCTGTAACCACCAGAGCAGAACTACTACGCTGGTCTGGAGACAGCGGCAGCCTCGGCGGCAGTGCGGCGGCGACTGGCCAGCATCCTGCGGGCGGCCGACAGCACCATGCAGCGGCGGCTGGCCAAGGTGAGCACGGAGCTGGTCCAGACCGACACGGAGCTGCTGTGTGAACGCGCTCACTCGCAGCACCTGGCCCAGGAGAGGCAGGAGGTGGCCGAGCGGGAGCGGTCGCTGAGCCGGCAGGTGGACGTGGCCGTCATGGTGATCGCCGCCATGAGGGAGCAGCTCAACGCCTCCGAGAATGAACTGGAACGACGAGAGAGGTGAACAGGCAGCGGGGGTTGACTGAAGTGGACTCATTGTGTGTTTCTGATAAATGAACATAGATGAAGCACATCTGAAGCAGCATCGGCGTTTGAGATGCATTATGGGTAATGTAGGAGCTAGGGTTTGAGAGCTTGAGAGCTGCGGAGCTTTCCTCTAACCTGTTAATTTGTCTGTGCACGTGCGGGAAACCAATGGAATTAAGAATAAAGAGTCAGAGTCAATAAATGTATGCAGTAATAACCAGAGTGAAAAAGGATGGATTATGTTAATCACTTAGCCACGATAACGACGACTGAGTTCAAGATTTAGTCTCTTGTTCCTTATTCTCAACTCAAAGGGCACTATGTATTTAGGTATTATTGTTGGTATTATCTGCTCACATAGTTTTTTGTGTTTCCAGGGAGGTGATAACCATCCAGAAGTTTTTGGAAGCGGTGGCTCGACAGGAGACGAGTGGTAAAGTTCGAATCCAGCGCTTCATCGAGGACCTGCTCAGACGCATTGCTCTGGCCGAGAGGCTGGTGGAGTACTACCAGGTTAACGGCAGTCCGCCACAGTGCAACCACTACAAGGTACAACAACATGAACACACACAGACGCACACCTCAGCTGTGCACATTTACTGCTCGATCACATTCTCCACATCGCTCAGCAGCAGCAAACACTGAAGAATGAGAGTGTGGTTGCAAGAGGCAGTTTGTGCAGAATGATAATGTTGATGTCAATGCAGAAGAATTTACTGAGCGTCAGGAAGTTAACATGGGATTTCAATGTACTGTTAGAACAAGTACATGCAAAAGGATCCAGGATCAGCACGATGACAGTGAGGGAAAGAAGGAAACATCAACATGACCTCATCATATCTGACAACTGATGTGCATGCAAAGTCATTGAAATACTTTGGAGCTGTGGAGGATGGAAATATATGTAAAATAAATACCGCAGATATCAAAATGCATTTCTCACCAAGTGCTCTACAAGGTACAACAACATGACCACACACACACACACAGACACACACACACACACACACACCACACACACACAGAGAACAGAAAGAAAGAAAGAAAGACTTCAAATCACAGAGTTTGTGAAAAGTTAAGAACTGTTTACTGCTGGTCCTTGAGTCATGTCTCTTGTCTTCTCAGCACCACCAGCAGCAAACTGATAACGGACCTCACAGAATCACTAAAAGCAGGTGAGCAACCCGTCGCTCTGTGTCTCAGTCAGATTTAATCACCAACGACACGTGATTAAATCAGTTGCAGGTCATTTGTGTTTTTTTGTGTGCAAATGGTATTATTGAATTAGAAGACACACATGAAGCTCCCTTTTAAGACCTTGTGATTTCTTGTCATTTCCAGGTCAGCAGGAGGTCAACTGTCCTCGTCTTGTTTCCACGACAGCAGGACGCCCTTGTCCTCCCAGTGCAGCGGCTGCCCCTCGTTCTCCACGCCGGGGGGGGGAACGGGACCGGGAGCGGGAGCACATGGAGCGGCTGGCCCAGTCGTCCAGGCTCTTCTGCCGACCCGAACACAGAGACGACATCTGGAACCACCAGCGCCGCCGGTCCGCCGGGTACGAGGCCTAGATGTGTAGGGAGACGCCAGGGAGGGGGGGGGTAAAACCTTTTTACACAATGACTTTATTTCAGGGTGATAATCTGTGGAAAAGTTCAGTAACGTCTAAGTCACATCAGGATTCTTTGGAAAAGTTACCTTTCAATCAATCCTTACTGAAAGAACATGTGCAGATTATTATTATTATTATATTTAATATATAATTATTATTATTTGGACAATCTTGGTTTTCCCAGTGATGCTGGCGACTCGTCCCCTCCTCTGGTCGAACCCTCACATCTCGGCCTGGTTCTCCCTAAAACTCCCCATCAGTCCAGTCATCTTCCTCCTGTCTGTGCTTATCAAGGTCAAACTGCTGCAGTTATCCTGATGAGTTGATTGACCTATCTGGAACTTCCTCCCCAAACAGAACTTTCTTGAAACTGGAAATGAAGCTTGGGTTAATTTAAAGTTGGAGCATTGCCATGTGATGATTGAGGAAATCGTGGATTTCCTCTGGTACCTCTGTTATCATCATCCGACGAATGAGGCAGGAAATCATTAAGTCAGTGATGGGAACATAGACCATTTAAAAATATTTTTTACAGAGACTCCAGGTCTAGAAAGTGGAGCCAACGAAGTCCCTGCATCCTTTATTCTGTGTGATGACTGCTGGAGGGCCTGCAGTGTCCTCCAGATCGAAGTCAGGCTCCGCCCCCTGCTCCTCCAGTTACCTGTGGTTTCCCAAACCGTCGAGTGATGTCCCCTCGCTGCTCTGATTTGCTTTGTTAGGCACAGACACGACTTTGATGACATCAGATCTGGGTCGAGCTAATTTTTCACGTGATTCTTGGCTTTCGCTGGAGTGTGTGAGCTTCACTACATGAGGACCAACACGGAAACTTTCTGATAGCTGTACATAACGTTAGATACATGTTGACTTAAAATTATTTATTGTGATTTTTTTTTATGCTTCCTTACAGTTGGTCCTTCTGT
Organism: Pseudopleuronectes americanus; assembly: GCA_038501795.1. Taxonomy (NCBI): domain Eukaryota; kingdom Metazoa; phylum Chordata; class Actinopteri; order Pleuronectiformes; family Pleuronectidae; genus Pseudopleuronectes; species Pseudopleuronectes americanus. The sequence goes on along the minus strand of CM076729.1, from coordinate 19,060,145 downwards.
ACACAGCTAACCCACCCGCCAGTCTGTTCCCAGAGCAGGATGTTAAACCAGAGATATGGTGGAGGCTAAAATCAGATATGCACAAGTATAAACCGCCTGTTTATAAGAAGCAGTGCAACATTTCTGGGAAGGACAGCTTGCGTCCCGCCCTAGTTCAGGATCAGATGAGAAGATAGAAATCCGGTTTCATCTCTCTGCGTCCAGTGCACAGAGAGATTTAGGCCCTGTTAGCCTAGCTTAGCACAAAGACTGGATGGAGAGGGAAACTGCTAGCCCTCCGTCGATGAGTGCAAAGTGACTGTAAAGCTTCCCTCATCGAGCCACACACTAATTTAGACATTTTACCACTTTAAAGAATAAGGCTCCTGATGTTCAGTATTTTTATTCTTCACAGCAATTCTCAGAAAAAAACACAAACACACAAGACAAACAAACAAAATGATTGTCCAGGCTAAAAGATTAAATTCCTCTGAGCCACATGTTCCTTCATTACCACGAACACTAGACGATCAATGAAGAATAAATCAGATTATTATTCTATGATCAAAGCTTAAACCAGTCTTTGTGCTAAAGCTTTGGAGAACTGGTTTTATCCTCCATTACATGACTTTCTGATAACTGAAGCCACGTTCATGCAGCTCGGCCAAGTTCTGAAGGACACCACACACGCAGTATAACGAATGTACCGAGTTAAAGTTCTAGCTCATGCCGAGAGAGACGCTCCGTTCTAAGACCTGACTCTCGTCCCGTCGCTTGAACTGGCGAACCTTGTCGGCACAGAAACGGGTGGAGATTCTCCGATCACAAACCGAAAGGACGTCGTATCAAACACTTTCATCCGAAGTGATTTATCAGTGCCGTGAATACATTCAGTTCATCTGCAGTAAGCTAAACGAGTCTCTGCGGCTTCTTTAATACCATCGTACCATTGTTTTTGCACTCATCCAATCATAAGAATGTAAAATGTAAAGATGGTATTTGGTGTAAAATGTACCTTTTTAGTTTCCGTTGACAGTGTTAATAGATATTTTATATTCAAAGCTATTATGTGTCGTCAAGTGGAAGTAGTCGTCCTTTAACTTGGCAGAACATTAACCTGAGTCACAAAGCATTTTTATTTTCCAGCCCGGTGTCTGCAAATTATTTATATTATTTTGAGTGTTTAACTTAAAGATGTATCATCAGCAGATAGTTAACTTCAATAAGGTGATAAAATGTGTTTTATGGATCTTGCAGTCACCTTCCAGAGGCCGAGGCAGCGTCCACACTGACACGTCTTTATTTTTTAAATGAACGTTATCTCCGTCCAGGTGAAAGTTTGAGCTTCGTGTCAGAAAAGATTAAATAGGAAGTAGATTGTCTCCTCTGCAGTCGGTTGCTTAGTTACAGAAGAAAGGGGGGTAGGAGGAACAGCGATGGTGAAAAGTAAGAGCACGATTTCTTTTCTTGGACGACGACGAGGTGGAACTGTTACTGACAGTCGCCGTCAATTGTTCGTGTTATTTTCTGAGCAACCACCTGTAGAGTGGACAATCTACTTCCTGTTTACAATATATGACCAGTGTAGGTGAATGGTCATGTGACATTTGTTTTCAGGTGTGTTAGTGTGGACAGAGATTATTTCTGGATTAGTTCTCGTTTTAAAAACGCTGTTTAAATCCTGTCAGTGTGAACACAGCCTGACCAGTGGTTGTGCCAATCATATTTTTCTTATTTTAATATTTATTAAAATCTAATATATATAAAATATATATTAAACCATTTTAATGTATTTATTGGATGTTGCTATAATTAGTGAATCAGATAATGTTCTGTACTTTTGTTTTTTCATCACTTAAACAAACCAAGTCGGACTGAATTTGATAATTTGTTGTCACCTGATGCTACTTGTTAAATGGAAAACTGTATATTTAGAATATAAAGCGTTAGTTTTCAGTTGAAAGGCTTCGTGGAGGGGGACGGGGATTCGTTGAAAGTTTCCCTTAATCTGCTTCTCAGCACGTGAGAACCTGATCTGTGAGATTTGGACAAAGTATCAACGAGGATGTGAGAGATTTGAGATCTGTGTCAGTTAACTAGACTTCAGCAGTGATGATGTGAAGTGTTGCTGCTGCTGTGGATTAAAAACCCTGCTGCTCTCGGAAGAAACCTGAAAGAACCAAGAACACAGAGACTCAGACTTTGTTTTTAGATTTGAATGAACTGATGACGTCATGTTGACTCAACATCGGTCGGAAGTAATAATATTAAAAACCTGTATTTTTTTTTAGTCTGTGAAAAACAAACCGACCAGCTGTCCTTGGCCGAGGTGATCACTGAGTTGAAGGGTTTTTATGCAAACAGCAGCTTCACTCTTGACGTGTGAGTGTGTGTCGGGTGTGTGTGTGTGTGTGTGTGTCTGGTAAACTGATTTCTGTTGCCGAGTTTCTGGTGCTCAGTCTTTGGAAGTTGCTAGAAGATGCATGACGCAGCTCAACAACTACTACATATGTAGCTATTGTGTTACTGTGAAAGCATGCTCCATATGTAGCAAAGAGTACTTATAAAATACTGTTATCTTGTACTATGTGTACTTTTGTAGCAGAGCGAGGTCTATTTTGACGGTGTTTGAAGGAGAGTTGCACTAAGCCAGCCGAGGGCACCGAGCGGGGGAGCTGACGGTGGAGTTGTGTTCTGGACAATCAGCACAGGGTCATGCACAGGTGTGGAAAAGTCTGGAAAATACACTTTGTTACTTCTGTGGAAAACGTGCAGGACCTTTTGAAAGGAAGAAGAAACAGACAAGGGTGAAAACGCAATCGAAAGCAAGTTACTTTGGGATCTTTCCTCCCTCGCGACAGGTGGAGATGAAGGGACTTTTATGTTGTGTGAAACTGTTTCCCGGCCGAGTTTAAACCTCCTCGAGCTCGTCGTGATTGTCCGTAGGGATTTCGTTTGCAGAAGTGATCTCTAGTTTTGTGCCTTCACTCCAAACCTCCGTCGTCTGTATAACACTGTGCAAAATGCAATACTGTGAAGAGCTGGATAACGTTTTCTGTTCTGTGTGGACACTGTGGAAGATTAAAGAATAAAACATGACACCAACAAGAGTTTGTGTTGTTCTCTTTACTAACAGCAGGAAAACAAAGATAAGAACGAGGGGTTGTGTTAATGTTGCAGTACTCACAGACGACAACAAGGTGTCACCACAGTCACATTAACACAGACTCTAGCTCTTACTCTTCAGGAATCTATGAATCCTATGTTTTCACCACAAGGAGTCACCACCATCATGGAAAGAAATTATCAGATGGGTTTTTGATTTATACACTTTCACTGACTCACTGATCTGAAGACAACAATATATGTGGATTATAAAACTGCAGTTAAATCATCTTGTAGAACAAAAATTTAGAGGAACAATTTTTTTGCAAAATAGGAAAAAATCATTCCATGATTTAGGATCATTTAAATAAATTTAGGACAATGAAGATCTGGTTGTACGACAAGTTGAGAAAGGAATCTGTTAAATTTGTCCTAAAATAAATCAAAAACATTTCCTTCCATTTGTTACCAATTAAAGCTCCAATTTAAAAACACTGTCATAAATCACAAGTGTCTGTATATTTCAAACAGCAGCTGATGTGGAAACATGATTCTAAGTTAAGATCCCTCGGGAAAACTTCAAAGTTTGTTTGGTTGTGAGAAAAAGAGAAGTTTCTGAGTCGAGGGGTTTGGTGTAAAACTGAGGAGGAGGAGGATGGAACCAGAGCGTGTTCGTCCACAGATCATAAACACAAACCACACAATGATGAGACCACATCTACACACTGCTCTTATTTACAATCAGACATGTGCATCAGGTCTGAGCTCAATCAAATAAACAATACCGTGAAAAGAAACGATGCAGCATTTAAGTACAGTATCGACTGAAATGGAAGAAAACATCAGCGATATCAGAAAAACTATTCCTTCATGTTAAAATACATATATATGACATATCCTGTGGTTTTATCTCAGTGTGTGAAGCCACTGGGTTCTGATGTCGGTGGAGGAGACGAGGGTCACAGCTCGTTTCTGCCCCAGAGCCTCGGAGTGGAGAGCATAAGGAAGTGATTACCATGACAACACGTTGGTTATATTTAAACCTGAGGGAAAAGACACAAATATGTTGAAGTGATAAAAATTCCAGAATCTCATTTTTTTACTCAGTTGTGACTAAACAAACGAAATTATGTGAGAATGTCCATGGACAGCCTGTGTTTCCCTCCTCCTCCTCCTCCTCCTGCTCCTCCTCCTCCTGCTCCTCCTCCTCCTCCCATCTCTGAATCTCTGACATGGAAGTGAGTCCAGTGTTTGTGTAGTGATGACATAACAGGAAATTGTCTGAGAAGGAAACGAAATTCTGCTGTTGGTAAACGAGGAGTCAGAGAAATCCCAAACCAGAGAAAGACTGGAAATAAAAGAAAATGTCACCATCATAAGAAAGTTGTCTAACATCCAGTTAAATGTGATAAACATTAAAAAGGCTCCGTCTCTGTGCTCCTGTCCTCAAGATCCCACTTTTAACAGTCGCTGCCTCCGGCTCCTCGTTACATTTCAGACATTTTAAATCAACAGAAGTTAAGATATATGCAAATAAGGGCAATCGTGATGTCATGATGATATGATGACATCACGGTGATGATGAGGAAGCTCTGTGCTGGACGACTGACGAGTAGTTTCAGGACCTTCACGGTTTTCTGTGTAACTTTACAAAACTTTTACATTCAACAAAAACCCTCATAACACACGAGAGGAAAGAAAGACTGAAGAGTCATCACGTGTGTCCTTTAAGAAATGATTAGTACATTCTAGATTCCTCTACAATCAGCAGATGACCAGTAAACTAGGATCCTTGGCATCGTGACTTTCACATGAGCAGCTTCACCTTCTTCACCTGATGGTCAGATTTCCTCAAAACATGTTTTTATTTAAACCCTTTTCAAATTTTTCACCTGATTCTTCTAAACCATCTGTGAATATGGAGAAGAACGAACCCCGAGGCCACAGCAGAATGTTAAACTGCTTGTTGTGTTACGGTTCCTCGCCGCCCGATAGCGTGTGAATAAATACTGAGCTGGTGTTGATCTTTCATGGAGCGAGTAAAGCAGATAACGCTTTGACGTCAGGGCGGAGGCTCACACGACGATCGTGTCCTCACTCTCGGCCGTGAAATCATGGCTTTGACGCTGGACAGTCTCTTTTCTGAAAACCCTGTCGCACGCCTGTATCAGGGTGAGCATTTACAGGACGTCACCCTGCAGGCTGGGCACACACTGAGGCCATGTGGGCGACAGATAACAGATTTCTGAGAGCAGACACACGGCTGAGCGTCACACTGAGCTGTTGTTTCACAGATAAGGAGCGAAGGCTGCAGGACGACACGTTTACCCAAAACCACCAGAGAAACCAGCAGCAGCTTTTACTTTGCAGGTTTAGACTCAAGTTTTGACAGAAAACAATGATCACGCTGAACTATAAGTTCTTGATGTTGATGAAGTTGACGTCTCAACACTGTTTTTTTGGGGGGGTTAGCTTTGCTTTCCAACAGCTGAGTTGTGTGTGATGTCAGCGGCTGCATGTGAAGTTTCCCTGTGGGATTCTCGGGCCTCCACATCCAGCTTCCTGTCTAAGCCCTGTGGACCCGGGCCTCGGTCACAAAACACATTTGGATCCACTCAAGTCGAAGCGTCGGAGGAACGACGGCACGCAAACCCCCGAATCGTGATCTCTGCACAGCGTCACGGTTCCCAGGAGAAAGAACAAAGTGGAGAACAGGATTTCTTATCTGATGTGTTATTATTGATATTGTTCCAGTAGGGTTGAACAAGATGTGAAACCAGGAAGCTTTACATAAACCTGAGTTTCCACCTCATCGACCAGGAACCAGGGCTGAAGATGTGAAAATGTGTATCTGTGTATACAAACAGAAATGTTTCATCTTGTATCAACAAAGTTAGTTCATCGTAATATCATTTAGTCATAGCCGGACAAAAAAGGTCAAAAATGAAATCCAGGAGAAACATTAAAATCCACTTGTTGTAATAGTTGACATTATATTTGTGTTGTTTTCCTGGAAGCTGCAGTCATCTTCTTTGTTTGCCTTTTTGTGTTCTTGGAACTTGGACGTTTACACCGAGGAACCAGATGTTTTCTAACACAGTTGTTGACACGAGAGGAAGAATTTCTCATCAGTGTCTCTACAACTTTATTAATTTTAGCCTCAGAGACAGCAAACCTCTAGTTTACACACAACAACTGCTGCTGTTTACTGTACTGTTATAAATATACAAGGCCCTTTGTGTGTGTGTGTGTGTGTGTGTGTGTGTGTGTGTGTGTGTAACTCATCCTGTTTATTTTAATTGGAGGACGACCTCCTGGACGCGGGGCTTCCACAGCTTGGCTCGACATCAGGGCTAAAACAGTCCAAGCTCTGATTCATGCCGTCTATTTTCAGCCTGCTTCCCGGTCCTCGTAAAAAAAAACAACACACACAAATTCAGGAGAACTTCGACATCACGACTGCAAACACACTGTGGAGTTTTCTGGATGTGCGATAGAGGCCCTGGTGTCACGTCGTGAGGAGGTGGGCGTTCAAGTCGAGTCGAGGAGAAGTGAGAAGTTTGAGCTGCGTGGGAGCAGGTGAAGACGGAAAGACGTCCTCGTCCTCGTGATCACAAGGACTCAGCTAATTCTGTTTTTATTGTGAGTTTAGGAAAGTCGCCACCAGGGCGTCAGGGTGTCGTGACTACAGGAGGAAGTTTCACACTCCTGTTCTGTTTGATGACGACAACACTTGCACATGGTCGAGGTTAAAAGACACAAATAAGTTATTAAAGCCCCAATATTTAAGGGTCTGGTATGTAGGATGTAAGGGGACTGTGCCTCACCACTAGATGGCACTAAATCCTACAGACTGATCCTTTAATTCTAATGCTCAGATAACATCAACTGTAAATAAAGATGGCCGACCTGACAGCTCTGTAAAGGGAAGCCATAAAAACCATGATCTCCTCCTCCATCTAAGCAGAAGGTAGACATGAATTTTTTTTTAAATAATAAAATAAATGCTGGTCAAAGATGGTTCCTGTCATTTTTGGTAGTTCTTATCTCTTTGTTCAAGTGTTTCTGATCAGTTTGGTTTTAATTAGTTGTTTGAGGGTATGAGACTGACTCCTGATTGGCTGGGTAGGTGTATTGGTGGGACCACAGCTGATCACTAACGCACAGACTTTGACCGTAAATGATGGGGAAAGGGCAAGATGGCGGCGTTCGTATACAAGATATGTTCAGAACACAAGCATGGGTCTGAACATTTGTCTCCCACTCACTGCTTCCTGTTTTTTTCTCTCCTTTGATTTCAGCAATAAACACAAACAACAAGGTTTGTTGTCATCAGGTCGAGATTAACATGAACTGATCTGTTGTCGCTCTCTTCTGATGAGCATGTGTGGGTTTGTGTTTCCCTGGAGAAAACGTCCAAATTAACTTCCTACGTCTTTATAAGCAAGTGACAAACACAAACGCCACAACAAGTGAGTCACACTCTCATCCATGACTCATTGTTGACATCATGGAGGCAGAAGTGAGTTCCTCACTCACCATGAAACAACATCAGACAGTTTTCATTCCTCTGAGGAATCATTGAGATTTACTCTTGCATGACCTCTTGACCCCTGAAACCTCTGATCATCTATATATACACAGTCACTGATCGTCTTTATTTACAGTCACTGGTTATCTTCATATACAGTCACTAATCATCTTCATATACAGTCACTGATCGTCTTTATATACAGTCACTAATCATCTTCATATAAAGTCACTGGTCGTCTTTATATACAGTCACTGATCGTCTTTATATACAGTCACTGGTCGTCTTTATATACAGTCACTGGTCGTCTTCATATACAGTCACTGGTCGTCTTTATATACAGTCACTGATCGTCTTTATATACAGTCACTGATCGTCTTTATATATAGTAATTGGTCCTTTTTTAAATTCCACATGAGGCTGTGCTGGCCAGTGCAGCAGGGATCAACGAGCTGCCTACATTTCCCACAATGCACCAGGTGCAACGTGCAAAGAGCAACGTGGTGCGGACGTGTTTGGCAGCAGGCCACTAATGGAAGAGTAAAAATCTGCAGATTCTCACAAATGTGTTTCATCCCTGTGGGGATTTATTAAAATATAAAACATCCTCTGTTCACAACTAGAAAAACTCATCAAAACAACCGTGTTGACCAATGAGCGTGGCGATAAGCTCATAGAAGAGGAGGAAAAAACACTGAGGTGTCACTCCGCTCTCATTTATGAATGTCGTCTAAATCTGCTGTGTCTATATCAAATAAAACATAAATTAACCCTGGACTTTTTCATATATGTTGGACATGTTTTTATCACTGACTAATTATATTCATTTTAACATACATTTTATAGTATTTGCTAATTTTTATTTGATAGGTTTGATGAGAAAAATATTTGTTAACGTGTTAGGTTTACAATTATTAAGCGTCACTCATATCTATTTTCACTCATTTATTTTCCTCTTGCATCTCTTTCTGATTGTTTTAAGTCTATTTTTCCTTGTGACTTGTCTGTTTGTGTCATTGTTGAGTCTCTTTGAAATAGTTTTGTGTGTCTGTGTTGTCAATCTGTGTCATTTTTTTTGGTTGTACGTGTAATTGTGGTCGATATATTTTGATTTCCCAAAAATAATAAGTACTAACACCCTCCAGGACCCCGGGCCTGAGCCTGTTTGGCCTGTTCTGTCTGCAGGATTAATATAGACCAGGATATATTTCTTATATATTATACATAAATCATTATTTTATATAAACACATCATAGCAGCTGCTTAAATACACGTTAAGAGCACTGATTCTTTTCAGGTAATTTTTCTTTCCCAGTGTGTTTGTGTGTGTCTTTGTGTGTGTCTTTGTGTGTCTCCACCATAGATTGTATATAAAGGGTCACCACCTACAAGAACGATTGGACCGCGTAGTGAGTCATCGCTGTATTAGACGATCTGTGCAGCTAGCAGCGGTGCTAAGCTAACCAGCGGTCGGTGGAGTCGGTGGTGACCGGGCAGAGTCGTTCCGCCTCCGGTATGATGCCAGGTGACAGCGACATGAGCTCCATCGTCCAGAGAATCGCCCGCCAGGCTCTCGCCACGTTCCGCAACCCGCCCCAGGTCGGAGGGGCCGACACCGGGAAGTGTTTTCTGGAGAACCTCGGGGAGCTCAAGAGCCTGATGACGGAAGTGCGAGCGGCGGACCTGAAGCTCGCCCCGCGGAGAGCCGAGGACAGCCCGCCCGGTGTGGCCCCGGCGCTCCCCTACCCCCACGGGGCGCCGCCGGTCACCTACATGCACATCTGCGAGACGGACCACTTCAGCATGGGGGTGTTCCTGCTGAAGAGCGGCGCCTCCATCCCGCTGCACGACCACCCGGAGATGCACGGTGTCCTCAAGGTCCTGTACGGGAAGGTCAGGATCCGCTGCTTCGACCGGCTGGAGCGGCCGAGCGGCGGCTCCACGGCGGCCCAGGTGGGCTCTCTGCGGCGCTCCGTGCTCCGCTCCACCGGGGAGTTCACGGAGGAGTGCGGGCCCTGCGTCCTCTCCCCTGACCGGGACAACCTCCACCAGATCGACGCTGTGGACGGGCCCACGGCGTTTCATGGACATCCTGGCCCCGCCGTACGACCCGGACGACGGCCGGGACTGTCACTACTACCGGGTCCTGGAGGCGGATCCCGCGGAGCAGAAGGAGAAGGAGCTCTGGCTCATGGAGATCTCACAGCCGCCGGATTTCTGGTGCGGAGGAGAACCGTACCCGGGCCCGGAGGTCTCCCTCTGATCCGTCCGAATCAAGTCTTCTTCTCTCGGCCTGGTCTGGTTCAGTGACCTCGGACAAACTGGGGCTAAATCTGTAATCCATGTGTGTGGAGCATGTGGGGCCGTGCCGGGCCGTGCCAGGCCAGACTGAGGGTCAACACCTCATGAATGTATCGGTGCAGGTGGAGAAAACCGCTGCAAAGATTGAACTTAATTAAAATTCTAATAATATTTGAAAAAGTTTCCTCCATGAGCTTCTGATGCTCCTCTAACCTCCTCCATCAGAAAGGGACTCGAACCATTTTCATTAGGTTTTTGCTTCATCATTAATTCAGTTAGAAAACAGTTCAGCCTCTGAGTTGAGGAGCAGCTAAAACTTAGTTTTACACACACACTCACACACACACACACACACGCCTCTGTCCTAGATCTGGTTTGATTCCATGAGAAACTGAAGAAATGTTTCATCTTCAGGTTAAAGGGTTCAAAAACAGAAAAGTCCCCAAAACCGGACTTTGAGCAGACGAATATGTACAAACAAAATTATAATAGAAAAGACCCCTGAGAGTATTATTGATGCCAAGAACTGAAAGATTGATGATGTGCAGGCGCCTGATGCTGCGTTCAAGAAGAGTCGGAGGTCGCTGCTTCAAGTTTGTATTCCAACTAAATTCAGAGGAAACTCATTGAAAGAGTTGCTGTAAAATCGAGGGACCTCCTCCATGAAAGAACACTGAATTATGTGGCTAATTATCAATTGTTCTGGGATTTCCAGACGTGTGACTGCACCTGAACGTAGCATTAACCTGCCCTGAGCTGAAATGTCCCTGCTGCTGGTGGACCGTTGCCCAGGACCACTGAGGTTAAGGCGTCCATGTGTTTTAATCGTCTTCCTGCTTAAGGTTTAGTCCTGTTTATTCGTCAGATGGAGAAAAAACAACGTGTGAATCTTCAGGTTTATTCTTTAGTTTTGACAGAAAATCATCTAAAGCTGCAGGTTTTCTTGTGATTGGGCCTCGAGAGTTTGCTCCTCGGGATTGTTTGCGATTCGCTGACTGATTGTTTGTAAAGATGTGCACTAAGTTCCCACGTTTGAAAAGAGGAGTTTTCACTGTTCGCTTGAGCTCCAGCGTCGGAAAAGTCAGAATAAGAATCGTGAAGTTGTGCATGTCACAGTTTGAGGTTTTGGATTTAATCAGACATTCGAGGAGAATGTGAAGCTGTTTTCAGACGTGAAACATCTGGAGAATATTGTCTGTTGGCCCTTCTCACAAAAAGCTCTGGAATCCAAGTGGACGTCTTCATCTTCATCTTTGTGTTCTTCCAGTTTCACGTCCGTCACGGGTTTGAAACCTCATCAACACGTCCACTCGCTCACTGTGGATTTTCAAGACATTCAAGGCTTCAGGAAAAGTTCCAGAAAAAGGCCAGAGACACACTGACTCAGACATTTGTTCTCACCCACAGAACCTCCAGAACATTTCAGGAACTTGTTCAGACTTCAGGTCTGAAAACAGCTTGAGGGTGTGATTTATAAGAATGGAAACAATCTGCTGAACAAATCTGCTACTAAAAAAAAACAGCACTTAAAGGTGAATTAATATGAAGGTTCGGTGAAACGCGACAGAGAAGCACTTAGAGCCACGTGAAGAGTTCAGCTCCTGAAATGTGGAAGACTTTGAAATGAGAAATGATTCATCTTATATTCTACTCTATTTTTGAAAATTGGTGAAAACGTATCAAGAGTTGCTGCATGATTGAATTTCTGAACACTGAAGACGTATGTTCTGAATGTTGAACCGCAGACGACAGGTCCTTTAATCAGCTCGTTGAAAAAGACCCGAGAATCTGATTCTGTATCGATGTTTCTGCCATGAAGATTTTTCTCTGTTCATATAAAGTGTGCTGTTTATTTTTGAAAGTGTCTCAGCCAATCAGGAGTCAGTCCCAGCTGTCAATCATGATGTCCGTTTTTAACTCATTAAAACCAAACTGATAAAAAACATGAACACTTCAGTTTGATAACAATGACCTAACATGACATGAACCATCTTTGACAAACATTTATTTAACATCTTGACTTTGTACGTTGGTCCATGTCCCAGCTGCTAACAAGGAGGAGGAGGGATTATGACCTGTACTGCAGCCAGACTCCCCCCAATGCATACAGTACTTCATCTTCTATTTGACTCTAAATTATCATAATTTACTAAATTAACGTCAGCTTTATTGAAGAAGACTTGAATCTAGAGATTGAGACATGAACTCCTCAGGAAAATGTTTACTGATGTTATAAAGTGAGAGGTAGAGTCATTTTCTCATAGACTTCTATAGAAACAACCAGTGGAGACGCCCTCCTACTGGTCGCTACACACAGTACAGGTTTGAGACACTTCTGGAGTGGCTTCACTTTACGACCCAGTCTGCGTCTGTATTTATAAAGAGTCTGATTGTGTGTCACAAACCGAAGTGAGAGCAGCAACTGAGCAGAACATTTATTTCATCGACAAGAAGCATCGGTTGTTTTTCATAAAAGTTACAAAACACAAAACACAAAACCAGAACCTTCTCTCTCTCTCTCTCTCTCTCTCTCTCTCTCTCTCTCTCGCTCTCTCTCTCTCTCTCTCTCTCTCGCTTGCAAATATCAACCGGTTTGAAAAAACACACCAAAATAAAAGCATCTATCCAGAACGTCACAGATTATCAGGCAGCACTCTCACGAAACCCAAACCAGGTAATGTTCTGTGTTTAGTGATGACACAAACACCTGAGTCAACTCTTCATGAGGTGTAAATTAAATTCTATTATCATACAAAACAAGATTTTCTTTAATAAAATACTTTTTCCTATATCCAGTCAGTGACATGGAGCGGGTTCTGTTCCTGTACTCATCCAACTTATGAGCATTTCAGTCAAAAATAAATAAATTAACTCTTGACCCAGGAAGTGGATCCTCATCTGGAACCTTAGATTGTAAATTAAAACAGGAAACTCCACTTCCTCCATTGTGCAAAAATGAAGCCAAAATATCTCACATGCAAATGCTGCCATCTTGTGGTGATGACGTAATTTGCAGTCAGAGTTTGTGCAGAACGGATCGAGGTCCCGCCCACACATATCCTCAACCAATCCTCAGCTACGATAATCTGTCAATCATGACCTTGTTTTTATATCATCAAATAACTAATCAAATAAAAATCAGAAACATAAACACTTGCGCAAACATCAGTATGATAAGAACTACCTGAAATGAACAGAAACCGTCTTTGACAAACATTTATTTAACTTTTACTTTTAGTGTGGTCCATGTCCTATCTGCTAACATGGAGGAGGAGGGTTTATGACGTCATGTCGTCCATCTTTATTTACAGTCTGTGTTGTGAACCATGTCGACAGCTTATGATGTCATCGTTTGAGTCTTTGTATTGATTATAAACAAAAAGGTGGGGGTCATTTGGGCAAAGAACAACACTTTAAAACATGAATGACTTTAGGTCTTTATCCTAACAACCAGTAGAAAATACTGTTTATCTTTAAAAAGATTCATATTCCTTCAATCTTAACAGAGGAGAGGATGGTTGGTTTTAATTAGATTAGAATTGACAGTTTTTAAGTGAAACTCTATTGTTTTTTATTTATGGAGTCGAAGTGAAAACCCTCCTGAATCACACTCATCTGCAGGATCTTGGTCTGAAGTGTGGTTGAATCCCTGAGAGCGTGAAGAACAGTCAGCATGATGCCTTGCCACAGAGTCCTGGCACCACCTGTCTTTCAAAATCTAGATTTCACTAAATTTAAGCCACAAATGTTCAGTTTTTGACTGTGGAGGAAAATCCAGGTTCTGCATCACTGTGATAAATAATGACTTCTGTCTGATTCTCCCTGATTTCCGAGGTTATGATTTCACAACAGCTTTCTTCTGAGAACAATAAACCACCTGTTAAAGTTTGTGTTCGGACCAGATGTGGCTCAGACAGAAAGTTTTCCTGCAGCAGGACCAGAGGACCAGGGGACCAGAGGACCAGAGGACCAGAGGACAAGAGGACCAGAGGACCAGAGGACCAGAGGACAAGAGGACCAGAGGGCCAGGGGACCAGAGGACAAGAGGACCAGAGGACCAGGGGACCAGAGACTAGGACGCAGAGGTTTTCTTCTCTTTCTGCCGCAGGTGAATCTTCATGTGTCGCCTCCTCTCGTCGCTCCGGGCGAACTTCCTCCCGCACTGGTCACAGGAGAAAGGTTTCTCTCCGGTGTGCGTGCGGATGTGCGTGGTGAGGTGGTCGCTGCGGCTGAAGTTGCGCATGCAGATGCGGCACTGGAAGGGTTTGTGGCCCGTGTGGATGCGCAGGTGCCGGCTCAGCTCGTCCGACCGAGAGAACCTGCGGTCGCAGCTCTCCGCCGGACACGGGTACGGCCTCTGGTGCACCGGCGTCTTGCTGGGCCGGTTCGGGTATTTTCTGGGTCTCATGATGGGTCTCAGGGGGAGGCTCTGGTGGCTGGGGAAGGCGGCGGCCATTGGCCCATCGGAGGCCGGTGAGGGCGCACCGAGCGTAAAGTTCCTGATGGTGTTGAGAGGCGTGAGAGGCGGAGGCATCCTGAGGGAGTCCAGTGGATACGGGAGGGATTTCCTCTCGGGGAAAGCCGCCTGGATGTCTCTCTGGCAGCTCTGCTGGTAGAAGCCTCCGTACTCCGGCATGATGGAGAGCAGCGCGGCGCCGTCCACGGTCGGTTTGGGCACAGAGTTGTAGGACGGAGCCGCGTGGTAGTATCCACCTGAGGGCTGGTCTGGGTACATGTCTGCGCTGCACGAGTATGAAGGAGCCGGATGGGGGTGAGGGTGGGGGTGTGGGTGTGAATGCGGGTGAGAGTGAGGGTGAGAGTGAGGGTGAGGGGGCGCGTACATGTGGCTGATGTCCGGCGGACCGTGCGCCATGTCCGCGGCCTCTCCCCCTCCTCCTGCGTAAATATCGGGAGATGCTGGAGTCGACCCGGGCACGGTGGTCGGGTCAGGGGACACGATGTCAGCGCAGACCACGTTGATGACGTCCCCAGATGTCCACGGTCCTCCTGCACCTCTGGAATCCACCGAGAACTTCCCAGAAAACGCCAAAGGGTGCGTGCGTAAAGTGGCCACGTACTGCGCCAAGTCCCCGTGGAGCTGCAGCTCAGGTGCGCTCCTGTCGTCCAGCAGAAGATCACCTGAGACAGGTGGGAAGACACAGCCAGTTAGAAACAGAGTGGAATTAAAGGATCGTGCTACATTTAGCTTTTCATGACATGGTTCGCATTTTACGCACAAATCTTCTCTGAATCATCGTTTTATTCTTCAAATTATCTTCATCGCAGATTCTTACCGCCGTCATCATCACCAGGTTCCCCATCATGCTCCTCGACCTCCTCTTTAAACACCACGGAGCCGTGTGAGGTCAACTCTCCCTCCGCCACGTAAACATCTTTATTCAATAAACTGCCCACGACCCTGAGACACGCAGGAACCTCGTCCACTAACTTTGCGCTCATTGTGTCCTGGAGACTCGGATCTGAGTTCAGTTGTTGATAAACCTGCTGCCTCACTGACTCCAACATGATGAACTATCATCCTCTGTGGTAAACCGCTCCTGATGCCGCTCCACGGTTTTAAAGGGGATCTCTGTGTGTCCCGTTGCGTCATTTACCAAATATGGACTTGGGTTATAACAAAAAAGAAAAAGAGGGGACTCCCGAAATAGGTCTGGAGCAGCAGATCGTGACCAAACGTGGGACCAGTGAAAAATCACATGTTTGAGTTTAAATCATAAATCAAATCTCATCCAGCGAACTGATCTGATTTCATGATTTCCACTTGAGCACGTGCTGCTCCCACCTCCTGTGAAGGGGAAATTAAATCATCAGTTCCGGTGTCTCTGTCTCCATAAAAGGTGTCTCCGGTGCGAGCAGCTCCATAAGGAGAAGATCCGGATGATGGATGGTGATGATCCCACACACTGACTCCTCTGCTCTCTGGCAGGAGCAGATCCGCTTTTTGATGCATCGATTACTGAGAGAATTTCATCATCGAATGAGAAAATCATCCTGTGCGTTATTTAGTCTTCGATGGAGGAGAGAGCATCACGTGGACAGACTGTGAGGTGTTAATGAGGTTCACATGAAATCCACTTCCCATATTTAATATTCTCATTCAGGATTCATCCTATTAAACACACATGCATTGAAGATGAGTGTTTGAAAAGACAAAATCCATATTTTAAAACACATTTTGTCTGTTTTCATTCAAACTTCCCTTCAAATTAAAATAGAGCATCACTCGTCTCCACTGAGCCACAACAGTCCTTTGAGTTTTATCTGCACTAAAACACACTCATAGATATCCGTCCTCTGAATATAAGATTTCTAACATCATGATTCATTAACTCTCCTCCCAGAAATCTGTAAAACATTTGGAAATGTTTAAAGAAAGTGATAAAACCCTGGATGCAGATCAGCTCCAACATTTAATTAGTTCTCTCCTGACTCATAAAACATCCTTCCATCAACTTTCATGATAATCTGCCCTGTGGTCTTTGTGTGATCCTGCCCTGATGAGACCTCGGCCCCAGAAATCCATCCCTCCTTTGTCTGTGATGGTTTCCCCTTTGAGGGTTGCTGGGTCGAATCCCAGCTGAGTCAGTTTACACCCTGGACGGGTCAGCAGCACATCCCAGGACCGACATAGAGACGAGCCACCAGTCACACTTACAGTCAACCAGTCAAACAAACTGGGATTCAAACCAACAACCTTCCCTCCTGAAGTGCTTTAACCACCTCACCAGTCTGTATAGCCGTGCTCTGCTTGAGGCCCATTAGCTTCCTGTGGTGTTTGATGTTAACTGGTTCTCACTGGTTCTGTGTGGCTGCTGCTGCTGATCCTCGTTGATTTAAAGCTTTTATGACTTTATTTTTCTTCTAGTTTTCTGGGGTAAAATTTAAACTAACATCTGTACAAAGCGTTTCATTTCATTTGCTGCTACAGACTGAATCCGGACGTTTGAGACTGAACTCAGGATTTAAATTCTGTTTCATCTGAGCTCAGACGAAGCTTCTGCTGATCTCGGAGCTGTGGAGACGAGCAGGAGGACGGCAGCTCTCTGAGCCTTTTGAACGCCCACTGATACAAAAATGTTGGTGTGTATTGTCGTTGTGTGGCGAACCGCCCACCCTGTGGCAGATGGGGGTTTGGTGTGTCGCACACACACACGCACACACAAACACGAAAACACATGCACACACTGAGGAAACACACACTCTTTCTGGCGCTTCAACTCATGAACACTCCCACACAAACACACACTCACATACACACACACACACACTCTCTTTCTCTCTTTTTAACATATAGATACACACTAACGCACACACAATAACACACACACACTTTGTCTGTCAGAATCTGTCGAACAAAAACCCACAAATAAATCTTTCTTTTCTCCACACTCACACACTCACTCTCTCTCACACACACACATACACACACTCACACACTCACACACTAACACACACACACACACACACACACACACACACACACACACACACACACACACACACACACTCACACACACACACTGCTCCGTGGGGACGGTGCCCTGCTTCCACCCTTCGCCCACGCTCCTTCGGGCCGCTGAGGCTCTGGGGGGTTCTTGGTTTTGTGTTGGTGGCTCAGGGTGTCAGCCGGGGGTCCGGCGGCTCGGCAGACCACACCACGCCGATTAATCATCTGTCACATGCCGGTTTTGTTAATATGGATCTTTGTCTTCTCTCTGGAACGACGCGCGGGTCGAGTCGGGCCTGCTCGCCGCCTCCTTTAAAATTCTGAATCTGAGCAACGATGAAAACCAACTAAATGTTTCTTTCTTTCTCCACATTGAAGTTTTGTGTTACTGCAGTCGTCATCTGCAAATCGTGTGACCTTTGACCTCTTGAATCACATCAGTCACATTAAACTACAGCAGCAGAAACGAACAATGAGCAGCTTTAAGATATTTGACCTCTCGCACCTCGGTTTTCTGTATTTCACTTCCCCCCATGTGACTCCTGCTAACTGCGGCTAGCTGCTACATCCACTTCTCACATTTATCTTTATCTTTCTGCTTTTGTTTATTTAAAAACATCAGTTTTTTATAACGTTTCACAACTGATTTCCTTCCATCAAGTCATCTTTCGTTGCTGTAACGTCCTGATTTCTCTGAATGCATCACTACTTTCATCTTTACTTCACTTTTACTTTGACTAAAGCAAAGAGTTATATTTTCTCAGGAGGAAAACACAGAGTCACTTTCTAACAAACAAATCCTCGGCCAGACTCGGACTGAATGTTCAACAAAGGACCAGGAGACTTTAAATAAACGCCATAAATCACGTGAAGGTTCTGTCACCTCTGTAGGCGTCTCTCTTTTTAAAACGGCTGATGACTCAATCCTGGATTTTTCCTGCAGCGCAAGTGATGGAAAATTTCTGGATTTAAACTCAGAGTTCGTTCGTGAAAGAGGAGAAGTTAACGTTTGATAAAAGATTCCTGAGGAAACCTTAAGATTTAACTTGAGGTGTAATTCAATTAGTTCAAGTTAACCTGGCCGGACACGGAGTCGATGAATAAAACAACGTAAATCACTCCGAGGTTTTTCTTGTTTGTAATTTCTGGAATCAAACTCTCGACGGGCCGGAGGGTGAGTTCTGGTTTAGAGGTTTTGGAGGTTTCGGGGGACGATGACCTCACCGACAGTCAGTGGAAGCGATTGCATATTCATGGGAAATGTATTGACTGCTGAGTGTGGGATAATAGACAGACACATCAATGAGCTGCAGTGAATCCCTCCGTCATTCCAGCCGGTTCCAGGCTGAGCTCGTCCAATGATCTCAGGATAATTAGCTTCAAAATCACATATTTCATAAAGAACCACACGAGGAGTGAAGCTGCACTTTGTGTTGTTCTGAAGGATGAATGAATGAAAACTACTCGTGTGTCATGTCAGGATGATTCAAAACAATAGGAATCAAAGTAAAGGCTATAGAATAGAACATCAGAAACAACATGAATAATTTATTATCTTATCTTATATTAATTTATGTTGTATAACAATGGAAACCACAATGACATAGCAACCATCTTTGATTTCCATGTTGGATTCATGTTTGAGCTGAGTCACAGCAGGAATTCTCAGATTTTTTCTACTTCCTGCAGAAACATTAAATTAAAACAATTTATACTCTTACATGAAATTAATGGAGAAAATAGATTCACTAAAGATCCAATGAAAGCTGCAGAGAACTTTAATTTTCAATGTAAATCAATCGGCTGAATATTCTCCCGGTTAAATAATCAATGAATCTTTTTGTTTCCCAGAGATTGAAATGTTTTGCCCAAAGAACCAAGAGATGTTTTTCTGTTGATGAATAAAAGCAGCAATGACTGAATCAACTGATAAATTAATTGAACAATCATTCAATCTTTTTGTTTAATCAAATATCTACAATTTGCTATAAAAAACCAGAAACATTTTCTGTTCCAGAATGAAAAGAGCTGATTCAGTTCATTCACAGTTTCTGATTCAGAGAACAGACGAACAAGTGAAAACACTTTGAAGGTTTCTCTCAGAAACACAAATCATTTGCTTCCTGAAGAAACTTTGTCTGTGTCGTAGAATTTTATGATGAAAAGACCTGATTTCAATCCCAGATATTTGAATGTGGTTAAATGGACATTTTCTTGCTCATATAAAACACTACTGAATAAAACAAGGATTATTTGATGTAAAAGTTGATTATCAGACGACACAGGGACAGAAATGAACTTTAAAACAAAGAAATACACTTTTCTCACTTGTATCTTTCATCTATTTGACGTCACACAATGTGATTTGTTCTGTAAATTCATTATTTTCTTTGTAAAACTAAATATGAAACTATAGATTCTCCCCCCCTGGACGTCCCAGATAAGAAAAAGTGGATTTCCAACTCACTCTGATTTCCTCCTGCTCCTCCGTCAGGGGTCCCACCAAGACCACGTCTTCTGGGGCCTCCTCCTCCTTGTTCCCCAAAGAGATGGACGGAGTAAGAGATCGAAAGAGAGGGAGAAAGAAAGAGAAAGAAAGAAAGGAATATGAAGGAGAAGGATCTGCAGCCTGAGGTGAACGAAAGCTAAACCCTGTGCGACCGCAGAGTTACCCGCACCTCTGGGTTTGTGGCTCGGCCCCGGAAAGGGTCATCGTCACCCGGGGTCTGAGTGGGCCGTCGATGACAAAAAGAGAGAGCGAGAGAGTGAGAGAGAGAGAGAGAGTGAGTGGGGGGGGGGAGAAACAATACGATTGTTCCCACCTCACTTTGCTTCCACCCTCACAGTTAAAATTGTTATGCTAATGAAGTGGATTTTTCTCCGGACAGCAGAGAGATGTTTCTGTGACGGGACGTGGGAGGCCGGAGGTGTTGGGGTCAGCGGCAGAGCCCTGCCTCGTCCTGGAGCAAGGCAGCTGCTGCTCAGCACACCAACACGACAGCAGGGATGGTGATGACGATGATGATGATGAAGATGAGAACAGATCAGATTTCCCTCTGCAGCAGGGACCTGGGATGTTTGACTCTTGAGGTGAGAAGAGTTGATGTTTTCATCATGAGCGTCTCAAACATCAGGTCGTCTCCTGTGACCTTTGACCTCTCGGTTCACCTCAGTCACATTAAACTGGAGCAGCAGAAACAAACAACGAGCAGCTTCAAGATATTTGACCTCTCACACCTCAGTTCTCTGTCTTTCACTTTCTTTTCCTCGATTTGTCTCTTGCTAACTGCAGCTCTCTGTTACATCCACTCTTTAAAAACACCTTAATCTTTATTTTTAAAAGCCGTTTAGTCATTAGAAATCTAAATCACTGTTTCTCCTCGGTCCTCGGCAAACTTATTAATATTTATCTCAGTGTTTCTGCTTTTGTTCGTTTAAAAACTTTATTTTTGATAACGTTTCACGACAGATTTATTTTTCATCACGTCGTCGTCAGTGCTGTAACGTCCCGATTTCTCTGAATGCATCACTAGTTTGATCCTTACTTTACTTTAGTTCCTATGAAAGACGTGACCAGTGTTAGATGTGAAATTTTTAAATGTTTCAAGACTAGATCCTCACTCAGTCGAGCTCATACCTCCACCAACACTAGATTCACTAGATCCAGATTGTTTTAATATCCGCACCAAATTATACACACAATAAAAATATCGCTCCCCGAAAAAAATACAAAATTCATTCATCATTCTCTGAGAAAAATCAGTGAAAATGTAAATAAATTTCACAATATTAAAGTAAAAGAAAATCACTGGATCTAAATCAAAATGTATTTCCAACTCAGAAGGTAATTAGAGCCTGATTCTAAGAGTTCCTGTAAAGGTTCCACAGTGAATTGTTTGGCAGCTGAAATGTGGTGGAGACCGAAAAAGTTGTTGCATCGACACAAATTAAAACTTGAGCATCTGAAGTTGGAAAACAAAAGTTTTTAATATTATTTTGGGGGCAAAGTTTTGTTTTTTATCAGACATGACACAGATTCAAAGCCAAGATGAGACCTGCCTGTTCGGACTTTGAGCCTCAGTGAGTTTCAGTGACATTCAAAGTCTCTTTTAAACAAAGGGCCTCTCGTTCTGCTGACTTTGCTTATTTACACTGAACCAAACAAAGACGCCATATTAACGCCGCCACTGTGTCGAGATATCGTGACCACGTTGTAGAAGAGGACACAACAATTGGTTCTTACCCTAAACAGCCCATTACATGTTTGTATGTTAAATTACATGTTGGGATGTCAGACACAGAAATAACACAGAATAATTTAGAAACTGTAAAAGAGGCCGAGGCCACATTGTGACTGACACAACAAAAAGTGTGAGCATGTGTGCGTGTATCTGTGTGTGTGTGTATGTGTGTGTGTGTCTGTGTGTGTATTAAAGGGGTTGCCAGAGCAGAAAGGGCAACCCCCTCCTCCTCATCAGGGCCGAGTGGGCGGACGGTCCAGATGGATTACTGCGGTCACCTCGTAAACCTGAAACACACAAAGTGCACAGACATAAGAGATCATCTTTTACTTTATTGTTATTTGTGCGTTATTTCATTTGTCATCTGTGTTCAGGTTGAAATTTATTTAAATGTTTGTTCTGTGCCTTTCTGTGTTTTTATTTTATTTTATTTGAACGTCAAACTGAAAATAATTGTTGAAAATTGGTGCTTTTTTCATTTGAGTTCTAAAACATATGTATTCATTTATTTATGTAATTATTTGGACGCTCTGTCAATTTTTATGTGAAACTCACAAGTTTGTGTGTTTTTATTTAGTAATTAATGTGAATAAAGTGTTTTCTCAGTTTAACTCGCCTTCAGTTTTATGCAGCAGATAAAATGTTAAAATTGACAGAATCAAGTAGAATATTTACAGTATTTAATTAGACTTTAACACAAACAGTAAAAAAAATACAAACAAATAAAAAACAGAGTTTGGTTCATGACAATAATTCAGAGGCCAAAAAAAAGAGATGGATCTTCAGATGTGTTTCAGATTTGTGAAAACAGAGGATCGATATTGATCACCAATTAATTGTCAATAAAAGGTTTTATAATACATCAAATCATTTCAGCGACTGTGGTGTCAAATGTTAATAATCCGTTTTGTTCAACGCAAACATTGTTCCATTGGTTTATAACTGATCTGTGAATTAAAATATGTGAAAATCATCAATTAATATATTGATCACTGCTGATAAATGGTTTCTCAGAGGGTACAGGTACGGAACAACCACATTTGCCAGGAAGCATCAGCAGGACACAGAATAATAATAACGATATAATGTTATTATTTTAAATTTATAATTATATTTGTGTATTTCAATAAAACAGAATTCACATTAATTTGAATCTGCTCTTTTTATCAGTGAGTCTTGCATAAGAATTAATGTTGATTTGCCTCTAATATCATTTCACAGAATAAATCATATTTAAAGAATAGTAAGCAGATGCAGATGCATTTTAGATGATGATGATGTAGATGCATAAATAATACATAATACATAAATAATATGTAGCGAACAGTATATGTTAAATTTTGAATACAAAAATAATTAATTATAAATACTGTGTAGAGAATAGTCCATGTTTAATATTAGATATAAAAATAAAAATTCAAAACACATTAAACAGTTTTCGGAACAGTTTCGCCACCTGTCGGCCAAAAACATACTACTTCAACCTCCCGTGATGCTCCGCGCTGCCACCATCACGTGCGCCTCCTGACCAATGGCGTCGTTTGTTTGTCCGTTACTCCCCTGCTATTGGCCGGTGTAAATTTAAAAGTACAGTTTGAACAGTGTGTGTCGGGAGGGTTGTTGAGCGCCAGAGAAGTGAAGTGTGAGCTGCGGGAGAAAAGAAAAAACAGACGAAGAAGAAAATATAAATCTGTATTTTACGCGTTTTATTCCCGGACACGTTGTTCAAGAAAGAGGCCGGAGAAGGGAGCGACGCGAGCGGGTGAGTTCGCCCGAGTTGCCGCGGATCTGTGGCTGTTAGCCTGCGGAAGCTAACGGAGCTAGCGTCCTCGCTCCATCACATTGAGCCAGAGGCGAGTTTATTAAAGCCGGTAACGGGGTCGTTTGAACCGGGGAGCGTTTCTAAAAAGTCCGTGATCGTTGTGTGTTTATCTTGGGCAGGAACCAAACATGGCGTCGCACAACCTGAGCGGATTGAAGCGAGACGAGAAGGGACGAAACATCCAGGTCGTTGTCAGATGCAGGTAAGTTCACTTTGTAATGTCCTCTTCGCTAACTTCATCTGTGTGTGTCCGCTGCGACCTGACAGGTGGGGTGTGTGTGTGTGTGTGTGTCTGTGTGTCGTCTGTGTGTGTGGTTGGTATAGAATCATGTTAAAGTGTATTGCAGTGGTTCAGGATGATGAACGAGCAAGTGGAAAAAACTACACTTCCCGTTAGAAATGGTGCAAATAGAGGGAGTTGAGGGACAAACACACAACCAGGAGGTTTAACACACAATTAAAGTCTCTAGTGTTAAATCACAATTTTCACTAGGGAGCAAAAGCCAGATGAAAATAATAATGATAATAATAATGTGACCTTTATTGTCATCATTATCGACTGCTGGGAAAAAGATTGTCTTGATGTCATTGAGGTTTAACACAAAAACCTCTGGTTTATAAACCGTTTTCTTTCCTTTTGGACATTTAAATCTTAATATTTAAGTTCACAGTCGCTCAGACTTAATCCACCGACAGGATCTAGATCTGTTTTGATCTGTGTTCTCATACTGACATGTGTTTCTAAAGCCTGTGTGTCATTAACATGTTTAATCTGGTCTCAGTGATAATATGATAAATAAAGGACAGTGACAGTTTGAGGCAGATTTCTGGTGATAACGTAAAATTACTGCTTTAGGACGGAGCAATAAAGCAACATCAATAATTATCTCAAGATGATTTTCATAAAAAGTTGAATATTTTGTTTATGCATTGTATTAACACAGTGAGGGAAATATCAGAATAAAAGGTTAATTATTTTAATAGTAATGAACAGAAATGTTACACACAGCATCACAGAACTGACACACAAATACTTCTGGAACCCGGCAGCTTCTGATGCAGATTTGCTTCTTATTCCTGTTTTAAATCTACATCAGACTTCACCTTGGACACTCTTGAAATCCTGTTGTGTGTGTGATTGTCAGATAAGTCATCACTGCTTGGTTCTGCTTTCAGGCCGTTCAACACGATGGAGCGGAAGTCGTCCCACGGCGTCATCGACTGCGATCAGAACAGGAAAGAGGTGCTGGTGAAGACGGGGGGGATGAACGACAAGGCGGCTCGAAAGACCTACACGTTTGACATGGTGAGTGAATTAATATAGGTTAGAGACATCATGTAAATACCAATTTACCTGAACCTGATCTGCCCACTGAAGAATTTTATCACTATCTTTTCTTTTTTAAATTGAATTATTCTGTGCTCAGGTGTTTGGTCCGGCAGCGAAGCAGATCGACGTGTACCGCAGCGTCGTTTGTCCCATTCTGGACGAAGTCATCATGGGATACAACTGCACCGTGTTTGCGTAAGTTTTTGTTATGAATGTTTCAGTAAAGGCATGAATGTGTTACTACTACAGGAAGGTGAACATAGTTATGGAAACATAGTGATCACAAACCAGTGATGTGATCAAATCTAATCCTTTGTACTGGAAACGTTAATGTTTCTTTTTGGAGAGAAATATTTAGATTTTTACATAATGAGATTTGTTGAGAGATTATTTCCTCTGCTGTGGTTCAGCTACGGTCAGACAGGAACAGGAAAGACGTTCACCATGGAGGGCGAGAGGAGTCCGGACGAGCAGTTCACCTGGGAGGAGGTGAGTTCACATCTCCTATAAACCAGTTCTCTAAAAGGTTGTTAAACACAGAATGGAATCGAGTGAACGTCTCCTCTGCGTCGTTAGGATCCTCTGGCCGGCATCATCCCCCGGACGCTGCACCAGATCTTCGAGAAACTTTCTGAAAACGGCACCGAGTTCTCCGTCAAAGTCTCGCTGCTGGAGATCTACAACGAGGAGCTGTTCGACCTGCTCAGTCCCAGCGAGGACGTCAACGAGCGGCTGCAGCTGTTCGACGACCCGCGCAACAAGGTGACCACCGACAGAGAGGAGGACATTTAACTGCTGTTCCCAGGACACAGTTTGTCTGTAGAGCGTTTCCTCTACATTGGTTTTTAATCAAGAGATAAATGTACAGTTGACACAGAGACACAGGATTCAACGAGACTTAAATTGTGATAAAACGTCTTCTACAGATCAATTAAAATGTCCCTGCAGCACAAACGGGGATGTTGCTGCTGCTCATGTGATTTCTGTCCTGACCCCTGTGTGTCGTGTTGTGTTGTGTTGTGTATCTCAGCGTGGTGTGGTGGTGAAGGGCCTGGAGGATGTGACGGTCCACAACAAAGATGAAGTCTATCAGATCCTGGAGAGAGGATCCGCCAAGAGGAGGACGGCCTCCACACTGATGAACGCCTATTCCAGGTCAGCATCAGCAAACAACTGTGGACGGTATTTTGTAACCTTGGTTGCTTGTGTAGCATTCACGCTTTTTTTTTGTGTGTGTGTCTGCGCAGTCGCTCCCACTCCGTCTTCTCCGTCACCATCCACATGAAGGAGATCACTCTGGAAGGGGAGGAGCTGGTGAAGATCGGGAAACTCAACCTGGTATAAATCCTTCATGTTTGATAAAAGGGGTTTTCAATGTAAAGTAATAAAAGTTTAATTTCAAATCTCTCAGTAAAAACTTTCAACTATAGAATTCTCTGAAAGAGCTGCTATGATTACTTTATCAGGACACTGGATTTGTAGATTCTAGAATATTGACAACATCCTGCAGATTATTAAACATCTAAACACTTGTTACCCTCACACGTCTTTTCAATGGTTACATTTCTAATGTCTCCTCCTCACTAACCGCCGCCCTCTGCAGGTGGACCTCGCCGGCAGCGAGAACATCGGGCGCTCGGGCGCGGTGGACAAGCGAGCTCGCGAGGCCGGAAACATCAACCAGTCTCTGCTGACGCTGGGTCGAGTGATCACAGCTCTGGTGGAGAAGAGGCCACACGTCCCGTACAGGTACGAGCTGGTAGACGCACAGGGGTGTTTTATGATGTGTGAACGCAAGACGAATAATGGATGAAACTAACACAAATGTGCATTTACACATTTCTATTCCTTTGTTTATCTTCGTTCCTTCGTATTTTAATGTTGGATAAGAAAAGTAAAACCTCAAATCGTCACATTGGAGAGATTAGAGCCAGCGGATTTCTGACAATGGGTCAGAACAGTTGAAGGGATAGTTTGTTGTTTTTTGTAAACGAGTTTTGATGCAGAAGTTTAGATAAATAGTATAAATAATAAGAAGCTCCTTAGCTTAGCATGAAGGCTGGAAACTGTCAGAGGTCGAACTAAATTAATATACGAGCAGCTTTGATGTCAACAGGTGAACGTGTTTTCATTTAATTTTTAAATCTAATACATAAAACGGACCAGTTGTGGCTTCTTGTTCAAGGTGGAAAAAATTAGACTATGTTCCTAACCCATACGTTAATATCTGAAAACTCTTCTCTTCTCACAGAGAGTCCAAGCTGACCAGGATCCTGCAGGACTCGCTGGGAGGACGGACAAAGACGTCCATCATTGCCACCGTGTCTCCTTCATCCAGCAACCTGGAAGTATGTCCTGCTTGTCTCTGCACTTCTACTTTTATCATCCATAACGTCACACTGCTCCGGATCAGTTTCCTCCTCGGCCTGAGCTCGTGTTCATCGGTGTGATTCTCTCTGTGCAGGAGACGCTGAGCACACTGGAGTACGCCTGCAGGGCCAAGAACATCATGAACAAACCTGAGGTCAACCAGAAACTCACCAAGAGGACGCTCATCAAGGTAGACCAGCTCGGAGACTTTGTATAAGTGTGAGATTATTTCAAGCTCAATTATTAACACGTCTCATCGTCCTGTGTCTGTGTTCAGGAGTACACGGAGGAGATCGAACGTCTGAAGCGTGACCTGGCCACCACTCGAGACAAGAACGGAGTTTACCTGTCCTCAGAAAACTTTGAGTAGGTCACACAAGGTGTTCCGTGTACTGGACAACATCCTTTATCTCTTTCTCACCTGCTAAGTTCAGAGCTCCTTCTCTGTAACTGCAACTTCACATTAAATTAATCCATAAAATGTGTTTTGAAATGGTGTTCCCTCATTTAACTTATTTCTTGTGTGTGTTTGATTTCAGGAGTATGAAGAGTCAGATCACCTCTCACGAGGAGCAGATAGTGGAGTACACAGACCGGATCGGTGCCATGGAGGAGGAGCTAAAGAAGGTGATGAGACTTTTACCACGTGTTTACCTTGTGATCTAATAAGTGCTGACTTCAGTGTTGCAGCAGCGAGATGTTAGGAGCCGTGTGATGAGGCAACATTTATATTAATTTATATATCACATTGTAGAAGCTGCGAGAGAGAGAAAAATAAATGCTTCCATTTCTCTTACAACTCAAAGCTACAACCTGCTAGACGACATGTAAAACTTGAGCCATGATTCATCAGAGCTTCACGTTCAAGTCGTCCTCACACGTCTTCTCCTCTGCAGGCGACAGAGCTGTTCACCGACAGTAAAACCAGACTGGAGCAGTGCTCCGTGGACCTGGACCAGAAGCAGCAGAGGTGAGGCGTCGCTCTACGAGAGCAGCATCCAGCTGGGGAAATCAGCGACTTGTGAAACTGATGTGTCGTGCGTCTCTCTTTTCAGGCTGGAGGAAACTAACCGTTACCTGCAGGAGACCAAAGAGAAGCTGAGTCAGGAGGAGTTCATCAGCTCGGAGCTCAGCTCAGTCCAGGAAACCCTGTACGCCACCGCTGACCAGGTAGGAACACGCATCACTGCTGCTACTGTATCACAGGTTTTGTTCAAAGATAGAATCGGATCAATCTGAGTGAGATCTCTTTTTATATTTCTCTTTTTTCTAACGTTGTCGTCGTCCTTGTGCTTTTGTGATTCCTCTTGTTCAGCTGCTGACAACGGTGGACGCCAGCACCAGCGACGTGTCCGGTCTCCACGACAAACTGGACCGGAAGACAAAGGTCAAACACCCGACACTCAAAACACTCAACTGCTTTACACACTGAATGTAATGAAGAGGATTCACAGTCCTGCAGATCGAGGACAATTATTCTCATTTAGTCGAATTAGTTGATGAATTGAAAACATTTATTTCGCCTCCTAATTGAATCTAGTAATTTATCATTTTCCCTTAACTAACTCAACACCTCTTCACTTCTCCTCCACTGCCCTACATTTTTAACATCGCGTCACATTTTCACATCATGTCCTGACCTGAGATGTTGACCCTCTTGATTTTTAATTGTCAGGTGGAGCATCACAACAGGCAGATCCAGCAGACGTTCTCTCAGCGTATAGACGGAGCTTTCAGCAGCATGCAGAGCTGCGTTCAGCAGCACGGAACCAAACACCACAACATGATGAGCAGCTACTCGCACGCCATCGGTGAGACCCGAGAGCTCTGCTCACAGTGTAATGTCCCAGAGCAGTCGCACAACTCGTCTCTGACCCTCCACCCTGTCTCCTGCTCAGATGGTTTACTTGAGATGAACGAGGCTGTGCTGGAAGGAGCTCTGACCACCGTGGAGTCCTTCGTGGGCAGCGTGGGGCCGCTGGTGGCCGAGGGCGTGGCTCGCTGTCAGGAGAAGGTGAAGCAGCAGGAGGCGCTGTGTCTGCAGGACAAAGAGAGTCTGCTGCAGATGCTGGTGAGAAACAGACGACGTTTCATACAAAACATGAGGTTTCTTAAAGGTTAATGTGTTTGTCTGAGTATTAATTAATCTATGGTCATAACGATACTGAAACACTAGTTGTCCTCAGATTTTAATCTCATCTGTTTCACAGTTCATAACGTCGCTCTTCTCCAGAGCAGTTTCCTCCTCCGCCTGAGCTCGTGTTCATCGTGTGTTTCCACTTTTCCTGATGTGAGTTTTGAGCTTGTCCTTTTGTGTGACTGCAGGAGGAGCATCGACAGGACATGGAGGAGGTGCTGGTGGTTCGGACTCTGATGGGATTATCAGCCGTGAAGGAGCTCAGTGACACTCTGAGGGCGTCTGTGGAGGCGCAGCGAGCTCTGGCCGACAAGGTGAGAATAGAATTGTGTTCTGAGCGTTTAATTGATCAAACATTTCAATGAAATCCAGGAATGAGTGGTCTCCTGTTGTAACCCTCTTTGTTTTCACGCTCTCAGGTGGAGGCAATGAAGGAGATGGGGGTGTTCTTCAGTGGCCTGGTTCGGGAGCTGGGGGGGCTGCGGGAGGCCGCGGTCCAGGGTCTAAGCTCCGTGCAGACCGAACAAGAGCAGCTTGAGGAGAACATCAGACGAGCACAGGAGAAACACCAGACGGTACGACAGGAAGTCTCTGTCACAGCTGGTGCACTGCCCTCAGAGTGTAGTTCGGCCTCTTTCTTCATACTAAGGAAGTTCTTAGCTTTTGCAAGAACTTCATATGACACGGCAACTTCCTCAATAAGACGCCTGCCATGTTTGACGTCATTGAGAAATGGAGAAGAGCATAGTTTGTCATGTTTCTAAAGGTTTGATTCTATCGCTCACAAACCTTTTTGTGATGTGAGTAAAAACTGACGTAACTGTGTTGGCTCCATCAGAATATGAAGCAGACCATCCAGTGTCTGCAAGACCAGCTCAACCTGCTGACCCTGGAGACCCAGAGCGACTACACAGATCTGTGCACGTCCTCCAGAGCGCTGCTCAAACCTCTGCAGAGCCTCCAGCAGAACATCAGCACGTGAGTCACACACAAGAAAGTTTCTCCTTCTATCCAACTACTACAAAAGGATATCATCAGACCTAGAGAAGGAATTTCTAACATTTGTTTTACCTTTTCATTTATGTCACGTCCTGGTCCTACAGCAGCTGCAGCACAGTCGAGCATCAGGCCTCGGCCCAGGCGGACCTCCTCTGCTCCACCTCCTCCTCCCTCGCCTCTTCACTGCGTCTCAGCGCAGACGAGAGTCAACAGACGCTGGAGGAGATGACGGGCTGCTGCTCCCACCTCCACAGCTCTGTGTCCGGTACGACACCGATCGTTTCCTCATGTGAACTCACAACCCGCCGGCCGTTCAGGGTGAGTTGGTGTTAATGCTGTTGATGTGTGGCTGCAGGTCTGGTGGAACGGGACCTCCAGTGGAGCTCCGGAGCCAGGGAGCATGCAGAGACACGAGCCCAGGAACATCTCACCCTGATGAGACAGAGTGTCACTGAAGCTCAGAACCTGCGGCAGGTAAGAAAAAAAAGTCACCATCAGAGAAACATCACCTGGAAGATTTCACATCTTGAAATTTAACCAAAATCTAATCCTCCTCCAGAGCGTTGATACGCGCTGCACCAAACAGCTGCACAAAGCTAAGGAGGAGCTGTCGTGTCGGCAGCAGGAGGTGAAGCGAGTTCTCGTGGCCGTGCAGGAGCAGAACTCCTCAGACAGGATTGTTCTTGACGAGCAGCAGGCGGAGCTACGCGACCACGTGGAGACGAGCCAACAGCTGGTTTATAGTTTCCTGCAGGACGAGCTGCAGCAGGATGTTCCCACCGGTAAAACCTTCAACCATCATCTTTCTCTGCTTTTATGTTTGGTCCTGTCCCAAAATCAAATCTGAAAGAAATGAAATTGAGTCTCAGTCCGACCCTGTTGTCGCCTTCAGGTGCCACCCCTCAGCGGCGGCAGTTTTCGTATCCCAAGCAGCTGGTGAAGTCTCAGAGCCGTGGCGAGCTCCTGGAAAGCCTGAGGAGGCAGCAGGAGGAGCTGCTCGCAGCCATGGAGGAGGAGGAGGAGGAGGAGGAGCCCGAAGAGGAGGACAGACACAGCCAGGTGGAACGTGTACGTTCACCTTTTTCCTCCTCAGTGACGGTTACTCGTCTGCATAGATGGCGATTCCTCCTGTTTTAACTTCATTTCACTGTGTTTGTTTTTAACGCTGCTCTTCTTGGTTCCATCCAGGACTCTCTGGAGGACGAGCTGAGCACGTATAATGAAAGCTTAGCCACGGAGCCGTCATTCGTGGACGAGAACCTTGTCTTCAACGAGAGTAAACGTCTTCCCTTCTTCAAGGTGAGCAGCGAGAACTTTTAATTAAAACCAAAGGCTGAAACATGTCTGGTTGTTTGGGGAGGAGTTATCTTTTTATTTCTGCAGATGATTAAAAAGATAACTGAGGTTGTTTTTTTTCCTGTTGCCCAGCAGCAGAAGAGCGGTAAGAAGGAAATGAAGATCCAAGGGCGACAGAAGGTGTTAGAAGCCGAAGCTGCGTTGACGCCGCAGAAATCCAGGCTGCCGCTCCGCTGCCAGAACTAAGACAGTTTTTAACTTTATTCTTTTAAACAATGTCGTTATCGCTAAACTCTTTCCAATATTAATCTTCTGTCTTTTTAAATATTACGATGCTGTGTCGTAAACTGTCTCTTGTTTTAGCACTGTGTATGTCCCGACATTTTCAAGTTGCTTGTAAAATTAAAGAGATTTATACTTGTTTTATTCCTTTTGTTTGTTTTTCAACTAAGAAAATTAAGTCTGAGCGAGTTACGGGTACGCTTCTGTTTAATTTTAATTTAAGTTTGGTGAAACTGTAAATAAACATGTCAGCTCCCATAAGTGGAACCCAAGGTGTCTTGATTGCTCATGAACAACACCTCCATGTTAGCAGATTGAAAAAAATAAAATGACATTAAATGGTTGTTATTGTCATTTCATTTCTGTGAATTAGGAGGTTGTTGGGTTATTTACATTCTGTGGTTAAACGGTCTGTTTAGCGTCACCATTACTGTCCTATGGGCCTCAGACATCAGTCCAGTGAGTATGGTTAGTTGAAGGCTGCATAATGATTTCAATATGAAATGGAATTGCTATGCGCTAAACTTGAAAGTATTTATGTTACATAAAGGCCAAAGTATAAATAAACTTTATAAATACATTTTTTTAGATGATTCTAATTTAAATCAGGCACAGGCTCGAACAGCTGAGAACCATCGGTGCCTGGTGATTCTGACGCCGGACGGAGAAGGACAGGGCCGCTATCTATGGCTCTAACGGAGGTACCCAACAGAAAAGGGTGCTGATCAGCGGAAAGAGACTCAGGGAGTGTCCGCCTCCCAGCTCGTGTTCTGAGGCGTATATGAAGTTTGAGTCGCTCCGGTTCCGAGTCGCGGACATGGATGGACTCTCCAGTTCCGGGCCCGTCACGGTGCTGCTGCTCGCCGCCCTCACGAGCTCCGCGCTGGGCCAGAGTCCACTGTACATCGAGGAGGGCAAACCCCTGGTCCTGACTCCTCCGAAGCACAAATACGTCATCACCAGCGTCGTGTGGACCCACAACACGGACCTGGCGGTGGAGTGGGTGAATAATGGTCTGGAGGTCTACAGATCGTTTAAAGGACGGACCGAACTGAGCCTGAGCACCGCAGAACTGACCGTCAACGACGCCAGGCAAAGCGACGGGGGAGAATACAAGGTGGAGATCAACTACGAGCAGCAGAGTCAAGTGTACGAGGTTAAAGTGATCAAGAAGGTGACCAAGCCCTCGGTGGTGGTGAGGACCCTGACATGCGGCCCCACATCCAGCAAATGTAACTTCACCTGTCGGGGAGACACCTCCGGGACTCAGCCCCTCACCTACAGCTGGAGGAAGGACTCAGGTGAGTGGGAGCCGGAGCAGCAGAGCATGGACCTACTCTTCACTGACACAAAGACGAAGCTTGTCAAACAGATCTCGTGCAGGATGAAGAACCCAATCAGTGAAGAGGAGAGCGAACCTCTTTATAACCCAATGTACAACAAGGGACTTTTTTCTCAAGGCGAGCTGGCTGCAGTTATCTGCTCCCCCATCATTGTTGTGGTCTTGGCTGGACTTGGACTGTTAATCGACCCCTGAATGGAAAGCCAAACTAGAGAGATTTACTTTCCTCCACCAAGGCCATCAGTCTGTCTCTCTATGAAACACAGAGACCCGGACCATCAGCACTGGAGCCCCTCAAGGTTGTGTGCTCTCCCCTCTACTCTTCTCCATCTACACCAACAACTGCACCTCCAGCCATCCCTCTGTCAAACTCCTGAAGTTTTATATAATTTATAATTTATATATTACTTGCAATATCACCAATCTCTGCAATTTAGCACCGCACGTGCCCATAACTCTGTTACTGTATATATTTTGTTCTATATTGCGGTTTTCATTTGTTGTTTTATGTTGAGTGCACCAACGAACGACACCAAAGCAATTTCCTGGATGTGCAAACATACAGGAAATTGAAAGAAATAAAATAAAACTGATTCTGATCTACAAGGACAGTCGAGTTCTCTAGTGTAGCAGAAAGAGATGAAAGCTCTGTTAATCAAGCCCTGAATGAAGACCAAGGCCATCATCAGTCTGTCTCTCTATGAAACGCTCCATGAGCAACCACTGTAGCTGTATGGTATTACAAATATGAGATGGGTGGAAAAAATGATTCAGTAACTGTCCGTCTCAATTCATAGTATGAAAGTGGTGGAAGAAATTACGCATTTTTTTAAACCAAAGTATTAAAAACAGTTTAGAAATATTATTTCTAAAATGTCTTCACATGCTTCAGCTTAGCCTGTGAATTCATATCTTAGCAGACACGTTTCCATGGACACCAATATTCTGACATTAACCAGAATAAGACAATCTGAAAAAGGCACCTCATGTAAAGGGCATGTTCTGATGAATTGAGCATGAATGAGATCATACTCAGACTAATCAATTATCAAACTAAGAACTATGGAGTATTCTGACTTTAGCCTCATTATGTTATGTGTTAATCTCATTATAATGTCCCATTGGAGGTTTCATAGCATTTTTTGTCATTGACATTGTCGTCGCCAAGCACTAAACTTGACCTCGCCTCCGGCGATTGGACAAACGTGTTTGTTGATCCAGGATTTGAGAACGAATAATAAGACACTTATACATGAAGTTCTGGAAATTGAACATTTATTGTAAAACAATGAAATACTTACAGAGAGTCTCTGGGGTTCTGCCGGACACGTCACCAGGTTCACTGGATCATGTCGAGAAGAAGCACACTTTCATCCTAAATCCACAGTATTATAAAGACACAGGGTGCAGCAAAGAGGCGGTTCTTTTCTTCAGGACACTCAGCAATTGGCCAAATGTGTACTGTCTCTCAAGGTGCAGTTTTTGCAAGCACGTCATTGTTGAGAGAAGGTCCAATCTACCAGGTGTCTCTCGATATTGTGCCTTTATCAAGAAGGGAGTTTTTACAGTGGAGAGATTCAGTAGATTGGACCTTAGAGGAGGATTTCATATGATTTTCCCATAATAATTCATGAAATGGTTCTTTGTTATAGTCCAGGCGCATCCTCTCTCCTTCCTGAGAATCCGTGCTTTCATTATCTCAAATCTCAAGATGAATTTCCCTTCTCATGCTTTTCCCAAATTGCACTTTGCAGTCAGATTAACACTCAAATGTTTGCACTCTGTGTTTGACCCTGTACCTGAGTCCAGAAATTATATGTCACTCCAGGATAAAATAAACAGTTGTAATATTGTTAATTCTATAGACTACACAGCTAATATTGATTCACAGGATATAATGTAGGTAAAATATAGTAGAATATATTCATAAGGTAGAAAACAAAACATAGATATCTCAACAACATGCGACCGTTACCAACTGATGACGTGTCCTGGATTTGAGTGTAAACAAGATTAAAAACAACGAGCATTGTAAAGTTTGAGACGAATGACAGTGGACTCAATGTTGACATGTGACATCATCAGTGTAACAAGTCACCAAGATTATGAATGGAATATTATATTATCGACGTGTGTCAACATTATTTTCATATTATTGTCTTATTCTGAATAAGACCATAGTCAATGTATTGGTGTTCATGTAAACGCAAGTACTAATATAATAACTTTCAAAATAATTCGTTGATGAAGTATTATTGAGATGGAAACTGGAATAAGTACTTCAGAGTAGTACTCCTGAGTAAATTATCTTCTTTACCTTCCACCGCTGCACAACTATGACTAAACCATGTACACTGAAGGTGCAAAGAGTTCCTCGCTCATTATGTGCTATCCTATGTATGTTTTTAACTAATGTTTCTTCATTTTATCAATTTTTATCCTTCACTCGACTCAGAATAATTGAATGTATTTTTTTAAACGCAGCTTGTCGTGATTCAGAATCATTTTTCTGATTATTTTCACCACAATATGCACGTAGAGATCAAAATGTCTGAGCCAGTGTCTCAGTGAAACATTAAGACGCATGTGTGATTAAATTCAACAACCAATTAATTATCTAACTATCACTATGTTTTATGCACTGACTGCTTCTGTGTATTTAAAGTTAATCCCTGTCTGCTCTGAAAAACAACTTCCTCTCTTTGCAAAATGGAAATCTGTTACGAAAAAGTTATTTATAGTTTTTCACATTTTAAATGTTTGACGCTGTAGAGTTGTGTGCCTTGAAATAAAAATGACTTTTGTTGTGATAGTATAAAATGTAGATTTGTGTTTATTTCATCAAACCCATTTATTCATATATGTTGTAATTGTCACAACTGTTTGCTGTCCTGGCTCCTTAATGGTGGAATGAGCTGCCCAATGACATCAGGAGAGCAGGAGGTCTAAACATCTTCCGCCACAAACTAGAAACACACCTGATCCGACTATACCTTGAATAAGTGTTTAAACTAACAATTCAGTAGCACTTAAATGTCACTTACTTATAGCACTTTGTAGTTTGGCTTATTTGTAGAAATAGTATTTTCTTGATTCTTGTTCTTCTGGGTGTGTACCCTCATGGTTGAAAGCACTTACTGTGAGTCACATTGGATACAAGCATCAGCTATATGAAAGGTAATGTAAGAATGTGTCTATCTTCGCTTAACGTGGCCATGTACAGTGGAGCTTCTGTGTGTGTGTCAGTTAATTCCTGAGTTGTGTGTTGGGACTTGTTGTGCAGGACAGCGCCCGACACTGCACCGCGTGCATTCCGGGAAACACAGGTGAGAGAGCTGAGGCTGTGGAGGTGGGAGGCGACCTGCTCTGACCCTGCTTCTGATTGGCTCAGCATGAAACTCACCAGACTCCAACCAATCAGACAGGAAGCCACAAGTGTTGGCCAATCAGAAGCAAGGTAGGAAACAGGCACACGATATGGTTATTTTTTAATTCCGGTTTATTCTTGGTCCGTCTGCAAACTGACTGAGTCGTAGAGATAGAATCGTCTCTGAAGTCTAAACTCTGATTAATGTGCTGTGATATATATTTTAAATGAATGGGAATTAAAATCAGGCACATGCACAGGCACGAGGAGCTGAAGGACCATCAGGACCTGGGGGTTTTGTTTTGACTCTGGGAGGAAAGGGCGGTGCCGCGCTAGAGACATTTCCTACTTCGTCTTGATCAGCGGAAGGAGACTCAGGGAGTGTCCGCCTCACAGCTCGTGTTCTGAGGCGTATAGGAAGTTTGAGTCGCTCCGGTTCTGAGTCGCGGACATGGATGGACACTCCCAGTTTCGGGCCCGTCACGGTGCTGCTGCTCGCCGCCCTCACGAGCTCCGCGCTGGGCCAGAGTCCACTGTACATCGAGGAGGGCAAACCCCTGGTCCTGACTCCTCCGAAGCACGTAGCCGCCATCACCAGCGTCGAGTGGACCCACAACACGGACGTGGCGGTGGAGTGGAGGAATAATGTTCTGGAGTTCTACAGGTCGTTTAAAGGACGGACCGATCTGAACGAGAGCACCGCACAACTGACCGTCAACGACGCCAGGCAAAGCGACGGGGGAAAATACAAGGTGGAGATCAACAACGAGCAGCAGAGTCAAGTGTACGAGGTTAAAGTGATCAAGAAGGTGACCAAGCCCTCGGTGAAGGTGAGGACCCTGACATGCGGCCCCACATCCAGAAGCTGTATCTTCACCTGTCTGGGAGACACCTCCGTGACTCAGCCCCTCACCTACAGCTGGAGGAAGGACTCAGGTGAGTGGGAGCCGGAGCAGCAGAGCATGGACCTCATCATCTACAATAACAACGAGACGAAGCTTGTTGAACAGATCTCGTGCAGGATGAAGAACCCAATCAGTGAAGAGGAGAGTGACCCTCTTGCTAACCCAATGTACCTGGAGGACCCGGGATCTTTGTCTCCAGGCGCGGTGGCTGGAATCATCATCCCGATCCTTGTGATCCTTGGGGTCTTTGCGGGACTTGGATATTGGAAGCGAGAATACATCATGAAAAAGATCCGTGCATTTCAAGGGACTGGATCTTCAAGGGCGGCCGAGCCATCCAGTGAAGCAGAAAAAAATGAAAGTTCTGTTAGGCAACCCCTGAATGAAGACCAAGAACATCAGACTGCCTCTCTATGAAACAGAGAGAGCGGAAGAAAAAAATCCAAGATTTGCCCCAAAATGAATTGAGCTCTTCCTTAAGTCGTGTCCCCGCCCTCCTCTAATCATCACAGGACTCTGTTCATCTGGTCTCTGGTGCTTTGAACAACTCATCTATGCATCCCTGAATTCTTCCTGCAGCTGAGATCTTTTCTGTATTCATATAAAATCACAACAGTAGGGCTGAGTGCAGAATCTAAGACATTTTATAATCTGACTATATTGTCTATTTTTTTAAGTTACCACCTCTGTAGAGGCTGTAGGTGCATGGTCTGAAAAATATGAGATGGGTGAGTAAAATTATTCAGTAACTTTTGTCTCGATTCATAGTATGACAGTGTTGGATGAAATTACGCTTTTTTATAAATCAAAAAGGGGAAAACGTCAGTTCAGAAATAGTATTTAACTATTATATGTAAAGTCAGGGAATCAAAATGAACTTGAGCTGCTTTCAGACCTTCACTAAACTGATATTCAGTTTAGTGAAGGTCTGAGTAAAATTACATCAAATGCTTCAACTTAGCCTGTGAATTCATATCTTAGCAGACACGTTTCCATGGACACCAATATTCTGATATTAACCAGAATAAGACAATCTGAATAAGGCACTGCATGTAAAGAGCATGTTCTGATGAATTGAGCTTGAATGAGATCATACTCAGGCTAATCAATTATCAAACTAAGAACTATGGAGTATTCTGACTTTAGCCTCATTATGTTTATGTGTTAATCTCATTATAATGTCCCATTGGAGGTTTCACAGCATTTTGTGTCATCAACTTGCGACAGTTACCAACTGATGACAACGTGTCCTGGATTTGAGTGTAAACAAGATTAAAAACAACAAGCATTGTAAAGTTTGTTAAAACCAGACAGAAACTCTCAGAAGGCTAAATGACAGAATCAGGCATTAAATAATTCCAGTTTGGAGATTTAAAATTCTAATGGGAATGTCAGAGGAATGACATAGTGGACTCAATGTTGACATGTGACATCATCAGTTTAACGAGTCACCAGGATTATGAATGGAATGTTCTATTAGCAATGTGTGTCAACATTATATTCATATTATTGTCTTATTCTGAATAAGACAAATAGTCAATTTTTTGGTGTCCATGTATAAATCATTCAATCAAATTTTATTTGTATAGCCCATATTCACAAATTACAATTCGTCTCATAGGGCTTTAACAGGGTGTGACATCCTCTGTCCTTAACCCTCAGCAAGAGTAAGGAAAAACTACTAAAAACCCTTTTAACAGGGTAAAAATACGTAGAAACCTCAGAGAGAGCCACATGTGAGGGATCCCTCTCCCAGGACGGACAGAAGTGCAATAGATGCCACGTGTAGAAAACATTCAAAGTTATACTCCTGAGTACATGATCTTCATTGACTTCCACCGCTGCACAACTATGACTGAACCATGTATACTGAAGGTGAAAAGAGTTCCTGGCTCATTATGCGCAATCGTATGTATGTTGTCAACTAATGTTTCTACATTTTATAAATTTTTATCCTTCACTCGATGCAGAATAATTGAATGTATTTTTTAAAACGCAGCTTGCCGTGAGTTAGACTTATTTTTCTGCTTTTTTTCCCCCCACAATATGCAAGTACAGGGTCAATGTGAAACATTCAGACTCTTGTGTGTGTGATTAAATTCAACAACCAAGTCATTATCTAACTATCACCATGTTTTATGCACTGACTGCTTCTATGTATTTAAAGTTAATCCCTGTCTGCTCTGAAAAACAACTTCCTCTCTTAACAAAATGGAAATGTGTTACAGAAACTTCCATTTTGTCTTTATTTATAGTTTTTCACATTTTAAATGGGCATCTGGTAAGGATGCCCACTGGGCGCCTTCCTTGGGAGGTGTTTCAGGCACGTCCAGTGGGGAGGAGACCTCGGGGAAGACCCAGGACTAGGTGGAGAGATTATATCTCAACACTGGCCTGGGAACGCCTCGGGATCCCCCCGTCAGAGTTGGTCAATGTGGCCCGGGAAAGGGAAGTCTGGGGCCCCCTGCTTGAGCTGCTCCCCCCGCGACCCGACCCCGGATAAGCGGACGAAAATGAAATGAATGAAAAAATGAAACATTTTAAATGGGTGAAGCTGTAGAGTTGTGTGCCTTGAAATAAAATAGATTTCTTTGTGATAGTATAAAATGTAGATTTGTGTTTATTTCATCCAACCAATTTATTCATATATGTTATAAATGTCACAACTTTTTGCTGTCCTGGCTCCTTAATGGTGGAAAGAGCTCCCCTATGACATCAGGAGGTCTAAACATCTTCCGCCGCAAACTAGAAACACACCTGATCCGACTATACCTTGAATAAGTGTTTAAACTATCGATTCAGTAGCACTTTAATGACACTTACTTGTAGCACTTTGTAGTTTGGCTTATTTGTAGAAATAGTATTTTCTTGATTCTTGTTATTCTGGGTCTGTACCCTCATAGTTGAAAGCACTTACTGTGAGTCACATTGGATAAAAGCATCAGCTATATGAAAGGTAATGTAAGAATGTGTCGATCTTCGCTTAACGTGTGAGGTTTCAGGACTTACACGGGGTCGTCCATGCCTTAATCTTTTCACCACTAGATCTCAGCCCCGCCCAGTACACACGTGTTCCTCAGGCTCCCTGCACCACTTTCAACTGGTCAAACTGCTGCTCAGATTATCGCCACTTCAAGAAAATATGATCATAGAACTGATCGCCCTTCACACATCAACTGTGGAACATGTTCTGACAAGTGGGTCTGACATCTTCTGGAGCTGAAGCAGTAGCAGGAGATTGTTCCGGGTCCGACTCGTTCACAGCAACAGGAACATGTGGGAACATTCAGATGAAGGGTGGAGCCAAAACACATATCTCCATGACAACCATGGTAACATTAAGTTATGTTAAGTTACAGGTTCACTGTGAAGGAGTTAGTGACGTCTCCAGGTGTCGTACATGTGATGTAGTCCACTTGTTCACGTGTACGACTCCTGAACATGTCCAGCAAGATATTTAGTTTTCAGTCATGAACTCTGTAAAGTAGTGTCTAGACATTTTCTGGAGTTTGACTTTCACATATGAAGAACGTCGTCCCTCATCACCAAAAGCTCTGGAACCTCCTTGTGTTTCCAAGTTGACGTCTTCGTCTTCTACGTGTACGGCTCCTCTTCTTCACCCTGAGATTATGTATTCTTCCAGTGTCACGTCAGTCACGTGTTAGAAACCTCAACAACACGTCCACTCGCTCTCTGTGAATCCTCTGGACATTCACCTGCTCTATTCTCACATGGACTCACTCAGAAACTTTATTAGGTGGCTGCAGGAAAAGTTCCAGAAAATGTCCAGAACAACTTGACTCAGACTTCAGGTCTGAAAACAGAGACAGTGATGTTTAGTGAAAGTCCTTTATTTTTACAAATTAACTCAGTTTAATTTACATTTAAGTTTTATTGTTTATTCAGGTTGATGGACTGCAGTCTGTCAGAAATCAGCTGTTCTTCACTTGCTTCAGCTCTGAGGTCAAACCCCTCTCATCTGAGAGAACTGGATCTGAGTGGAAGCAACCTGCAGGACTCAGCAGCGATGTGTGGCGAGCAAACACAGACCAACAGTGAGGAGTGTGGTTTGTTGTTTAGGTCTGGGAGGAGGAAAAGCATTAAAGTAGTAAAGAAACTAAAATAAAGAAAAAGCGTTATTAAAGCCAGTTAGTTTTTTTGAACTCACTTTATAGTTCTCTAGCCTTAACAAAACACAACGCTTACATTCTGACTTCTCTGTAGCTCACTCACTACGCAGCGTCACGGGAGTAAAACACGGGCGCACCTAGCATTAGCTTAGCCTCCCCGTCAACTGGTCCTCAAACTCCACAGAAACCAAATAAAACTCACCAAACCAGGCTAGTCTCCGTACTGTTTCATAAAGCACTCACAAGGACGAATAATTCAGCGACTTAGATGTGAAAATAGTTTGTAGCTAAAAGGCTTTTTTCCAAACTGGCCGATCCGACCAGGCGAGCTAACGCTACTTAGCATCACGCCAGCTTCTCACTCATTCATTTAAATGGCAAAATATAATGACAATAAAACCACCAGAATCAAAGTTAAGCAGCATAAACACAAGACAAGCCAGCAACATTATTCACACATTTGTCATGAAATCAACAGCACATTACCAACTTTAAGCAGCAGCAGGTAACAGCAGCTAACTTATCATGTTACAGTATTTTCATTTTACACTTAAATTATGAGCCTAAAGTGTATGAGTTGGCATACTGGCAGAATTTCCATAGAGCGGTGCTTCCTCTACCTCAGACACAGATTAGTGGAGTTGAATTTCAGTTTTGAGTGCAGTCAGAAAGTCAACAGCCAATCAGATCCATCCGGTCGTCCATTTGACCCCAGCAACAGTGGAGTTTTTGGTTCAAATCTAAAATGGCTGTTTGGGGGGGGATGGGGATGATACTGAGGGACTTTCTTATTTATTTCAGTAAATTCTTTTTTTAATCAAACTCATTGGGGTTATTCTAAAGTGTACATTTAGAATAATATTAATAATGTTGTATATAAATGAAAAATTAATCCAAACAGAGAAAAAGGAATAGATCTGTAGTTCCAATTCCGTGTACATGCTTATTATGAGGGAATTATTTTGACCCGGACTAGAATGTGAAGGCATGAAATATGAACAGTATGAACGGGTCAATGCGCACATTGTACCAATAAACTAACCCGGTAATATAATATAAAAACAGAGCGGGACAGGCTGATGAATGCATTGATCATAATGTTATGATCAGTGTTGAAGTTGTGGAGTCATGTTTAAACTATAGATGTGTGTGTGTGTGTGTGTGTGTGTGTGTCTCTTTCCTTCTCACATGAACAAACAAGGGAAGAACTTTGCATTTAGGCCTTATATTTAGGGAGGAGATATCATAACTTTATCTCTGATTGGATTCATTTTTATCACTGCATTATTACTGTTATTTATCATTTGATGCATGGTTGCAGTGGACTGAGAGGTAGGCTGTGTGCTCAAACACACACTGAATAATCTGCTCACTCATTCACTCACACGCACACGCACACGCACGCACACACAAACTGACACAGGGTGTTGGCCAATCAGAGGCAGCGCAGGAAACGGGTTTACGAGAAGCTTCTTTTTACTTTCGGTTTAATCTCGATCCGTCTGAAAACGGACTCAGTCGAAGAAATAGAATCGTCTTTAAACTTTTACCTCTAAATAAATGTGCTGTGATATATATTTTTTTAATTGATTCGAATTTAAATCAGGCACAGGCACGAAGAGCTGAAGAACCATCGGTGCCTGGTGAGTTTGACACCGGACGGAGAAGGGCGGTGCCGCGCTAACGGAGGTTCCTACTTCTACAGAAAAGGGTGCTGATCAGCGGAAGGAGACTCAGGGAGTGTCCGCCTCCCAGCTCGTGTTCTGAGGCATATTTGAAGTTTGAGTCGCTCCGGTTCTGAGTCGCGGACATGGATGGACTCTCCAGTTCCGGGCCCGTCACGGTGCTGCTGCTCGCCGCCCTCA
The DNA here is from genome assembly GCA_038501795.1 of Pseudopleuronectes americanus. Lineage (NCBI taxonomy): Eukaryota > Metazoa > Chordata > Actinopteri > Pleuronectiformes > Pleuronectidae > Pseudopleuronectes > Pseudopleuronectes americanus. Next base: position 19,016,675 of record CM076729.1, on the reverse strand, counting down.
CGAGCTCCGCGCTGGGCCAGAGTCCACTGTACTTCGAGGACGGCAAACCCCTGGTCCTGACTCCTCCGAAGCACAAAGACGTCATCACCAGCGTCGTGTGGACCCACAACACGAACCTGGTGGTGGAGTGGGTGAATAATGACATTGAGTTCTTCGGCTTGTTTAAAGGACGGACCGAACTGGACCAGAGCACCGCACAACTGACCGTTAAAAACGCCAAGCAAAGCGACGGGGGAGAATACAAGGTGGAGATCAACAGCGAGCAGCAGAGTCAAGTGTACGAGGTTAAAGTGATCAAGAAGGTGACCAAGCCCTGGGTGGAGGTGAGGAACCCGTCATGCGACCACACATCCAGCAAATGTACCCTCACCTGTCAGGGAGACACCGCCGGGACTCAGCCCCTCACCTACAGCTGGAAGATGGACTCAGGTGAGTGGGGGCCGGAGCAGGAGAGCATGGACCTCATCATCTACAATAACAACGAGACGAAGCTTGTTAAACATATTTCCTGCAGGATGAAGAACCCAATCAATCCAGAGGAGAGTGACCCTCTTGCTAACCCATTTCTCCACAGGGGTTTGCCTCCAGGCGCGGTGGTAGCTATCTGCGCCAGCATCATTGCTGTGGTCGTGGCTGTACTTGGACTTGGATATTGGAAGCGAGAAGCCATCAAGACAAAATTCTCAGCAGATTCAGGGCCTATTTAGGGGAGGTCTGGAGTTCTGCTTTAAGTGAAAGAGATGGAAGTCCATCTGCTAATCGACCCCTGAATGAAAAGCCAAACCAGAGAGATTTACATTCCTCCACCAAGGCCATCAGTCTGTCTCAATATGAAACACAGAGCAGAAGAAAAAAAATGCTCGATATTACCCCAAAATTAATTGAGCTCTTCCTTAAGTCGTGCCCCCGCCCTCCTCTAAACTTCACAGGACTCTGTTCAGTGGTTTCTTTGTGTTTCTGCTGACGAGGAAACGCAGGTAGAACCACGACCTCCGTCCAGCTGATGAAGCTCCAGCATCACATCTGGTCTCCGGTGCTTTGAACAACTCATCTATTCATCCCTGGTATTTCTGTTGTTTTTATATAAAATCAGAACCTTGGAGCTGAGGGCAGAAGCAAAGAAATGTTATAATCTGACTATATTGTCTAAGTAACCACCTCTGTACAGGCTGTAGCTGTATGGTATTAAAAATATATGACAGGTGAGAAAAAATAATTCAGTAACTGCCCGTCTCAATTCATAGTATGCAAGTTGTGGAAGAAATAACGCTTTTTTTTTAAACCAAAGAGGTAAAAACAGTTTTGAAATATTATTTAACTATTATATGTAAAGTCAGGGAATCAAAATGAACTTGAGCTGCTTTCAGACCTTCACTAAACTGATATTCAGATGAAGTGTTCTTGAAGTTCTGTCTGTGAGATCAAATGTCTGAGCCAGTGTCTCCCTGCAGCCTCTGAGTAAAATGTCTTAAACAATGTCAGAGAGTCCATGTGAGAATTCAGCAGGAGGCGAGAGGACGTGTTAATGAGGTTTCTAACACTTGATGGACGTGAAACTTGAGAAAAATAAATATCTCAGGATGAAGACGAGGAGCCGTATCCGTAGAAGACGAAGACAACTTGGAAAGACGAGGAGGTTCCAGAGTTTATCCAGAGTTCCTGTCTGAAGTCAGCTTTAAAGTTTCATAAGTAAAAGTACTTTTAATTTGATTTGAAATGTTGATGTGTTGGGTAGAGTTAGCCTGTGAATTCATATTTTAGCAGACACATTTCCATGGACACAAATATGCTGACATTAACCAAATTAAGCCAATCTGAATAAGGCACTGCATGTAAAGGGCATGTTCTGATGAATAGAACCTGAATGAGATCATTCTCAGACAAATCAATTATCAAACTATGGAGTATTCTGACTTTAGCCTCATTGTGTTTATGTGTTAATCTCATTATAATGTCCCATTTGAGGTTTCACAGCATTTTGTGTCATCAACACGTGTCCTGGATTGTTAACTAATGTTTCTTCATTTTATCAATTTTTATTCTTCACTCGACGCAGGCTAATTGAATGTATTTCTTTAAACGCAGCTTGTTGTGTGTCCGAATAATTTTTCTGATTATTTTTCCCACAATATGCACGTCCAGGGTCAATGTGAAACATTAAGACGCATGTGTGTGTTTAAATTCAACAACCAATTCATTATCTAACTATCACTATGTCTTATGCACTGACTGCTTCTATGTATTTAGAGTTAATCCCTGTCTGCTCTGAAAAAAAACTTCCTCTCTTTGCAAAATGGAAATCTGTTATGAAAACCTCCATTTTGTCTTTGTTATTAATAGTTTCTCACATTTTAAATGTTTGGCGCTGTAGAGTTGTGTGCCTTGAAATAAAATGTATTTTTTTGTCAAAGTATAAAGTGTAGTGTTGTGTTTATTTCATTCGAACTCGTGGGACTCAGGAGGGAAACGAACCCGGAAATACACGGAGGTAACCCTCCCACGTTCCGTCGGTAATGAACTTTAGCTCCCGGTACCGGAGGCCCGGGGATGGACGTGGACGCAGCCTTCCTGGTGGTCGGGGAGTTCGGGCCGTACCAGAAACGGGCCGTGGCGGTTCTGGTCGTGACTCAGGTCAGTGAAGCTCAAACTGTTGTTGTTTTTTATAAAAGAAGAAGAAGAAGAGGAGGAGGAGTACATGTTGGAGGCAGCAGAGCGACGTGGCTCTAAAGTTTTACTGCTGGTTCATATTTCACCGTTTCATCGGAGCTATTCAACTTTATATTCAACTTATATTAATGTATTGAACTTCGGACACGTCTGTGAAGTTAAGCTAGCGCCACAAGTCCTTCCAGGGTTGATAACACCAGATCTCATTCAAATAACCCACAAGATGAATGTTACCTTACTTATCCTCTATCTTTAAAATAACGCAACCCATAATATAATATACAATAGTAAGGTATGTGAGCTAATAGTGGATTCGGTTGATAGCAGAAACGTTTAAACACGAGTTAATCCCATTTAAAGTCTTATTCTAGCACAGTATGTTGGCTAAAACAACAGGTCCGCCCCGGACTCCTGCCTAGACGAGCGTCTCCGTAACATCTCAACAATTTGCACATTTATGAAAAGGAAGTAACCCACATGGGCGTCAAACATAAGCCGAATTCATCCCGACAGCCCCTTTATTCATATATGTCGTAGATGCGTCGCCCTTCGCTGTGTGTTGTCTCCAGTGTGACGTTTAATGTCAGTGTCCACATCGGTTAATGAGGTTCGTCGTTCGTCATTAGCTGGTTAAACGTCACTAAACTTGTTGACTGAAGTTCCTACAAACACATTAAGAACATTTTCTTCATTCCTCTTGTTTGAACTCAACATGTTTTTAACTTCTAATTGATATCACATGACTTTAAAAACCTGTTGATCCAAACTGATTCAAACTCAGAGAAACCAGCCTGAGTGACGGAGCTGCTCAAAGCCTCTTCAGTTAGTTTCAAAGCTTTAGATTTCATCAATAATGATAATAATAAATAATACAGAAACACAGACAAATAGAATTTAAAAGAAAGATTTATGATATTTGATTAATAACTAAGAGCATAGAAAAGGATCAGATGTGACGGGCCGATAAAGGGATGTGAAACGTTGACTTAAACCAGCTTGATCAAATGTGCTGTTAGGAGCTTGTGAGAGGGGAACAAACAGTTTGAAGGGAAGTTCACATCAAAAGCTTCTATTTCGAGTGGAATGTAAAATTATGTAAATTGGTTATGAAGTGATGACGTTATTTTGGGACTTCCCGAGTTCCTGTTCCGATTTGAGATGGTGTTCATTTGAATTTCATGTCAATCATGACACATGGACGTTTGAACAAACATCAGTGTGATAAGAACTTCTTTAAATGACAGAAACCATCTTTGACAAACATTTATTTAACGTCTACTCTGATTTTCTTTTAGTTTGGTGCATGTCCCGTTTGCTAACATGGAGGAGGTGGGGTTTATACTGCAGCCAGCCACCAGGGGACGATCAAGATGATTTGGCTTCACTGTCAGTGAGCCGTCATGTCGTCCATCTCTATTCACAGTGTGTGTGTTACAGTTGTGTTCTGTGTGTTTCAGGTGTACATGGCGTTTCAGGCCATGCTGATTGTTCTGGTTGGTTCTACACCCGAGTTCCACATCGAGCAGCAGGACGAGGCCTCGGCCGGACACCAGGAGCTGCACCAACAAGTCACCTTCACGGAGGACATCGACTCCATAGTGACCGAGGTGAAGGAGTTAACATTCACGGTCGCTCGTTTAAATCTCTGCATCTTGTACAGAAACAAAATGGTTTGTGTGTCTGTCCCCTGTCGCTCCTCAGTGGTTTCTCGTCAAGCAGCAGGCCTATAAGGTCAGTCTCGCTGGATCGCTGTTCTTCGCCGGCCTTCTGATGGGAAACATCATCTTCGGGCCGCTTTCCGACAAGATCGGGAGGAGACCGGTCTACTTGACAGGTGAGAGAAACCACAGAGCATCGATAGACGGGGGCACTGTTTGTCCTGGGAACAGTGGAAATTATCTCTTTCTGGAAAATTCTGAAACAAAATAACTCTACTGGTCTTTAGACAGTTAATTCAAAGAATATTTAAATATTTTTTGCTTTGTGCCATTAAAATAATTCAGCCATAATGATCGTCTCTCTCCCTCCCAGGTCTGTTTTTTGAGGTGGTCTTTGGCTACATGACGGCGTTAGCCCCAAACTACGAGGTCTTCGCCTTGTCCCGTCTTCTGGTTGGACTGATGAACGGCGGCATCGGCCTGGTCTGCTTCGTCCTCACTCAGGAGTACGTGGGCAAGTCCTACTGGGCCATGACAGGCAAGACGACACCACGGAAACATTTTCATTCGCCTTTTTCTACGCTGTCTTGGTTTAGACATCCTGTTAAATTATTGGCAGTGAAATTGTTTGTTCATCCGGTGAAGTGCAGATTTTGGTGGGTGGGCTGGATTTGTAGCCTCGGACACTAAAGGCGTTTTCAGATATGACCTCCTGTTAAAATCCGGAGGCGAATATCTCCTCCATAGAAAATACTGAGGATCTGCAGAGTCCAGTGAATGTCTGAAAGCAGCTTAAATGACCCTGTTCTCACTTCTTTGTTTCTTCAGGGACATTGACCAGTATGACTTTTGCGATCGGTATTGCTCTGTTCGGAGCTCTGGGATACTTCATCCGGCCGTGGAGGAGTCTCGCCACGGCAGCCAACTCGCTTGGCGTCCTGTTCTTCCTTCTGTCAGTGTGAGTGTGAACCTCAGAGACAAGTCTGCATCCACATCAAACCAAAACAAATACAACAGAGTAGGGGTTGGTTTTTGGAACACACAGAACAAGGTGTATTTATCATTTACCACAGGTTTCTATTGTCTATTTCTACAAATAAAATATCATTACTTCTAAATATAGAACACATTTCCACTTCCTCCCATTTTATAAAAGTTAAACTAAAATATCTCAGGTATGAATCCTGTGTTCTTGACGTTATTTTCAGGCAGAACTTTGTGCAAACTAACTTTAATTAAAGTTAATGGAAGTTTCTGAGATTAAACTCTGTCACATTTTTCAAAAACTTAAACTATGTGGGTAAAATTCTATTTCCTCTCTTGTCATCTCCAGAACTCTTCCAGAGTCTCCTCGTTGGCTGTATTGTCAGGGTCAGACGGAGCGAGCTGAAGAGGTGAATGCTTTAATACAGATGTTGTTCTTTAGCAGATCTAGTGTCAGTTTATTCATTTTTTTTCATGTCCAGTTCAACAACAGAGTTAACTGAGGTGTCAAAAAACATGCTTTTTGTTTTTTATGATTTGACCCCAGCGGAAAATCAAAATTACAAATAATGTTTGAGAAAGAAAACCAAAGTTTAATACACAATGTCCATTTGAAACATTTTTATAAATATTGTCATCGAGAGGAATTATGGAGCAGTAATCTTCAATTTCGTGGAGTTTAGAATATTCCAAAAAAACATTGATAACTCTGAAATATCATGGTTAATAAATGGATACATTATTAAATGAAGTCAGAAGCTGCTCTGATGTTCACTCGTCTCTGTCTGTAACTGTGCTGTCTTCTGATTGGAGGTTCTGCGCTACATGGCGCTGAGAAACGGTAACTCCGCCAAGCACCTGGTGCTGCAGCGGGTCGGCACCCCTAAAGCTGGTAACCATGGCAACAGGGGCACGGGTGTCCTGCAGCTGGTCCTCCATCCGGTCCTGCGAATGAGGACCATGGTGCTCATGTATGTCTGGTGAGTGTACCCCTTGTTGATGGTTGCTGGTTGAAATCCCGCTCCTAACACATATTTAAGTCATTCCTGCTTGTTCTGCTAATGTAGTATTACTGCTGTTAATACTAATTTCTAACACTTGAGCTCTTAACACCAGCTCTGTCTGCTGATGCATCAACTACATCTAAATCTTATGATAAAGACATGATTGTTTCCTGAAGATCGAATTGTAAATATTTGTGTTTATGTATTGTGTGTGAAGGTCATTTTAATACAGACGAATTGATCTGGTGAGTTTTCTATCTAAAAATAACTTTTGGACTTCTTAAAATACAGGAAAAAAATGTTTTGCAAATAAGTTAAATTAAAGTGTGTGTGTGTGTGTGTGTGTGTGTGTTTTGCAGGTATGCATGCAGTCTGGTGTACTATGGTCTGACCCTTGGGGCCAGTCAAACCTCTGGTAACCGTTACGTTAATGTGGCCATGTACGGTTTGGTGGAGCTGCCCGCATATCCGCTCTGTATATACTTCATCAACAAACACTGGTGAGACACGCACACACACACACACACACACACACAAAAACACACCTGTGTAGAGAGTATCAGTTCATTCCCGAGTTGTGTGTTGTGCAGGGCTGGGAGGAGGAAAAGCATGGCCGGCTTCCTGTGTCTGGCCGGCACCGCCTGCCTCTGCACCACGTTCATCCCTGAAAACACAGGTGAGAGTGATGCAGCGGCCCTGGTGGGAAGCAACAGTCAGAATTCTGATGTTTTGATGTTTGACTGTTTTCAGTGATGGCGAAGCTGAATCGTGTTTTATCTTGTGTCTGCAGGGACGTTGCTGAGCGTCACGTCGTTGGCACTTCTGGGGAAACTGATGGTCAGCGCTGCGTTCAACATCGCCTACATCTACACGTCGGAGCTCTACCCGACAGTTATCAGGTGAACTGCATGTTGTAGCGAGAGTTAACTCTATATAACTGTGAGAGGACTTTAATACAGTTTTGATCTAAAAGAGTTTTCACTGTTTTATATTTTATTTGTTATCGTGTGTGTTTCAGGAACGCTGGTTTGGGGGTGTGTTCAATGTCGTGCAGAGTTGGAGGAATTCTAGCACCGTTTGTTCCCTCCATGGTTAGTGTGTGGGTGTGTGAGTGTATGGGTGTGTGAGTGTATGGGTGTGTGTGGGTATGTATGTGTGTGTGTGAGAAACAGATTTAACTAAAAATCTGTGTCTCTGTTGCCCCCTGGTGGCTGAGTGTAGTATAGGTCATAAACTCCTCCTCCATAGATGTTTAAGACCTGACCTGCAGGTAAAATCAGAAAAAGAGTTTTCTGTTTTATACATGAGCAACAAACCAGTTGGTTTCTGCAGAGACTTGTTCACACCAACATAAAATCCTCCTCGTTATTCAGGTGAGAGGTGGAGCAGCCGGGTGCAGCAGACAGAGACAGGAAGTGATTATTAACTTCACAGCGGAGATCACATGATTTTATATACATCATCCTTGTGTCAGCTCTTATCTCCACAAACTCTCATGACATCTTCGTCTGTGTCTTCTAAGGGTAGGTGGCACTCTTTCACCAGGAGATATTTGATTTATTTTTACTTTTCCTTCTGCCGCACGTTACAAGCGCCATCAAGAACTCACTCATTACCGACTCACAACTATGACGAGGGGAGTAAATGTGTCACATTTGAAAACAATAGAAAAAACAGCTTGTGCTGTGTCATCCAGGTGTCCACTTGTATTTATTCATATGTATCTCATGAGCAGATTTGGGACTGTAAATTAGAGATTGGATTTAAAACTATAATTTCCCATATTTTCATTGTTTCCTTTAAATTTAAGCTCAACAGTAAATCCTTAGAGTTTAGTTCATGTGATATGAATGTGTAATGATGTTTTTGTGAAGCAAAGAAATCTACATTATTGATATTATGTGTGTGTGTGTGTTGCAGCGGGCCCTCCACACTTCCATGCCCTTCACGGTGTTCTGTCTGAGCGGCCTCTCTGCAGGCTGCCTCGGCCTCCTGCTTCCTGAGACCCTTAACGGACCCGTAGCCGAAACTCTGGAGGAGCTCGACAGCATGACACGCAGCCGAGTGCTGGAGAGCAAGGTGATGCAACGCACATCTGTAACACAGCTGTGAACTGAGGAGGTTAAATAGAAGATGCCAGTATAAAGGGCCTAAGGGAAGGGAGTTGAGATCTTTGGTGAGAAACAAGAGCAGGCACACAGACAGTTGATTGACACATTAACAAGTGAGGGGTCAGGTAGGTGTATCGGTTTGTATGACATCATCAGCTGAAGGGGCTGTGTAGTATCCATCGGGGGATGGAGCCGTTGTGTTAAGGTCCAATAGGACCAATCGGCTGTCAATGATTTCTCAGCAAAAAAAATTTGAGAAGAATTTATCCATTGTTTACTTCATCTGCCAACATAGAGGAGGTGGGGTTTATCTACAGTAGTAGATTCATCTAACGGCTTTGGTGGGCTATCATGTCGCCCATCTTTTATTTACAATCTGGCATCCACACCTACATATAAAAAAAGAATAATTTCACTTATATAGTCATATCACAATCCATAATCATCGAACTGTCTTCTATCAAATTCGTATTATTAAATGATGCTGAAAACACTGGTTCATTAACATCCACACAGACAGAGTGAATTCACGGGGCAGATTGATGATGGCTGATGACTTAAATATTAGCATCAGTGTCTGTGTGAATCAGTCATTTACTGTAAAGTCAGTCTTCAACAGAAGCAGAGCCGGTCCACAGATTGAACTCATGAAAGAAATGTTCAGCTTTGAAAATGTTCATGGATTGAAGGTTAAAATAAATTCCTCGATTTTACTGTGGCTGTTCATCCTGTTCACAAAAAGTCTCTGACAGCTGCTGTTTGATGTCCGTTTTGAGCTAAATTTTATTATCTTTATTAACTTGTGTCTTTTCGTCTCTTTGACTCCAGGCTCTTTTGTACGAGGACAAAAAATGGAAATCAAACCACAAATGACGCCTTCGGCCGTGTCTGCATCGCAGCTGCAGCTCAGAGCAGCGAGAGAGGACTGTCCACGCCTAGTTCCCTATGGAACTGTTTGCCTCGAAACCTTTGAACGACCCCGTCAATGAACTCGAGGGACATTTCAAACAGGGTGGTGCCCCTGAGATTCCCCCTGTTTCTAAATCTACAGGACAGTAGAAACTCTGCCTTGACTCAATATCCTTGAATGACCTTGTGGTGTTGGTGCCTTTATTTGGTGGTAGTTGATCCGACAGGATGGATATGTTACGTTTGTTAAGCTTCAGGAGAAGCTGCTTAAAAAAGAGCGAGTGAAAAATACTGGATTAGTAAAAGCAACCGAGACGAAAAACACATCACACACTCGCTGAGTTTAATCACATTCCTCAAAAGACACTTCATTTCCAGTTTATGTGTGTGTGCTGCGGCTGGTGTTAATGATTTAATGTTGGGAAGATGCAGCTTTACAGCATCAGAACAGACTGAGGTCAGATTATCAATTTTTAAGTCAGAGTTTTATGAGACTGAAACTAGATCTCTTTATGATCTGATGTGTACAGGATGTTTCTGCCTCTCGCCAAGTTTCAGCTGGGATTGACCATAGCCAAAAAGAGTGATGGATTGCCCCCCCCTCCCCTCCACCACAAAGTGAAATAATTTAAGATTTAATGTCTTTGCCTTCTGTGCCTTTTCTTGTGTCATCTTTATTACCGATGAATCTACACTTTGCACCTCAATTGTTTGAAAGAGAAAAATATGATTCCTCGTTTATATTCATGTAAATAAAGAAATAAGAAAACAATTGTTGCACGAGAGGTTTTATGTCCAGTATGTTGTGGAGTGTGGATATGTTCACTGTGTGAAGATGCAGGGAAGGTCCTGTGGTGTTTTTCCTCAAGAAAATGACAGTATTTACATTAAATACATTAACATTAGAAGAAACTTTCGTAACAATGTTTAAAGTATTTATACATAAAAAAATGTTTGATAGAGGAGTTATTGTCAGTGATGGTAGAATATGTGTCTTGTTGTGATCATGGTAAACGATCAGCTGCCACCACGATCAGGATCCATCATCATGATCTATAAATACATGTTGAAGGGTATTTATTAATTGATCATGACCCTAAATAAATCAAATAATTTATTTATCATGTGTTTATTTGAATATAATTTATAAAGTTTTGAATAGTGCTGTATTAAAGGTTTAATAAAACCAAGAAGAAAAAAACTCAACAGTCATTATTGTATTTTGAAGAAACTGCTGCAGTTACAGGAAGTGACCAGCAGGCGTCAGTGCGAACCGCTCAGCGAATCACAGCACAGCGAGGCGCCGACGTCATTGTTGGGGTATTTTCAAGATGGCGGCGGACTGAGGCTGCAGCTCCGCAGCTGAGCGCTGAGGGATTTAATCAATCTTCACCGCATCACTCCCCGGGAATGAGCGCTGTCCTCCCGGTGTTCTCCGGGCAACGCTGCGGCACCTCCGGCTAAAATGCTGGCCCCTTCCTCCCGGAACATCAGAACCTGCTGCTGCGGAGCTCGGCCCACCGGGCAGGGGCACTCGTCGCGGGATCTTACGCCCGAGGCCGAGGCTCTGTTGACGGACTGAGCGGACATGGAGGAGACTGGAGGAGGGTCGCTTTGCTTCGATTTAAACGACGAGGCCGGAGGAGTGAGAGCGGGGCTCGGTGCTCTGACAGACCGCAGTATCGCACTGCTAGCCGGTGTCAGTGGGGGTCAGGGAGCCGGGAAGGGCCATTTTTACGTGACCGGTAACGGAAGGAATGTAAACACGGACGCGTCGGTACATCCGCCCCCGGTACAGAGGGAGGTGATGTTGGTGGAGAGGAGCCTAGCAGACCGCCTGGCCGACAGGTGTGTGGTGTCGGGGGATGTCGGGGACCACCGCGGCCTGAACGGATTCACTGAGTCACTGTGTCAGGAGGAGCCGGCCATGGTGGCCCTGGAGGAGGGAGGAGCAGCGGGCAGCCGCGGCCTCGCAGGGGCCGCAGCCGCTTCCTGTCCGGCTGTGCTCGGGACTCGGGTTCCAGTGGACACGGGTCCGCAGATTCTGCAGCAATCTGCGGGGGAGAGCACGGGGGAAATCCCGGATGTAACCGTGGGAGGAGAGGAGCCGACGGGCGGTGGTGCGGTTACCGGGGGTGTGAGGACTTGTCTCCCCCTCGATCAGCTGCCATGCCCGGGGAAGCAGCAGGGGAATTGCGCATTGGACATGTCCAACGGGGTGGACAGTGAGGACACCGGGGTGGACACCGCTTATAACCCGACAGCAGTGTTCTCCAGACCCGGTGTGTGCGACGTGGACTGCGGGGAAGTGAAATTAGCCAACGGTGGTTTACACATCGTGAGCAGCTCCAGAGCAACATGTGACTCTTCAGACACCGACACCGACCGACATCCATGTGGACCCGGGGGCAGGGCGAGAGGACTGCAGCGGGGAAGAGGTCACTCAGTGCCCCGGGGAGGATGTGCCTGCTGCCCCTGAGCCCCCTCCCTCCCCCGAGCTCTCCCCCACCCCAGATTCAAGTGCCAAACTCCCCTCACCCAGCCCGTCGTCCCCCAGCAAACTGAACGGCGACAGCCCGCTCTCAGAGCCCGAGTCCGAGGAGGACGAGGCGGGTTTCGGTGACCTGAGTTTACCCGTCAGGCCGCAGAGCCTGAGGACTAACCCCGGCCTCCCGGTGTCCCTGAGCTGCGACGCCACCCCGTTGTCCCCGGACGAGGATGGGGGCTTTTACTTTGGAGACGACGGGTACATGGAGGAGTGTCGGGGCGCGTTGGAGGCGGCGGGTCGGAGACAGAGCGCCCCGGACAAACTCCCGGACCTGACCGACCACACGGACTGCTCGGACGGCAGACTGATGCCAAAGAGGTTCGGCATCGCTGACTTCTTCACCAGGTAAATATATAGTGACCGGACATGTTCCCCATCCCACCATCCCAGCTTTCACTGCACAACACACAGCTGCTGTCACTCATACACCTGAACTCCGGAGAATCTCCGGCCATTCTCCAGAGGGGATGGATGTGAGAACGCAAATGTCTCAGTCAGATTCTCCGGACTTCATCCGAAGTTCCTCCAGCCAATAACCCTGTATAAAGTTAGGAGAATGTCTGGATGAGCTGATGGAGATTATTGGGAGATTTCACCGCCAGGGAGTTGATGAAGCAACTTAAAACACTTTGTGAAGAGCAGCCAGAACACACTAAGTCTTACTTTTATAGTGTGAAACATAAAAACAACTATTCTTATAGCATGGTCTCACACACACGACCTCACAAACACATGGTCTCACACACACATGGACTCACACACCTGGGCGCAGTAAACTCCTGGGCCCAGTAAACTCATAGATTCTTTATTGTTTCGTGGCAGTGAGATGTTTTCAATGAAAGTGCAGAGCAGGTGTTTGAGGTGATGTTACAGAAAGTTGTGACCAAACCTGATCCAGCCGGTCAGGTCCCGTTACACCTCGTGGGGACCTTGGACGAGTGTCTGACACACATTCAGTCCCACCAGTGCCATAAACACCAATCGTTATCCAATATATAAAACCACACATTGTGTCTTACTCTAAAACAGCTGCTGTCAAACCTACATGTGCTTACGAAGCAGTGTCTGCGTACCACAGCAACTCAGATGTGGAAAGTTCTCAGTCAATTCAAATATTCTTTTCTCAGCTGAAGGAAGGACACAACTGATATTTACACATTGACCCACATTCGCCCGCCAAGCAGCTTCTCTCTCATTCCCCTAACAAAGTCAGGTAAAGCGAGAGCAGAGGCCGGCAGCAGTGGACCAATCACAACAGAGGGGACCAGCAGACTGTGGATCTGAAAGAGACATGAGCTAAAAATCAAGTGTTTGAGACAGAGGCTGAAAAGAGGAGCTGCAGCGATGGACATTACATTAATTAAATTCATCGATGTGAAATTAAGCAGGATCTGTCTCCTTCCAGAGGACGTGATCTCGGCGACTGAACCGTTTGACTTATATTTGTCTTTTCATAGGATCTCACAGCTCCAGTCATGAGCCTGTGTAACTGCTCACATGTTAATCACGCCCCAGTTGAGTATGTGAGCCGTCAGTGATACAGCAGGACTAAATGAGCATCGACTCTGTGCAGCCTCTTTCCTCGGGGCGTAGGCCACATTCACAGCTCCCTCTGCTTTCTGTCTCTGAAGCCGAGTCGACCATCGTGGCCGCTTCGTCACGTTGTTTAGTCGCCGCACAGCAGAGACGCTGCGCCCGTCGGGTTCTCGGTTCCTGAAAAGCTGCTATTTCAGACACGTCATGTTTCAACAGCCACACTCACAGGTGCACGAGTAAAGATTCTCTCATCACACATTTTACACACCATGTCATTTTACACTCTGAACACGTAGTTTTTATTATTTTCTTTCCCTAAACTATGAAGTATTTAAAAATTAAATGACAGAGAGGCACTAAATAATTGATCATTTATAAAATAAATAGTATATAAAGCTAAAGATCAATAAAAGATTAACTCGTTGATCACTCACTGGGAAGTTTCCAGACCTTTTCTTGCTGTATTCTCACCTGGACTCACTCTGACATTATTCTGAGTTTTGACCAGGGAAAACTCCAGAAAACGCCCAGAGCAACTCACTCAGACATTTACATTCTTGTATATAGAACCTCTGGAAACCTACAGGTGAAAAACCGTAGTTTAGTGTAGGTCTGAAAACATCCTAATTGGGCTCAGGGTTGTCAGGGAGACCAAAGTGGCGACTGCGATTGGTCAAGCGTCTGTTTATATAGTAGAGGGTCTGATTATAAGACAGAACCATGAACATGATGTCAGACCAGATATCAAGAGGTTTTGTTTTTGTAAATCACTCTGACTTTAAGTCTACATGACTTTATGCAGCTGTAGGTTTTACAGCTTAAAGAAAATGTCGTCATCAGACTGTGTGGCTGCAGTATCTGTGAGGATGTCGTAAATCGTAAACTCTGTCCCTGCACCCTGACATCATTCCTGTATGAGGAGGTAAAAAGGTTAAATATTTAATAATTCAGTACAGAGAGCAGGTCACAGCCTGAGGTGCAAATCTTTCTCTGTTTGTCCACAGAGAAAATCCTGTCCGACTGGCAGGTGGAGGAAAATCTGTGTTTTTTTTTAAATCTCCGTCAGTGTGAGCCTGGTTTTGGACTCGGGCCTCGACGGCTGGCTGGAGCTTCCTGGTGTCTCAAAGGAAATCCAGACAGACGGAGCGGTGCTGGAAAATGTCCACGCTGGCTGTTTGTTTCACATCGTAGCTGAGGGCAGGACGGGGAGGATCAAATCGAAGCAGGAATGTTTCTTTATTTAAATGAGCAACTCGCTGCCTGAAGACTGTTTCTCTGACAGACGTCTGCTCGTGTTGTGTTTAACGTTTTTGACCTTTTCATGGTTCAATTTATCCTCCTGTAAAATCATGGAAATTACAAGAACCAACTCAAAACCTATGTTTCAAATTAGTGAAATAATAAGTGATGGATTTTGTTTTGTAAAAGATTTACTTAACAATTCACTTGCCATCCTCTGCTGTGATTCGTGAACTGAACATTGTTTAACTTTAGAGAGTTGGAGAGTAGTAGTTACAAACAATGGCTCAAAACTATCGGCTACATGTTCTATCTTCTGTCTCCCTTGAGCAGCAAGTGAAACAACAAACCAGAAATAAAAAGAGGAAGTTGTTTTCTCCATGTTTCGTCACTGTGGTCTGGTTTCACCACGGCTGCTCTCTCACTCTGCTTTATTCTACCTGTCTGTGGAAGCTTTGGTGAAACTGTGGTTTGAGCAAAAAAAGAAAAAACATGAAATAAAAAAACAGAGCCCTGTGAGGTTTCAGCTTCTCAGCTTCATCTTCTGCAAATTAACAAATACACAGATCTTCATTGAAGAAGACAAGGAGCTGACAGAGCTGGTTAGTCAGATACAACAGGTCAGGTCGTCTCGATTCAAACGAGAGAGAAATAAAACACGAAGCTTCACAATGTGTCGGTTTCATCAAACTGTGTCTGGGATGAGAAGAAGCCTTGTTCTCTGCCGACACCTGAGCAGCACCTGTAGCTGTGTGTGTGTATGTCTGTGTGTGTGTGTTGTTGCTTCACACTTCCTCCCTCTCCTTCCTCTCCCTCCTTCCCTTTGTCTCCTCCTCCTCAGTCTGTTGACCTGGCAGCTTCTTTTTTTTCCCCTCCGTCATCATCATCATCATCATCCTCAGAATCTGCTGCAGTTGCAGGATTGTGGTCAGAATGATGATGAGGATGAATTTACCTCATTACGTCTCCCAGTGTTTTTCGCTGGATTTTCTCCTGCGTTCGTTTGAGGAACTGAAACCTTTTATCTGAAGCATCTGGCATCAGCAACTTTAAGGTTTAGATGAAAAAACAGCTGTTCATCGTAAACCGTGGAAACAGATTTACAAAAATTAAATTCCAGCTTTGGTTTTGTCCAGAGAATCTTTCGAGAAAGTAAATACGTTTAAACACCATTTCAGCCACTTTGGTGTGAGCCCATCATCACAAATCCTGAGTCTTTCTTCTCATTTCCCTTTCAGGAGCCTATTTTCTAGGAAATCCAAAGAGCCAAAGGCACCGACCCATAATGCAGCAGGATGGCGACTGTTCGGCAAGACAGGAGCCAGAGGGGCGGATCCAACTAAAGACCCAGCCTCCACAGTGTCCAATCAGCAGGTTGGTTCTTCACGTCCACATCATCTTGCTGATTCCCTCCTCCACCTCTTAAACCCTCTGGTGTTGATACATTGTCCAGAACAACTTTACATCTTTTAGGAAAATTCAAAATAGAAATAAATCTGTATTTCCTGAACCAGTGGCTCCGCCCTGTGAGAGCCTCCATGTTGAGTTAGTGCTTTTACTGCTTCTGTAAACAGTTGAATATGAAGATGACTGACGTGTTATTGGTCCGACTGTTGAGTTGTGTTTGTCAGTAAGAATCTTCAGAGGCTGCGTCGAGTAACTTCGTCAGCCTACGTCTGTTTACATACAACCACTGGACAAAGACTATCAAATAGATTGTGTGTGTGTGAGTAATCATCTGCTTTTCCAGCTGCAGACAGTGTGAGGAATTTGCCGAGCGAACACACACACACAATTTACCCCTTTAAATCTTGTTGTGTTGTATAAGGCTCGGACATGCACACGCACACACAGCTGTTCATCTTCCATCTAGAGCAGGTGCTATCCTGGACACACACAGACCCACACACACACACACACGTTCTGTCTGAATGTAATTAAACCACGTTTGAGCTTCACATCAGTGAAACCTGTCAGGCAGCAGCTGTGTCCCTGTCGTCTCATCCATTAGTGGCACGTTCCCACTTTGCTAAAGTGCCTTTGAGCAAGTGGCCAAATCTCTGGCTGGTGTTTTGTGACCTCTGACCTTTCGGAGGACGCAGACCCAGGGTCGGCAACGCTAACAGCAAAAGCGTCTGACAGCCGCCAGCCTGCGAGCTCGCTGTGCTCACATGACAGCTGCCAGGATCTGATGATTCATCGGGGAAAGGAGTGAACCACATGTGGTTTGGCTTCAGCTGGTTAACACGTCAGATACACAACTGGGGAAGAGAAAGGAGGGGGGGGGAGAAGAGGAGGAGGGAGAAGAGGAGAAGGACTGACCTCATCTAATGGTCACTGTGATCTTCTGCAGTAATCTTCATCATCAGTCATCAACTGGCTTTTGTTGTGGCCTGAACGCGGCATCTTTGCACCTGTGGTGAAACCGTCCAATCCTAATGTTCATAGTCAATTTATAAAAAAAAAGACCATTAGCCCCAGATCAAAGTACAGCTGATGCAACAGACCAGTTGAAGAGGAACCTTTTTGATCCACTCAGGTTTCAAACAAAGACATGAGAGCAACGTGGAGCAGTAACTGGTCAAAGTCTGAAGCTCACTGGTCTCGTGTCGGCAGCTGTGATGATTCTCTTCAGGTTATTTACAGTATGAGACACAAGTGCTTGAGCTATTTAATGTAACGTTTTAAAATCAGTTCCAAACTGTTATTAAAATGTTAAGTTGTTCCATTAGGATTTAAAAAAAGCAGCAGTTTAAATTATGTTGGTGGAAATCTCAGTGGATACGGTGACCTTTATACTTGACTTATATAATAACTTTAATACAATATAATTCTGTATCACAGAATGTTTTTATATGTTATGAAGCAGCTTTCATGATAGAGGTTTCTTCTGAGATCTCTGGATCAGTCACATGATTTCACACATGAGGCTCGACTCCCAGTGAAGCTGTCAGAGCCTCAGTCTGATGGAAGTCGTCTCCCCCTGCTGGCGACGCTCAGACCTCTGTTTATAAAGGGCTTGTTGTGTTGTTGACCCACAGCTGCTCTGTTCCTGTGAATGAACTGTTTGTTGTGCAGGACACACACACACACACACACACACACACACACACACACACACACACACACACACACACACACACACTGCAGTGCTTCGACCGTTAGACTCACATACACTGACACAAGTCTTGACATTCATTAAGCGGCAGCCACATGTAAATGTACACACACAAAATGAGAGACACACAAACACACACCTGTATTTGTCAGCTTTGATGGTGCATGTGCAAGTGTGAGTACGCACACACACACACACACACACAGATGGAGCTCTCTTCAGACTCCAACTGTCGTCATCCAACAAGGGTTCTGATTGTGTGTGTGTGTGTGTTTGGGGGGGGAGTGTTAAATTATTTTAACTACACAAAAACTAATCTCACGATCTTTTCAGTAGTTGTCAATCCCTTTGAACGTTTAACACAATCTACAGATGTATTTCATCCAGGTGTTGTTACATTGCAGATGTTTGATCTTCAATTTTTCGGAGTTCTAGTCCTCATCGACATTTTAATCCAGAATTTCTTGATTTTCAGGAATTTGAATGAAAACAATGTTCAGTAAGAAGCACTCAGCGACTAAGAGACAATTTTTTTCTGAACTGTAGTGTCCACAGGAGGAGGAAGAGGAGGAGGAGGAGGAGGAAGATGAGGAGGTGAAGGACTCAGATGTGTCCCCGAGTCGGGAGCGCCCCCCAGCTGCAGGGAGGAGGAAGAACCTGGAGTTTGAGCCTCTCTCCACCACGGCTCTCATCCTGGAGGATCGACCAGCGTGAGTAACAGTTGTGATCGTCTTAGCAGTCGCTTAGCAACAGTGAGCATCTGGTGAGAGAAGCAGCAGGAGGATGAAGAGAACACACAGAAAGAGGGAAGGAGTCCCCCCAGGGCTGAACCTGTTTCCTGAAAACTGCTCATCTGTCCATCCATCCATCCTTCTTTCCTTCTGTTCATCCATCCGTCCATTCGTCCGTCTGATTCTCTTTCTCTCTCCTTCAGGAACCTTCCGGCCAAATCTGAAGAGGAAACTCAGCGACACAAACTGGAATATGAGGAGATGGTTTTAGGAGCCAAGAGGAGAGGTAACCACACACACACACACACACAGACACACACACACACACACACACACACACGGGCTGAAATGTCCTCAGTACAGTCCCAACAAAGACAGATGTTCAGTGTGAGTGTGTGTGTGTGTGTGTCTTTCTCTCAGAGTTGAAAGAAGCGCAGAGGAAGAAGCGTCAGATGAAGGAGAGACACCGGCAGGAGGACATCATCTCCAACGCCATGGTCATCTGGAACACTGAGATCCTGCCTCACTGGGACACCATGTACGTCCGCTCTGCTCTGTGTGTGTGTTTGGTACAGTGTGTGTGTGTCTGCACCACTCGTATATTTAGCTCACTCACTCTCTCTGTGTGTGTGTGTGCGTGTGTGTGTGTGTGTGTGTGTGTGTGTGTCTAGGAAGGGGACGAGGCGGGTGAGGGACCTCTGGTGGCAGGGACTTCCTCCCAGCGTCAGAGGTCGAGTTTGGAGTCTCGCCATCGGCAACGAGCTCAACATCACGGCAGGTTCGATCTGACACACTCACACAATCTTTGATTCACTCTCACTTGATTCATCTGCTGCTGAACATAGCTCCAACAAAGGAAGTTTCCTCCAGTCGGGTCACAGAGCCTGTTTGAAAAGAAACTATGTCTTTGTTTGGTATTTTAAAAAGATTTTACGATCCAGGCTTGATCCTGGTTTGACTTGTTTTTTTCTGTTTTGCTGCAGAGCTGTACGAGATCTTTCTGTCCAGAGCCAAAGAGAAGTGGAGGAGCTACAGTGAGACCAGCTCAGTGAACGACAACGAGAGCGGTATGAGGCAGTCGCGGCGTGAAACGAGTCTCTGCTGCTTTTGAACTGACGTACCTGGAAACTAACCCTCTCTTTGTGTGTGTGTGTGTGTTTCTCTGGCAGATGGAGGAGCGTCTCTGGCCGACAGAGAGTCCAGTCTGGACCTCATCAAACTGGACATTTCCAGAACCTTCCCGTCTCTCTTCATCTTCCAGAAGGTAACGGGTCTCCTTGTGTGTTTCTGTCACTTCTAGAAAGATTGAGGGTGAAGTGACGATATTACAGAAAAAAAGACACTGACACCAGTAGTTATCCCTCCGTATTTTTGAAATGAAACTTCACA
Source organism: Pseudopleuronectes americanus (assembly GCA_038501795.1). Lineage (NCBI taxonomy): Eukaryota > Metazoa > Chordata > Actinopteri > Pleuronectiformes > Pleuronectidae > Pseudopleuronectes > Pseudopleuronectes americanus. The sequence goes on along the minus strand of CM076729.1, from coordinate 18,996,781 downwards.
GTTTTGTAAATCAGGTAGTGAAGTGAGAGTTTTGATATTTTAGGGTTTCACAGTAGACAAAGTAATTGTGACGTCGCTAAATGATGCGTTTAGGAAAAGAATGCGATCTCATCACTTCCTCTCTCCTCTCTCCTCTCTCCTCTCTCTCCTCTCTCCTCTCTCCTCTCTCTCCTCTCTCCTCTCTCCTCTCTCCTCTCTCCTCAGGGCGGTCCCGTACCACGACCTCCTCCACAGTGTTCTGGGAGCTTACACCTGTTACAGGCCCGACATCGGCTATGTGAGTTTGATTTTCCTCCTCCACCCTCAAAGTGATGATACTCGCATGATTAACAGACTCAGGGGGCATCGCAACAGATTTGGTATAGAGGGCAATTGTTTAGGGACCCTGAGCTGAGAGTGTTCATCCACATGAACGAGTCCCCATGTCACTTACCTTCTGCTAAAAGCTTCTTATCTTTAGAGGTTTGGTTGAAATCAAGAATGTTTAAATGCGTGTGCCTCTAAAAGTGCATTGTGGGAATTGTGTGTGTATTTTAAAGATGAAACCGGTGAAACAAAAACACGTATGTGACGTATGTGTTTGTGTGTTTTCAGGTTCAGGGGATGTCGTTCATCGCTGCCGTTCTGATCCTCAACCTGGAGGAGGCCGAGGCCTTCATCACCTTCGCCAACCTGCTCAACAAACCCTGTCAGATGGCGTTCTTCAGGGTCGACCACGAACTGGTATGTTAATTTTCGACCTCACTTGTCCTGCTCGTCTGTTTTATCGGTCGTCTGATCTTTTTCCTCCTTTTCTTCCCTTCGTCAGATGTTGAAATACTTTGCAGCCTTTGAGGTTTTCTTTGAGGAGAATCTTCCTCGTCTCTTCAGTCACTTCCAGTCGAACAGCCTGACCCCTGACCTCTATCTCATCGACTGGTGAGTCTGGTGTCTTCCACTGAGCAGCTGATGACATCATTCTGATTCCTCATCCAGAGCAACAGTGAACAACACAGTGAGTAATTCAAAGTGTCCGTCTGTGCAGGATCTTCACGCTGTACAGTAAGTCCCTCCCCCTGGACGTGGCGTGTCGAGTGTGGGACGTCTTCTGTCGGGACGGGGAGGAGAGCCTGTTCCGGACGGGGCTGGGTATCCTGCGTCTGTTCGAGGAGGTCCTGCTGCAGATGGACTTCATCCACATCGCTCAGTTCCTCACGCGCCTGCCAGACGACCTGCAGCCGCACACGCTCTTCGTGGCCATGGCCAACACGCACATGATCAGCAGGAACCGCCGCTGGGCTCAGGTCAGTTGCTTATTTCTAGAAAGATGGGACTCAAATTACATTTTAATTCGTTCTGTCTTGTTTCAGGTGTTTACTGCTTTGACGAAGGACGGAATCAAAGAGTCGGATAAAAACACCAGCCCGGCGCTGAGAAGCTAACTGCTGCTGCCGAGCGCTGCCTTGGAGGAGGACGGAGCTGGCGTCAGGCGGCCGGTAACTTCAGAGGTGAATGTGAGCTTGTCCTGAGGCTGAGTGGCTTCAAGCTAAACTCTGCACTCCAAAGCTCCAAGCAAACACGAGGCTGAAGTCGGAGGAACGGTCATCGTGAGCGTCCAGGTCGGTGAAGGACAGACCCCGGTCAAACCTCCACAGCCACTGTCAGTATTTCACGTAGAGATTTAGTTTTGATGAAGCAGCAGCAGCGTCATGTTTCACCAGCGTATCAGACTTTCAGCCGCTGGCCGGGTGCAAACACTTGATCCTGGCCTTCGATTGGTTTGTGGTGATCCTGTCCCCCCCCCGTGTCGGGACCTCAACGCCACTAAGAGCGAGTTTTTCTCTGTGTGTAATACTCAGCCTCCAGCTCTAATGTTTCGGTGCTAATCTATTTCTGAAGGCTTCGACTCGTCTGTGGTTTAATAATTAACTTTGGTCTTCGTGGTTTTTTTTATTTTGTTTTTCTCGCTCGGTTGTTTCATTTGCTGCTTTTTCAGCTGGAACCAGACGATTGATAAGGCTCCGACTTTAATCTGTAACCTTTCAAACTTAAAATCTCTTGACAAATAGAAAATAACATGGTAAGAATCTTAAAGACATTTTGTACAACGTAGATTTTCCAAATCTTAAGCGAAGAATACGTGGAATCATTGATCCTCAATGAGTAAAAAACTAAAGAATAACATATTCTGTTTTTACAGGACACTAATTATTCAACTGGACTCAACAACGATTTTGTCTTTGTATTAAATCATCTGAAAATTTCTCCTGAATCAGAAAAACTCTTACGATGCCTTTTATTTTTTAAGTTAAAATCTTGGGGAACAACTTTGAATGTAGGACGACGCAGTTTACAATTAGAGTTAAATTTATCTAAATCTTCATCTTTCACACAGGACGCCCCCTGCAGGCCCGTCTGTTTTTAACACTCCTCTGATTTAAACACTATTAAATATAAACCTCAGCACCAGTTCATCCCTAACTCTACACACGCATACACAAACACACACACACACACACACACAACCTCTCCCTTACCTTGTTTTCTGCTCTTACACCAAATCACTCCACCAATAAGACTCAGCTGTTTGTTGTTGTACATCAGCCAATCAGAAGCCAGGGCTTGACACTGAAACCATGACAACGTGGTTCATGGACATCACATGATCTCTGACATCACACTAACTCTCAGCAGCGCATCGCTTGTTTTTTTTTAAAAGTGGTATCGAAGCACTTTACAATAAAAAGACGGGAGATGAAGTTTTTGAATATGAATCAAAAGTAATAGTTTCCACTACGAGTCTGTGACAGATCATCGGATAAAGATAGAAAAACTTTCTGATTCTCTTCATCTCGATGACTTGGAAATGATGGTCGTGATGTTTCAGGTGCAACGTTCCTCTGCTCACCAACACTCCTCCATCAACACTTCGTTCATGTCAGAGTCATTTAGAAGCATTTCAAAACTAAACCAGTTTGTCTGGATGTTTGTCGTCAGGTAGATTAATTATCCACTCAACTGTTTTAAAAGACTCCGTAACATTCCACATGAAATGCAGTCATTAACAGAAAAAATACAGATTAAAGGTTTTTCTGATAATAATTCGTATTTAATTGATCTGCAATACAAATAAACACAGTCAGAGGTGATCCATGCTCATTCTCACATGACGGGGAAACATCCGCTGTCGTTTAAAACAACGTGCATCTCAAAACCCGGATGTGTTGAAGGTAAAAGACGCTGTTTATTTTTGTGTGTTTATGTTCAAACTCATTTGGAAAATACAATATGTGCAATATGGTTTAGATTGAGATGAATAATCCAGAAGCCTGAGCAGCGTTCCCTCGACTCGCTTCACTCCAGATTATCGATGAAACACTCAAAGAGCCGCAGAGCGAAGACGACTTTAATAATGTGAGATTCTTTTTTTCCCAACCACATGTTCCAAACATTCATTTTATTTAAGTTTTATCATTTGTATTTTATATTTCCATGTAAATTCATTTAGCTTTTTTCCGTTAAAGTGTGCTTTTGTTTTTCTTGTTTAATTTCAATGTACATTTTTATTCGCAATGCCTTACAGGTGGTGTAAATAAACTGTAAAAATGTTCTTTCTTTTCATATAATGGCCACTAGTTAAATGTGTAAATAAATATCTTAGCAAACGGAATATTGTTGTTTTTATTTAATCTGAGAAGGAAATTCTGCTCACATCTGCTGCAAATTTCACATTTTGCTTAATGTTTTTTTGTGACCGAAGATTAATATTGAAGTGGGTTTCTTTAAAAAAAATAAAATTGAGCTGTAGAGATCAAAATAAAAAAAAAGGAAGAACGAGCAGGGGAGAAAGTGGAGGAAAAGAATATTGATATTATTTGATGTTATTTATCAGGGTCACACTTTAAGACATGTAAGTAGCAGATGTAAAAGTAACAAGATATATTTCGGTATCAAATTTAAAGTTAACTTCATCATTATTGTTGATGTATTGACATGTGATGTAATAACATGTGGTTTCAACATTCCTTAAAAAATATTTTAAATATGAATACAGAAAATACTTCATTACCTCAAGAGTGTACTTGTACAATCCTTGAGTAAATGCACTTGCCACGGCTGACCAGCAGGAGGACATATGATCCAGTGGCATGTGTAATGTACACATTAGACCACGAGGGGGCGTGCTGTGATCAGTTTTATCACGGACACACTTGGTTTTCACTGATCATTTATGAAACGTCTGAAAATATGTTAAAAAACCATGAATATGAGAAATGCCTTTGATTCAAAGCACAATGTTCTCTGAGAGATTAATAATCGATATCCTCCAACATCTTTTATTTTTATTTTAGCAACAGTTAGCAACAACACAGGCCTGGAGCCCCTCTCACAAAGCATCATGGGAAATGTAGTCAAACGATAATATTGACAGATTATTGACAGAAAACAACTTTTTTGTTTTTGTTTTTCAGAAACAATTATTAACATAAGAAGGATTCTCATTGAAGAATCTGTCAAATTGTCTTCTCCCCTTTCAGCTGTGAAACATCTAACATGGACGCTCGATCGCAGTCGCTTGTCGATGCTTCTTTCTGGTTTCGTGTCAGTTTCACATCTCAGATCAGACGGAATCAGTTTCCAGAAGGAACCGGATTCAAAGTGTGTGTGAGGATCTCGTCTGTGCAGCTTCAGCAGCAGATGAACCTCAGTCGGGGAGCTCAGGTATTTCCGAGGCCTGCGGTGGAGGAGAGGCGAGGCCGCGAGGGGCCTCCCGCCGCCTCCGAGCGAGGGGAAGAATCCGTGGAGGTATTTGGAGCCAGTCTGGGGGCTTTCCTGTGGAGGGGGGGGGCTGCAGGGGAAGAAGGAGGCTGGTGCCCCGGGGGCCTCTGGGATACCACAGCGGGAGGTGGGGAGGCCGAGGTCACAGGAGGCGGCGTGGAGGAGAATGGACGAGTGTTTAAAGAGGAGGAAGAAAACACCAGCAGTGACAAAGTGAAAATATCATTTAAATAACGTAAAAGTTAAATTAATTAGATATTGATCAGCTGCTGACAGACGATGTCACACAGGACATAAACATTAAGAAAAAAAGCTTTGAGTTTCTTCATTAAATGTTTGTTATCTGTCACAGAATCAAAGGATTTAAAAACTAACTGGATATTTATAAATTAATTAGTTTAATTCAGTCATTTAATAACTTCACCTTAATTTAGGCTATGGAGGCCAAATGTTGCCAAAAGATTATCAATGGATTAAAATCTTATCGTCTTGCTTCTGTTTTTTTTAAATCTTAAATCTTTAGGAAAACTGGAACAAAGTCTTTATTTACTAATTTTACATCAAATTTTCAAATTTTCTTTCACTGTCTAATATTCGTATAAATGTATAATGTATAAAGCTTCAAATGTTATTTGTGAGTACAAAATGGTTAATATAAGTATATTAAAATGAAGTAAATAATGAATCTTAAATACACTGTGTGTGTATTTAATATATAAAGTTAAATGTTGTAAAGCAAGTTTCTGCATTTATTCATAAATATATTAAAATTATTAAAGTTCATTTCCAGCAGGTAAATAATCTAAATAGAAAATAATTTGATGATTAAAAAAGCAGAAACCTTTATTTATTTATTTATGTAAACCTGAGGGTTTTTCCACACATGGTGACATCACCGGTGGGCATGGTCACAGGTGCTGGCATTAGGGTTCAAGTAAAGCTAAATAAAACAAATGTCACATTTAGGTTCCTAAAATACATTTTTAAAGTCACATTAAACTTAATTTTTTTTGTTTTTTTCTGCAGATTCCCGTGTTTCTAATCATTAATCCTGGAAATAAATGGTCTCATGGTTGATTTAATTAAACTATTAACGTGTAACAACTTTTTCTTGGTTTACTCAGAAAGAAATTGTAACTTAAAGAACCATTAACCAAGAGTTTTACGATGAAATAATTAGAAATATCTAGTTCTATATAAACTGGAAAAATTAAACATAATAATTTAAAGCCAATCATCTCAATTATTTCCCTTAACTCCAAAGTTAAAATGATGAGAAATCGAAACGTAAACAGAATGATTTTTAAAAACCTTCATCACGTCCCTGGTATTTAACCAGATTAACCTTTTCTGTTTTTTTACGCCCTCGATGCCTCGAGAAGTTTGAATGATGAAATTAAATATTTACGTCCTCGTTCATTTCAGTGGGGAGGGAAAGAAAAGAGGGAGTAATCGGAGGTGAGAGAGGAGGACGGAGGTGAAGACGAAGGGTCAACACACTGTTTCCTGTCCTCTGGGACGTCTGATCACTCATCTCTCCTCCTGCACTCTTTCATCTCTCCCTTCGCTCTCTCCCTCTTCCTCCTCTCATCACTCCATCACCACAGGCTGTTTGCTTTCAGTCCACGGTGACCTGCCGAGGACCAGCCCTCCGCCGTCACCACGACAACCGCACCGTCTGACTGGCAGGTAGAAAAAATGGTCACCTGTCAGTGAGCGGCCAGGACACTTGAGATAAAGCTCGTGGGACTGTACGTTAAATATTAACGACAAATTAGAAAGAATTATGAGCCACGTTTAATATGTTTGTTAAATTGAATTATGTTTAATGAGAAGTTAAAAGTTGTGGAAACCTAATGAAACAAAACAACAACTCAAGATTCAAAGTTGAAACAACAAGTGTTTAGTTTCACTGATGAACATTTGTTGGAAAAGTTTTGTCTGAAGTTAGAAAACTTTGTGTTATATAAAAATATACATATATACACCTGTCAGCGAGCAGCGAGGACACTTGAGATAAAGCTTGTGGGACTGTACGTTAATTATCAACGACAAATTATGTTGAATAATTTGTAAAAAGTTAAAAACAAACTCAAGATTCGAATTTGAATCAACAAGTGTTTCGTTTCACTGATGAACATTTGTTGGAAAAGTTTTGTTACAGAGAAAAGATTCGATTGAAGTTAGAAAACTTTGTGTTATATAAAAATATACATATATACGTATATATGCTCTGATATATCAGCATATATATAAATAACAGCTTCCAGAAATCCACCTTGTTTGGTCTCTGGTTATTTTACTTTGTGTTTAATGTTATTTATTAACATGACTGAATCCCGTCTTCACAAAACTCTCACTGTGTGTTTTTTGAGACTTTAAAATGAGGCTTTGAAACATTTAATTTAAACGATTAATATACCCGATCAGTTTCCTTTTACAGGACAGAAAATGGTCACAAACAAAGTAGAGTAATTTAGAATCTCCAGGTTTCCTCTCTGACCCCGGACGTCCCACCTGTGGAAATCCTCCGACCTCCAGCGGCGGCAGAAAACTCACCCGAGCTGCTTTCCCATTAGGTCAGTGGTCGCCCCCAGAGGCCAATTCTCTTTAGCTCCCCTTTCACTCCCCGCACAGCGAATACCACCGGGTCAGACGGAGGGAAAGCCGCTAGGCGCCGAGTTGCAATTAGATGCTCCATTATATAAAGGCATATTCAGATAACAGGGGCACCAATGAGGTCAGTACGTGCCTTTTGTTGTGGGATTAATGAGATTTTTAATAAAACAAAAAAATGCCTCCTTCCTTATTGTAATGACCTAATGAGTGTGCCGGTGGCGCCGGGCCATGTTGGTGGGAAAGTCCCGCGGTCGGACCCGTCTCTCGGTGCCCCCCCCCCACACTCCACTTCATCCCTCCATCCTTTTCCTTGCACCTGCATCCCCCCCCCCAGTGCCGCCCCGTGCTTTCCGGACCCCCCCCTCCAGTGTTTGTATTCAAAGCGAGGAACCAAACGAGTGTTTAATTACCATAAAATGCTATCGGCATTTAGCCCTCTGACACAATGAATGGCAACATAGAGCTCATTGAGGTTATCAACAAGGGGACCACTGGTCAATTGGGTCATTGATTTGGATTGTTTGACAGACCCGGAGCCAAGGCCGCAGGAGCAAGCAAAGTTCAAAAATCCCCCTCAGTTGAATCGAGAAGTTTGTCACAGAATCTGTTGGAAGGGGCTGTCAGGAGCGATTAGGGGGCATGAAAGGCCCCAGCGATCAAACGGGGCCTGTCCCAACGCTGCACATTTAATTAGAATTTGCATGTCTTTGTCCCTGACCCCTCAGCAGGCATGATCTGATTACAAGGGTGAACAGTTAGCACCGGGGCAACGGGGAACTCGCAGCGAACCACCGCACTTATTTATCTTAACGAAACCCGTCGGCCTCTTCAGGACCACGCTCGCTCGCTCGGACGCCGGAGTTCAAGTTCCACCGCTCACGTTCCATTTTCCTGCTGCTGCTTAGTTTTCATCTCCCACTGAATTGTGGGAGTTTGGGATCGGAAAGTGTCGGGGGCTGAGGCGCTCACTGGCTCATTAATTGGGAGGCACAGCGACCTTTGACCCCAATGATGCAGGGTGACAGGGCAGATGACGAGAGGTGATTGGCTGGCAGCTTCAGCGGTTGAACGTGCCACCAGTGGTGTTCCAGAGTGGAAAAGGGCAGCGAGCAACAAAACACGGCTCCGCTCGTTCTTTTCTTTCTTTGTTCTTCTCCATTTTACCTGTCGCGGCTTTTCTTTTGTATTTAATTTTTTTACCCGAAGATTGAAAATTAAATAATTATGATAGGATTGATTTTTTTAAATAACAAATTTGATTTACTTTTAACCTTGAGAATCTTATTTGTAATTATTTTTATATTCAAATAAATTGTAAGATTTAAATTCAACGCAGATTATATAGAACAGTAATTAATTAATTTCATCCTGGAAAAAATTAAACGTGAAAACTGCATCAGGAGCAAATCTGAAAAATCTTAACAGAAATAAAACAAATCAAAATAAAGACATTTATTTTTAAATTTTCAAGGATCTAGAAATAAATTCTGTATTTTTCGAGTTAATGTTAGAAAAATTTGATTTTCATCTGTATTTTAACAAGAAAAAAACATTAATATTTTCCGTTTGTTAATCAAAATTAAACGTTATTTTAAATTATACTTTTTTGAATGTAAAATTACACTTCTATACCAATGTCAGTTTGAATTTGATTTGTTATTGAATCAGAATTAATTAATGAAAATTGTGTCAATAAATCTAAATTAATAAAGTTGTGATCATCATTTGTGACAAAAACAACAACAACAATAATAATAATAAATATTATTATTATAGATTTTAAATTTAGATTTAGATTCGGATACTTCTTAATAATTGTATTCATCTGGTGTGAATTTTTTTTTGTCCTTGGTTCATCTTCAGCATTTAAAACTTTTCTGTTTTTTACGGTCTTATTATGTATAATAAAATCCCCCCCAAAAAATCCTTTAATTTTCACACTAATGAATCTGTGACAGTAAAACTGATTTGATGAGATCTGAAGGTTTCATGCGTTTGGACAGGAACAGGCCTGTGTGTGTGTGTGTGTGTCTGTGTGTGTCTGTGTGTGTGTGTGTGTGTGAGAGAGTCGGAGGTTCGTTAGTGTGTGTGTTTGCATGTCGTCTCCTCTCTCGTCTTTGTTAAAATGTCTCCAGTGTGTCTGGGATGGAGACACGCACTCCGTCCTGCTCCCACATCTCTTCTCCTCCTCCTCTTTTCTCTTCATCCGGCTTCTCTCCTCTTCTCTTTACGTCCACTCCTCTTTTTTTTCATTCTGTAACTTCTCCTCTTCCACTCTCTCTTCATCGGCTTTTTTCTGATTCCTTTGCTTTATGGTTTTACTTTCATTAGCATCTTTGACCAATCAGAAGTCCGAGCCGTGTCCATGCAGCTGACATCATTGTACACAGAGGACGTAAAACTGGATTCTACATTTAAAATTTAAACTTCCGCTTCCTTCTTTTTTAATTCACAGTTCTGACATCAGCTGAGCTCTGATTGGTCAAAGTTTGATCAACTGAGGAAAACCATTGTCATCCAGAAACTCCCTCACGGCCTCACGTCTAACGCTGGATTACGGGAAATTGAATAAACTGGTTTTTTAACGTTTGTCTGGGAGTTCTTGAAAACTTAATTTGACTCTTTTTAAAATGAATGATCAGGAACACACAGGTTTATAAATGTGGGTAAAGCAAGTGTTTGACATTTTTTAGAAGAAGAGTCTCTGTTTCTGTTAAGTTCAAGGTCACAACGCACTGGGAACTGAGGCGCTCTCTCACCTCGCTGTCTTAGTGGTGACCAGACAACTGAGTCTAGACCTCCAACTCATGTTTCACCACTGCCCCTCAGAGCCGATACAAATCTGTGTCTATTCACATTAGAGACTAAAGTGTTTTTTAACCATAAGAAAATAGGCTCAAAAGTATAAAATTATGAAGTTATTTGAATCCATATTTTACAAAACATTGCTCCATCCGCTGGTTTCAGACCTGCACTGAAGTCTGGACATGTTCCTGAAATGTTCTGGAGGTTCTGTATGTGAGAACACAAATATCTGAATCAGGTGCTCTGGACATTTTCTAAGGTTTCTACGTTTTTTTTCTTCCTGTTGAGGGTAAAGAACATGATGAGGTTTCTAACACGTGACGGACGTGAAACTGGAAGAACCCAAATATCTCCGGATGAGGAAGAGGAGCCGTACACGTAGAAGACGAAGACGTCAACTTGGAAACACGAGGAGATTCCAGAGCTTTTATGATGCGAGGGCCGACGCCGGTGTGGATGAGCTGTGAACAACAATACAGATCTTTCCACAGCTGTTCCTCCTCTTCCGCTTTGGTTCTTCATCAGCTAACGTCATTGTGTTCACGATCATTCACGATCATTAACTTTCGGGACCCAAACTTTGGAGAACTTCCAAACGCGTTGGCGTTCAGATTCACGTGTTTCTTCACGCCATGCGTTGAAGCAGCTCCCCATGCGTCACGCTCTGTGTTCAGACAGTTTGGCTCCATGTTCCTCTCCAGCTTCTCATTGTCGGCTCCTCTTCGCTCTGATGGCGCTTACGTACTAAATCTTACTCTGTCTCCGTTTGCCAGAACTCCTCCATCCGCTGCGTCACGTATGTTTGATCGTGTTGTTTGTTTTATCAACGTTTCAAAGACACAACGTGGGAATCGCTTTGTCGCCGGTCATTTTCCCAATGACAGGGGCTGACGTTGGAATGACGAACGCTGAAATGATATGATTCTGCTCGCCGAGCTCGGTGCAGCCGGGCGGAAAACGTGCTCCTTGTGCTCGGCCGTGGTTTCTGTACTCCCTGAACCCTGAAATAATGACCCTTCCTTGTTCATTAGTGTCTACTCGGTCAATCATAACACATCAGAAATGAGTTTAGCATTCAGGCGCAGGACAATTGACCTTGTGTGTGCCCTTCCTCACCAGCGAGCTGTCACAGGGCTTCATCCAAATTGAGGCAATTAGCTGCGATGTGTCTCCCCCATTAAAGCTGAGTGTTTCCACTGTGTGCTAATGACAGCAGCAGGACATGGTCTAATCAGCCGCGGCGTTTCCCCAGAGTTCACATCCACTCCGAGCCGGCACACCCAGGGCGAGCCGACGGTACGAGACACAAACCAAACGGCAGCTTCGACCCGAGGACACAGGTGAACAAGTGGAGGCGTCTGATATGAAGATGCTTGAACTCTTTGTGCAATAAAAAAACGTACAATTCTTGCAGGTAATTAAATTCAACACTCAGTTTTTTAAATGGTTTTAAAAGTCCCAAGCAACATTTGTATCTCTTTAGCTGCTTCCAGACACTGAAGTCCTCAGTTCCTCTGTGTTTCCTCTGGAGGAGGTGAATCTAAATGTCCCAGTGAGACGCTCCAGAGTTTCTACAGAGTTTCTCCACCTGTATAAGGGATGCATCGAGGAGAGGTGGACGTGTGAACACAGCAGACGCCTCACTTCCTGTCTCTGTCGGCTGCACCTGGCTGCACCGCGATCTGAGGAAGAGTCCAGGACATTTTGGAGCAGATCCAGACAAACAGTCAGATGTAGGATCACATTTTTATATTCTTTAACTTGAGTGTTACCGTGAGTCGATTCCTCAAACTCTGGACCATCCTCTCACTGTGTCTGCGTGAAATGTCACAATGAAAGTCAATGGTTCCACCTCCTTCCATCACAACTTCTTGTCTTCGTCTTCTACTTGTACAGCTCCTCTTCTTCATCCTGAGATACTCGTGATCTTCCAGTTTCACGTCCGTCACGTGTTAGAAACCTCATCAACACGTCCACTCGCTCACTGGGGACTTTCCAGACATTTATTAACCTGATTTTAAGTTTTTATTTCATTATTCGTTGAAATAAAACTCATCATTATTCGTTATTCATTGAGGCGAAAATGTTAAATAGAAACTTAAGACATTCCCCATAATCCCACTAGCACTGAACTGGATCATCTCTCCAGACATCATATTTAAAGGCTCCGAGCAGATCAGTGGATATACATGGTCCAGGTTCTTTGCATCAACAGAGGGATTTGATCTGGCGTCACAGACCCGCTCCTGTAACCTCCAGGTCGCCGCCTGAGCGCCCAAACGGGATCGGCGCTGATGAGATTCCTGTCCAGTTGACCTCCCCCTGTCCT